>JAGFNQ010005326.1:0-145361 GCA_024364735.1 Boesenbergia rotunda
CCCATTCCTTCGCCAGGTGCCTAGCAGTCCTTCGCCAGGTCTTCATTACCAAGTAGTCCTTCGCCAGGTGCCTAGCAGTCCTTCGCCAGGTCTTCATTACCAAGTAGTCCTTCGCCTGGTGCCTAGCAGTCCTTCACTAGGTCTTGGTTACCAAGCAGTCCTTCGCCTGGTGCCTAGCAGTCCTTCACTAGGTCTTGGTTACCAAGCAGTCCTTCGCCTGGTGCCTAGCAGTCCTTCGCCAGGTCTTCAACTCCTAGCAGCCATTCGCTAGGTGCCTGTCATTCCTTCGCCAGGACTCCAACCCCTAGCAGCCCTTCGCTAGGTGCCTGGCAGTCCTTCGCCAGGACTTCAACTCCTAGCAACCCTTCGCTAGCTAGGTGCCTGGCAGTCCTTCGCCAGGACTTCTTTCTACACACTTAGTAAACACATTAGATCACAAATAGGACTTAACTTTGAATCGTTTGTCAATATCAAAACAAGGTTCGATATGATGCTTCCTGCACCAACAATAATGTTACTAACTCATGAGTGATAGTGTATGCAGATTCTGATATAACTACTGACCCGTTTCAACCATAAAGGAGGCAAGGATCGTCAGCTATGCAATAATGCAAAGATGCTACATGATGCTAACACCCATAAAGTAAATCTTAAAATGACATGAACAAGTCTAAAACATAAATCCTGACCTACAAATAACCTACTAAGCATGCAATAATGTTAGGTGTCAATAAATGTCAAATATATGACATGCAAATATTCCTATGCACACGTACTCTAACAGAATAAGAGTATCAAACATAGAGACTGTATCGAAAATAAACTTTGAGTATGTCAAAGGGTTAAGCAGTAAGTATCAAGTATGATAAATAAAAAACAGATAAAGGTAAATCCTACTACTATTCATAGAAGAGACCATGCATAGAAACCTGACAATATCTACAAAGATAAGTCAAAAGGTACCCGCCTCATAATATAGTATTGAACCTGCTGTCCAAGTGTCTGAAATAAATCAATGTCCTGCATCAAAAGACATATTTAGAATGAGCTATTTTACTTAAATACAATGGTTATTCCCAATTGCCGTAATTCGTGTTTAGAGTTATCCCAATTGTCGTAATCATTTAATTAAACTTAATTAAATAATTAACTCAAACTTTCAAGATTGTGTTCAACTTAGGTTTACCTCAGGCTAACCCAAAACCAATAATACAATGGTTAGAAGCATTGTGAATTATAATAGACTAATCCAATCCAGCTATACTTACCATTGAAGCTCACGACGCGAAGTTATGCTCACAAAAGCCCAAACTGTAGACTAAGCCAAATCCAAAACAGATTCCAATATGTAGAAATAAATAATCCTACAGCTTAATCAAAACCACATAGGAAATCTAATTCAAGTCTCCACGCTAGCACACTAATAATATTTTGACCAAACTAATCCATATCTACCAAGCCACAACCAAAGTTATCTATAATACTATCTCATCAAAGCCTTCAACCACAATTGGAACGAAACCCCCAATTCGTTGCTCACAGTTGGACTTAATACCAACAGAATAGAGCACCCCCAGTTAATTCCTATACAAACAATCAACAATACAAGATGATCAAGGTAATCCCATTCCAAAAACATCAGATCAAATTGAACACAATGAAACACCACATCACCCATGGTAGAACAAAGAACCCACTATAAGAACACCAATCTCTAAGCAATCCATTCCAAATGAAAACCCAACAAAAAATAGACTTACCAGAGGTTTGCCGACAACAAATTCTTTGCTCGAATCCAATAGAAATCCAAATCACCAGAAACAAAAACATAATCCCAAGTTATCCCATGTTCAAAGAACGAAATTGATGGCACACACGCTAGCTTTCTCCTTTCCCTTCTGTTTTGATCTGATGGAACTCGGAACCATCAATGAAATTCAGATGAGGACCTTCTTCCCTGATCAACCACCCCAATCGCTGGTCGCCGCAAGAATCAGCGAATCGAGACCCCCAAGGTAACGAAAATCAAATTAGCTCGACCCAAGGGAAATCGACTACGTAAGTCAACGAATTATAACTCACTCGAGATGAAACCGCGATGATAAACCTCTGAATGGAACGTTGCAACACGCAACAGGTCGCCGTCTTCGGGGGCGAAGAGGCATCGATGACGATTCACGCTCACTGTGATCAAGAGCAAAAAGAGGGTGGCGCCTCACTTGTCAAGGCTAAGGGTGGTTGTCTCCTGTGCCAAGACGAAGGATAGAAGAGAGGAAGACAAAGAAGATGAGGAAGATTTCGTGAGCGGGTGGGCATCGACGCGTGAAGAGACGAACAACAACTGTTTGTGTGACAAAAGGCGAAACGCTCGCCCCTGCCAGCTCGCCCCAGGACCAACACGGATGAGGTAAATTACAGTGACTAAGAAGGCAAGAGGTTAGGGGGAGAGACTTTTTGCATAGGGTGCAGGAATTTACACCCCACCAGCCCCGTGGTTCGAACCCAAGACCTCCAGTGACAATCTACCAATCCCTTACCATTTCAGCTATGTCCGTGGGGGCAACGAACAACAACTGTTCGTGCATGGCTGTGAAGAGAAGAAGATATAAGATAAAGTGGCGGCCTTTTGCAATTTAGCCCTTCAAATATAGCTAATCTAAAATAAGCCCATATCTTTAGGCTTTATGCATTTAAACCCTCGAGATTTTTGTATTTGACAACTATGTTGTCCTCACAAGATGGGTTGATAGTTAGTGTATGAGTGTTACCACCTTGAGGTCTTGGGTTTAAAATCTGGTAAAGCTAGTGTGTCCGTCCTCCCCACGCACTAGCCATAACATCCGGGCTAATAACCTCCGTGATTTATTTTTTCTATGTTGACCATGAGATAAGTTGGTGGAGACAGTGAAGACAAGCAAATCACCTTTAGTCATCTCGAGTAATCCATATCTTAGTGTAAAGAACTACTACAATATTTTTCTGTATCTTGGCTTCTCATTGAGCTTGTAACTCTTATTTCATCTTCATTCACATCTCACTTGAGATACCTTGGACGTCCTCAATAATCTCGGTGAAAGAATGTTACTTAAGAGGTCAACAGCCCTCGTCAGCTTGTTCTGTAATCCTTACAGAACGGATGATCTCCATCACCCTTTTTTTCCCTATCAATGCATTGCCAGTTAAACAAATATCATTATATATGTAAGAAGATTTGTAGAAAAATAAGTCAATTAAGATTATAGAAATTGACAAGTGAAATAGAAACTAGAAACAAATATCATTTTTTAAAAGTAATTTATGTATTTAATTTTTTAAACCAATAATTTTGTAAGTAATTGTTCTAGTCCCGCGAAAAATTCCATTTGTCATTACGATAAATCAGAAAGTGCTTATGCAGGGCAATCCCGTGACTCATGAACTTCCGAGGTTGCAAGTGGACGCCTTGTGTGCGTAGTTGCTCACAAGGTTGATGCCTTGCGTGCCGCGTCACAGAAAATTGACTTGATCGCGAGTTCATGAGGAGTCCGTCAAGGCCGCAAGGCGCCGCCTCGTAAGTTTCTAAGGCAGCCACCTCGCAAGCGGCTGAAACTGCAATGTCGCTCACTGGTGAAGACTTTCGTAACTTAGGAATATGAGATTAGGATTAACTATGGGGAGAATTTGATTCTGGTTGAGATTAGGATTAACTATGCGATCTTTAGAAGGCGGGATCATTCCCATTTATGATGCTTGGTAGACGGGAATCAGAATCAAAATATGAATATAATACCCCTTGATCCTGTCGCGAAGTGAGTAGGACGCCCTTACAGCTGAGTGGGTCTCCGGGAAGGGCGAGGTCGCTGAGGTGGCATGACGAGCTGGATCGCTTCCAACCTGCGAGGTAGAGACCGTTAGAATCCGCCGGGAAAAATCCCCGACCAGGCACTCTGACGGTCAAGTCAGTACACGACGGTGGTGATGGACGACAATAGAATAGTATGAAAATTGCACTATCGCGCGTACCTGGGGAATGCGGAGTGAGAGGTATATATGGCCGGGGAAGCTGACAGGTTTCTGCCCCGCCTGCCACCTGTTATCGCCTAGCGAGGACAGGGTAAGACATGCCCAGCGATGGCAGGGTAAAGTAGCACATGTTGTATTAAGAAAAAGGGCAATGTCAACTTAAGGGTGGCGCCGTTGGATGCCGCTCGACCTGACACCAAAGCATGTGGTCGAGGTATGGGGGACAAGATATGGCAGACGGATCAATACCTCGGCGAGATATCCGCCACTTGAGACCAGAACGGCTCCGGTTCTGCGCCGACCTTGTACAACTTCTGGTAGTATGGTGTCAGGGAGTGGTTGTGCCGACTGGGGCACTAAGTAAGGAGGTCGGCTGAGGGCCTATGAGGGAGCTGACTGGGGAACTGAGTAAGGAGGCCGACTGAGGGCCTATGAGGGTGCCGACTGGGGCACTGAGTAAGGAGGCCGACTGAGGGCCTATGAGGGTGCCGAGTGCCGACTGGGACACTGAGTAAGGAGGCCGGCTGAGGGCCTATGAGGGTGCCGACTGGGGCACTGAGTAACATCTCCTTCGGCTCGGGCTTATTCCCGGAACGTGGGCCGCCACGCGTCAGTGGGAAGCCGAGCCTGGGTGGATCTTAAACCATTTGACTTAGGAGAGGACTATGTGGGCTGCGACGCGGAAACCTCGGAGGCCTCAACCCGCTGTCCTCCTATCTAACGGGGTCGTTCAGCTCATTAACCACCTCCCTTCTGGCTGGGCGCCAGGCTGCCGTGCCAGGTCACACGTAAGCTGGCCTGTGATCATAAGCATCTCCCTCAAGTCTAGTCGAAGGAGGCACGCAGTCCGACTGACTGGACCTCAACTCTGGTCCGAGCCTGGCGCGCCCCTCGGAAGGGCAAGCTGTCATCTACTGCGAATTTCTAAAACACCCGGATTCCGTCATCTCGAGCATTGCCCGAGTCTGATCAGACGACCTCGGCTGGGTCGCACGCTTCTCCCAGTCGGTCATCGGACGACTGGCGCTTCTCACCTACTTCCATAAATGAAACCTCTCGCCTTCTTGTTCTACTTCACACGCCCGAAATTGCCCACCGTCCTTGGCCGCTTTGAGTGCCACTAGGGTTGCGACGGTTACCTCGTCTCGACCTTTCTTCGACGACTCCTTTTCACCGGTTAGCTCCTCACCTCTTCCTTCTCCAATGGCCTCCTCCTCTTCATCTCCACCCCTTTCTCAGCCTTGGTACTCCACTATGGTAACCACCCCTCACTGCCCATGACCTAGCCCAAATATAGTCGGACTTCTTAATCCCCGCCTACCATCACCTACTCCTGCCTGAGTCCCATGAGCGCCCGAATTCTACCCCCTTGGGCTATATTGCCTTGTCCCGGGATCATCTTCAGGCTGGCCTCCGTTTCCTTGCCCATCCTTTCACTGCCGCCGTCTGCGACTACTTCCAAATTCCTTTACCCCAGCTAGCCCCCAACGTCGTACGTCTGATGTGTGGCTCGGCCATTGTTTTCTCGCTTCTCTGGATTCCTCTACTGCCGGAGAACTTCCATTATCTTGTTTACCCCAAACAGCAAGAAGTGGGCGATTTCTTCTTGCAGGCCGGAGCCAAAGCTTCCTTCCTCCTGAACCTGCCTACTTCTAACAAAGGCTGGAAAGAACGATACTTCTTCGTCGAGCCTATCCCCGCTCCGGGCTGGCCCACTACTTGGGTCGAGGGACTTCCCGTTTCCGAGACTCTCCCTTGACACTATCGCACTTCCGCTGCCTACTTGAATGTTACCGCCGAGCTGGAGGACCGGCATTTCCACGGCGGACTCCTGTTAAAGGAGGGGAGTCTTTCCACCTTCGGTCTCAGCTCAAGCCCCCCCCCCCCTTTCTGTGTCCGACGCCGGTAAGTCTCTCGGTGTCTGCCAGGTATATCTCTCGGTCTTGCATAAACGTATTTTATTTTCACAGCTTCCCTACTGTTGTCCACAGCCGTGAAGGGAGGATTCGGGCTAGAGAGGGCCGAGCTACAGACTCGGATTGCCTCTATGTGGGCTGCTAGAGGAGGTACTGTAGCCGAGGTTGTCCCGGCCAACCTGACCCTGACTATACAGGGGTCGATCCCCACTGCTTCCGGGACCGCTCCGTCCGCAACTGTCCCCCCGCGCCTTCCTTCCAAACGCCGACGAGCGTCCTCCCCGACAGGGGGTCCGTCCCTCCCTTCTTCCAAAAAACATCTGGAGGAGAAGAAGAAGAAAAAGAGAGCAGCTCCGGAGCCAGAAATTCGCTCTGCTGCTTTGGCCATTGTCCCCTACGTGGCCCCCGTTGCTGACTCCCCGGCCGTGATGCCCGCTAACTAGGTGTCACGAATGTGGGTCTCAAAATTTAGATGTATGAAAGCTGGAAACCCTTTTTTGCAATCAAAGAAAGAAAACGTAGTAAAGGGGCTACAGGTCGTATTTTTCCTAGGGCTAGTTGATGTTGTGTGATTCGAGCTTGTATTTATGTGTCGTTATGAATTTTGGGTTTCAAATAAAATTTGGGTTTTGGGTTACAATCGGAAATGAAAACACAATGAAAATAAAAGAAACTTAGCTAATAAGCTAAACAAGTGATGGCAACTTGAGAATTTAACCAATAGAAAGCTCAATCTACCAAGGCAGCGAAACCGAAATTAAAAGGAAAACAAGTATGATATCCAATGCAAATCAAATGCTAAGCAATTGCATAGAAGCTGGCTGGAAATTTTCGGAAGCAAACTAACTTGAAACACTTGCTAGCTACAAAATTTAGTAACCAAACATTTAAACAACTTAGCCCAACTAGCTACAACTTCCGAAAGCAAACAAATGCAGATAAAATTTAGAATTGCTGAATGAAATACTGATTGATTTCAAACACCAAAACACCCTGAAAATTGTAACTAACTTGATACCAATCAAGCCAAAACTTCTATTGATACAAAGTGCAGAAATTCATCCAATTTGGCACGCAAAAGAGGGAAAACTGATGTACTGCAGATACTCCTGAATGAAACACTATAAACTGATGTAAACCAAATGGAATAGAAGCAACAAATCAATGGCAAAATTCAGAAGCAATTAATACAGAACAGATGAATGCTGAGCACGGATTTTTTTAGCCCAAATCTGATATGCAGAATTGAATCATGTTCAGAAATGCAATGCAGAAATGCAGCTATAAATGCGGAACAGAACAAGCACATTAGCTGAATGCAAGATCACCAATCTAACTTCAGAAGGGATTTGAATGAGCTGATACTTCACTTGATACCACTCAGCCACTACAAACTGCAATTTGCAGACATAAAATTGACTTTCAGATATCGAAACCTGTTTGCACAAACTGATGCGCAGGATTGGATGCCAAATGCTATGGAAATGAAACAACTACAATGTGAAATCAACAACAAACCAATGTTCGTGATTCTCAATTCAGAAACTATAAGTTAAAATTTAAAACAATAACTGATACGCAAAGTGAAAGGGGCTGATACGCAGCTTGGAAAACTGGAACTTGATACGCAGCACTAAACAAACTGATACGCAAGCTAAAATAAGAAATGAACTGAAATTAAAGGTAGCTAGTCATTAACAAACAATCTAACTACTTAGGATACTGAATTGAAACTAACAACTACAGAACTAATTCAGATGAATTCAATTAACTGAAACAACATTTGAACTGAAAACAGCTTGCAGAAATTGAAACTACAGCTAGAAATTGAAATGCGTCAAGAAACTAGCATCTATCCCTTCTCTGAGCTCAAATTCCTCTTGCCGTCACACAAGATATGAGCCTCAAACCCGTAAGCTCAACACATCGCCGGAAAATCGCCTCTGCGAATCAAATCTAGCTCAGCTCTGCTCAAATACGAAAACCCATCCAATTCCTTCAACCCAGCTGCGCTCGATTGTGATGATGATTTGGGATTGATCCAAGCACTTCAGGGAACCCCTCTGAACTACTCAGGTGGATGAAACGGTGCGCAGCTGAAATCCAGGAAAGCGACGACAGAATTGACGAAACCTCGATCAGCCATGTTCTTGGGCAATTTAGAGCCAGCTTCTTCACGGAAACGCTTTTCCAATGATCTGAAACTTGATCCAGAGAAGAGAGTGATGCGGTCACGCCCTCGGATGAAGCAATTCGATGAAGAACACTAAGAACAAAACGAGGAAGAAAGCTGTTGCGGCGAAGACGTGACGAGGAAGAAAGCTGAGGGAATTTTGATTAAGTACTTAGCATTGGACGACCCAGATTGATTTGGATGAATCCAACGGTTGAAATTGCTTTGATTTAATCCAAACTTTGATGATGTTGATCAGGGGTTAAGATCTGCTTCGTGGTAGCTCGGATCCTCCAGATTTGCATCGGATGGCTCAGATAAACCTGATCTTTGAATGGACGCTCTAGATCCCTTTGATCTTGATCCAACGGCCGAATGATCTCTGATTTGGATGAAACCTTCAGATCTTGATCAGAGTGCTTGATTAACCCTAACCCTAGCTCGGATTCACTAGATCAATGGCGGATGGTCCAGATATTCTCTTTTACTCAAATGGATGGTCTAGATCCTCTTGTCTTGATCCACGACTGGATCTTCTCCAATTTGCCCTAAACCTCCAAATCTCATTATAATGATCAGATCTACCTTTCCTCAGCTTGGATCCATCTGATTTGCCCTGGATGATCGAGATCTGCTTAACTTCTGAATGGACGGCTCACAGTTCTCCAGAGCTTGATCGCCTTGATCTGAGCCCGATCCTGACCATTCTTGAACTCGGTCCATGATCTTTTCATGCCTACAAAAAATAGATCGACAATTAAGTTCAAAAATATTTCAAATGTATAAAGATTTGCAATAAAGCCCAAAATAAGAGTAATCTATGGAACCGAGGGTAAATTCAATATTACGCATGTAAAATGTGGGTCAAACATGGATTTTAACATCTGAAATAATCAATAAAATAGCACTTATCAGGCCGCCATTCCCGTTGGAGACTCCCCAGTTCGCCGACCCGCAATTGCCTCGACCATTGCCCCTATCCCCGATGTTGCGGCCGATCCTTCCGTCACCACATTGCCCGCCAACCCTTCTGCCACCCCCGACACTTTCGACACCCTGATGTCTGATCGATCAGGAGCCCCGTCCGCCGAGGGTCCGACTGAGGACCTGATGATGCACCTCTTGGTACCCTCTCGGGCAGACCGTCACCTAAAGATGCCCCTCGGCGCGAGTTGCCCGAGCACTACCAGGATCTGCGCTTGTATGGGTCGGTAGCCGACCGCTATGCACAAGGGTTTGAGGAGTCCTATTTTCGGGGCTCTCGCAACAAAGCCGATGCCTTTTTCCTTAAGGCCACTCAGGTGCGTACAGACGATCCAGGTCTTCCGCTGCACCTTTCATTTCTGACTCCTAAGAACGGTGTTCCTTTTGCAGTTCGTAGGAGACTGCCATGGCGTCTCTATGTCCCTCCTAGCCCAGAGCTCAGCCTAACCCACTTAAATTGTTTATCGGGTGGGCCAATTCGAAGGATCCAATTTAAATTGACGGCTCTAATTTTGATGGTAAACTTAAATATATATATTTATGGATATAATTAATTTAAATTTATTTAATTTGTCCTTACAATTATTTACTTCACTTTATTATTTTAAAATAAATTTAAGTTTAAATTTGCATACATTTGTTAAATATTTTATAAATTAAAATATATTTTTTATTTTAAATAAAAATTCCAAATTACATTATTGTTTTAATTTTATATTTGTTTTACTAATCGCGTTACAGATTTGTTTGTATAAAATAGACAAGTAAATATTTACTTTCATTAGATTTTATATGTTTATTTAATAAAATAATTTTAAGATGTCCCTTCAATAATATATAAAAATATGTTTCAACTATTTTTAAATTTGATAAGAGGATAAATAAAAGAATAAATTAAATGCGAAGCAACATCTTTAGCACTAATTTATCCACTTCTCTTCACCTTTCTTTCCACATTAAGATACAGTCCATTTTAATCCTTCTTATTTATCACTTATTTTAAAATAGTTTTTTCTCTTTTCGCACGGCAAAAATAGTCTCTCATATTTTAAAATATTTTTTGAATTCAACCTCCTATTATATTTCAATTAAAAACAAATAAAGAAAAAGTCTATCGTTTATTTATAAGTTCATTTTCATCTCTCTTATTTGTCACTTAGTAAAAAATATTTAATTTTTTTTTCAGGGCGCCAAAATAGTCTCACATATTTCTAAATATTTCCTAAATTTATCTTTCCAATTAAATTTCTATATAAAAAATAAAACTCATTACTCTTATCAAAATATCTCATGCTCTTCGTAACTTTTTTTTGTGACTTTAAATTGATAAATACACATTGATGATTCAAAATAAATTTAGTCGAAAGAAAAAAAAATTCTAATTTAAAAAAAATGTGAGGAATTGAGCTAGCAGGGAGATATGAATGGGCGATGAATTTTATTTTTGTTTATTTTTAATGGAAATTTAATAGGAAAGATAATTCAGGAAATATTTTGAAATATGAGAGACCATTTTGATAGCATGTAAAAAGGAGGAATTATTTTTAGATAAACTATAAATAAAGGGATAAAAATGAACTCACGAAAAGATTATAAATTTTATCTTTATTTATTTTTAATAAAACTTTAATGGGAAAATAAATTTAAAAAATATTTTAAAACATGGAAGAATTTTTTTAAAAGTCCGGAAAGAGAAGAGTTTATATTCAGTTAAGTGAAAAACAAGTGGACAAAACAGGTCTCTATCCCTTCCAGATCGGATCCACATTTGAAGTCCAATCGCCGCCCCCACCGCCCTGAAAGAGGAAGAGAAGATTATCTATCGCCTTGTAGCTCGCCACTTTGACCGGAGCAACCCTCGTCGAGTCCTCCGTCGCCTGCCCGTCCTCCGCAGCAGTGGAGATCGGCGGAATAAGGAGGCTTGAGATCTCTACTCGAGGTATTTTTCTCTCTCTCCTTGCGTTGTTACGTAGTGTAAGGTGGGCTTTTGCGATGCGGTTGGGTTTCTTCGTGTAGAGCCTTGGATTTCATCTGGTTTTCAGGGGTCTTGGAGCTTCGTTAGTGTTTTTTTTCCCCAGCTTATTATCGTTTTAGCTTTTGATCCGGTCGGATGGGGACTCGGTCGGGTAAGGATAGTCGGGAGCACATATGTTAACCTAGCCTGATAAATACACTGGGGGATATGCGGATCCAGTCCGATCAGTGATATCCGGTCGGATGATCTTGGTCAGCAGAACCCGACCTAGAAGGTCCAGTCGGGCAGACGAAACCACGCGGCCCCCTGAAAAATTAGATACCGAGGGTGTACCTGACTGCCGGGCGAACGGTTCCGGTCGGACATGCCCGACCGGACAACTCGATCGCCCCTGCCAATGAGATCACACCCTGTTCTAAGTGATTCACAAATCTGTGGCCGATCGTCCGATCGGGCATACCTGACCGGTCGGTCGGACGGGTAAGTACCGGGAACGACTGAATCCACTCAGGCGACTGACCCACCCAAGAGCCGCTGATAGCCGAGAGGCCGAGCCCCTCCGTGTGACCACTTTCGGTCGGTCGGCCAAATCCTGATGGATTTATAGCTAGATAACAGGACCAACCCGAATGACCGCACTGTCTGAATCGTTTAATTATGATCAAACTCTCTCAAATACAGCAAGATCTTCCAAATCTTCTCATTATGAGGAAAAGACACCTGCCATAATCATGTCTTTCCAGAGCATCAGACAGTAATGAGGATGGAAGTGACAACCTAAATAGACCTTTCGAGACTAAGGCTGTCAGGGGATTATGTCAGAAGATTGATTTTTAATGAGATAAGACAGTCTGGACAAGACAGAAACCTCCTCTTCCTCTATATAAAGCCCCTTGGTGCTTGAGAAAGGGAATTCGGCTGTTGAAACAATTCCTCTTCATCTTCTGCTTTCTGTGTCCCCCTTTTGGATCCGATTCTAACTCAGTTTTGTCCTACCTGCTGGCTTTTGATCCCGACTTGAACACCACTGTCACTCTTCCGTCTGACCGAGTTATCTGAGTGAGAGCCCTCTTCACTTGTCGACAGTATTAACTATTATTGAGATCGATATTGTCGGTAAATTTCTTTCTCAGTTTAAAGAATGCATTTTTGTTTCATGTTAATGTTCCTCCAATGCATTTTTGTACACTGAAATGATGAAATCTGGAGAGGATTGTCATTGAAGAAGGGAAAAGGAATATGGAAGTTGACCAGGACGATTAGGTTAGGATCCCGTTTTGTTTGAAGAGATCAGGTACTTGGTTTGGTCTTAAGATCCCTCTTCCGTACCTGTGCACAGGCACGGCAAGATTGACAGATCTCTCGAGGAGGCTCTCCATGTTGAGGCAGGTGTCCAGCAGGAACCAGAGAGGGAAAATGGGGCTTAAGATGAAAAATGCCCTTCAGGTATTTCTTCTGATTGCCATCTGCATCTGGCTGCTCTATCAGATGAAGCACTCACATGACAAGAAGAAAACGTTCAAAGAGACGAATGCAAAGGGTGGTGGAAGGCTGTTCGACATTAGAGCATTTGGCCGGAAGGATCTCCCTCACATAGCCGAAGTCGAGAGCATCGGGGAGGATGAGGGCGATGAAGAGGCGAAGAATGGTGCTATGAAGGTAGGACATGGAATTAGGCAAGAAGAAATTGAGGACGGAGGTGGATCCAATGAGGAACTCGAGGATGACGACGATGAGGCAGTTCATAAGGCTCGAGAAATAAGTTTTAAAGAAGATGATGTATCTAGTGAAGTAGCTCATACTGTCCAAGAAGCCTCTCAGGTGTCAAGAGAAAGAAGCTTAAGGACGATACGAAGAAGAAAGATGGAGAGATTAGAGATGTGCTTGGAGGATACCAAAAGGATGAATTTGGCAATTGCAGCGATGAAGAACCTCAGCGAACACGAAACCGATGATGTGAAAGAGAAGGGAGAAGAGACTCAACATTCTGAATCACACGGAGCAATGAAGAACTTCCACAGAAATGAATCAGATGTCACAAAGGAAGAAAATTCAAGTATTAGTCACCAAGGAAGTTCAACAGCTGATACAGATACAATTTCAACCAGAGTTGGAACTCCAATCCCAGACATTACCTCTTTCCAAAACAGGACAACAGTTGAATCCAAAAACGAGGGTCAACCACTTGACATCAAAGACACACAGTCAACAGATGCAGGTGAATTGGTAGCAAACTCGACATATTTTTCAAAGCATAAGATCTATTTCCAGAAGAACTCTACTACTGTATCTGTGGAGTTGGTTGCATCTCCAGCTGACCTGACAATGAAGTTGGATCCAATTAATTCTACAGTTTCACAAAATCAAACACCTGTCGCTCATGAAGAAATGAATACAACAAAGATGCAAACTCAAAGGGAGGAGAAGCCAAACTTGGAGAACAAACTGACGGAGCAGAAGCCCCTCAACGAATCCTCAGCTACTAATGGGGATTCACTGACAACCCAAGAGAAAAATAGAGATATGAATGGTGATCAATCAAAAATTTCAGACATCCAAAACAGAGCAGATAGCAGTAATCCGGAAGCTGTGGAGAAATAGAAATAGAATCAGAAGATGGTGAAATGTTTGCAGAATGTAATTATTGTAGCTCCTAGCAGCAGTCATTTCATTCTTCTTCCTTAAGCTGTTGCAAAAGGAAAGCTGATGCTATGGCTTGCTTGAAACTCTGATGAATCTTATTTGTCAACTTGGCATTTTACTCGTTAGCAATCTACTTGTAGTTAAAGATTGAATTTTTACAATTCAAGGAATGAAAATGTAGGACTTTGATGTATGTCTCCCCATTTTAATTAATTATTATTATTATTTTTGGAGTGAAAGGAGGTTTTTGTTGTAATGAACACTGCATTCTAATATCTCCAAAGCTTACTAATATTTCAGTAGTACGGGCACATGCGTCAGCCGTGCTCGGGTTGGGCCGGCCTATTAGGCATCGTCCATGGACCCGCCCATTGACACATGTCGTACTCTTCTACTAAGTAGAAAATTGGATCAGTTTCTCCTCCAACTTCTTTTCTTTTCTTGGATCAATTGGAACGCGATTATTGGTTGGTTGAAAAATTCACCTCAGGGTTTGCATTAGGGTTTATAATGTAGCGAAGGAATAGCTCGTATTCGCGGTCACAGTGGCGGTATGCATGCGGTAATTTTGGCGCGATGCGGTCCTTGATCAGGGGATTGGCAAAAGTGCCACGGATCCTACCAAATTCACACTTTCATTTCTCCTCGTCTCCGTATTCGGTCATCGGAATCGATATCGACGATGTGGGAGAGAAGCTTGGAAATTGCACCGTTATCAAGGAAGGAGAGGTGAAGATCCTCTTAGATTCCAGCAACAGCGTTTTCTACAACAAGGCCCAGGTTTCGTAAATTCAAATTGACTTCGTTATAGTTTTTTTTAAAGCATTTTATTCGCTTTTTTTTTGTTGTTTTTATAGAAAAGTTTAAAATTTCGTAAAGATTAGCTCTTTTTTCCTTTGCACCTGTTGTCTGTTGAAAAAACAGCGGACCTACTTAGTTTTTTAAAGCATTAATTAGCTATCTTTTTGTCTTTGAATTGTAAAGATCGCATTTTTTTTTCCTCATTCCTTACGGTAAGGCTCGAACATGACCATGACCGGTGTATCTTATGTCTCAATACCTTAAAATGCTTTTGTTCAAATCAAGGTATCCGTGTTTGGAACTCATGGTTCCATCTTCCGATGTTATTTCAGCAGCTGCACATTTAACACTCGAATGGTAGAACTAGGACGATGCTAGAATTACATGGCACAAGCTACTTGCTGTTAGATTGAAATTCTTGACGCTGATTCCGATTTACTAACATTAGACATGTCCTCTACAGTTTGCTAGTTAGCAGAGTCCTAATTTGTTCATTTTATTTGTTTAGTAGTCATTCATGTTATTTAGTTAGTCTATCCGTTAGTGTTATCTTATTGTCAAGCGTGTTATTTCCTTACTTGAGCTTGTTTTCTCACTTGATCCTTTCAACTCTTTGTTCTTCCTCCACTTTATATACCTCCGCTACATATGTACTTCTCTTTTAAATTATTCTTCTACTTCTATTATCCCAAAAGAAGTGTCGAAAATGAAATTTTTGTTTATGAGATTAGGTTCACATGGATGTTCTTTTGCTAACCAAAGCAATATATCATAATATTAGGTTCATAACAGAGACATGTCAATTGCTGTTCTAAGGGCTTTTATTTCAAAACGCAAGGAAGAACATGCTGCTGTCTGGAGCAAGAAAACGTGGTCACCATCAGATAGAATTAATGAGAGATCTTCAGGTTCTTTATCTGCTGGAGTTTGCAAAATGAAGCATGAGAATGGTACTAAGAACATTGTTAAGCTAACACGGGAGACCACTTCCAAGGTCCAAGAACTCAAGGCACCTAGGGTTCTTGAGGTTCGTCTTCAGAAATCTTCTATCTATTATATCATACATTACAATATAATGCTCTGCCGCCATGGTACATTTTGATTTAGCTTATGAAAAAAATAATTTTTTACAAGATTGTGGTTAGCTTCGGTGTATATTCTTTATGTACCGCAGGTTTGTATCTAATTTCTTTTTTCAATGAATTTCCAGGCTTTAGCTGCTTCAGGATTACGATCCTTGAGATATGCATGTGAAATAGATGACATTGCTAAAGTTGTTGCTGTTGACTATGATCCAAATATTTTTTTTTCCTTATCTTCTAATGCTATTATTCTAGTTGGTCAGTTTTTTAGGCTATGCCTAAAGGTGGTTGTTAAGTCGTAGACTCATAGCATGCTTTGTTGCAGAATGCATTGAAGCTTGCAAAAGGAATATACAGCTTAATGGTTCTCAAGCATCATTGAAGGTGGAAACTCATCTGGCTGATGCTAGAGTTTATATGCTCAACCATCCAAAAGAGTTTGATGTGGTAATTACAATTTGCATTTACATAGTTTCGTACATAAGTTAATGCAGATGTTTAATGATTTCTGTCACTTCTCTTGACTCATAGTCCTTTTCTTTTCTTCTGACGTGGAGTCTTTGACTGATCCGGAGAATGCCTGTCAAGTGGTCCTTTGTATGACATCCAAGTTGTCTTTCTCTTCCTTTAAGGTTTTGCTTTGGTCTAATCAAACTTTTCTGTAGCAATGTAATTATATACGTAGGGGACCTCCTCTTGTGAATGTTGGATCCTCTATCACCATCTGAGATGTAACCAGGTCTTACATATCCTTAGGAAAGTCCTTTAGTAGGTTGACATATGGATTGGTATCTCTTAATGTCACGCCCCGAGACCATTGGAGCCGCTGATCCAATATAAAATCGGACATCATCTCCTCTGTCCGGCGGACAATTTACACATACACACAAACACACACAGATATAATTTGGCCTCAGACCACAAAATAGATATATATAATGAAAGAAAGTGAAACAACTCTATACTGGAACCATAAAACTCACCTGGGCTGCCCCAGAGCGGACGCGCAGCAAATCAACCAACACAATGTCCAACAAAGGACTCAAAAATACAATACCGTACGAATAGATCGCGAATACAAATCCACGACATATAGGTAAAATGAATACAATGCATAAGGAATGCTATAAAAAGGAAAACAACGCGGAAGCGCCCAACAACGGAGTCGTAGGGACCAGGATCGGCAACTGGGCTCCTCCGGCGAGCTATCAACCTGAAACAAAAATATTACGACGGGTGGTGAGTCCAAATGGACTTTGCGGGTATATAGAAAGATATGCATGGCAGAAAAGTAGCTAAATCAGCTATACAGAAACAACAGGATACAGTCTCCATAATAATATCAGAAGTATGCATAACTGAAATAATAAAGGACTGTACATACCAGAAATCAGTCTATTATGATCATAATATGACTCGTACCATATCAGCAAGTGCAGGGTCAACAAACCATACCAAAAGTACATCCTGTATGTGCATGTCAAACAAGTGCAGCAAGTAAATGCAGCAAACACAATCAATGCACAAATGCATCATATGCACATGATGCAATGTCATGGTCACCCCCTAACACCAGTCAAGTCACCGAGACAGGCGATACTGTGTCGGCCGAGTGGGTAGAGCGGTGACACTATCCGCACTCTACCATCACTGCTCCTGAGTGACCGAGTGGACATGATGCTGGTGGAGCTATTGCTTCGCCCCATGTATATAGGGGGGAGATATCTCTCTCATTTTCTCTGGTCTATGGGAAGAGAAGAGATCCCTGTCTGCTACCACGCTCCGAAACCACTACCCTTAAGCGGACGAGCGGAGCAATACAGAGCAAATGCACACACCCAGCGGTATCCACTAACCCATGAGTGGCCGTGTGTGCATATCATGTGCCGGAAAACGATAGGCTCAACCACAAGGGAGTCGCTGATCGCCGGCATGCAACAGTGCAGGTATGGTGCATGACTAACACATGCAACCCCTACCAGGTCATCGACACATAACTCAACCTATCATGCACAGGTCGTATGTATGCATCATAACCCAATCAATCCTATGTCCAGACACACGTGCAAGTATGACTAGAATCAATCAATGCAACCATACAATGATATGCTAATCTCTATCCACATACTCATGCTCATACCAATGCTATACAGAATCAGATAACAAATAAACGAGACTGTATAGAACGAAATTTAGAACATATCCAAGGTCAAACATAAGTATCAAGCAGGGTAACAAAACGGTAGCAGATAAAGGTCAATATCAGTCTACTGCATAAATAACAACTAGCCATGCATAAAGATAAAGTGGATCTACAGATACAAGCAAGAAGTACCCGCCTCCAAATAGGTGAAGTCCGTATCAAGCAGAAAGAACCACCCGCCAATAATCCAATCAAGCTCCTGTATCAAGGATGTATTTAATTAGCTATTTACAGCAAGATAATTAGCTAATTACTCCCTAAACCAAACTGGGGTTAACCTAATCATCTCCTTTCCATTTAATTACCTCTAATTAAATGAAAAGTTTTTAATTACTCCGCGTAATTAAGATTAGTTTAAATTCTAGGTTTATTCACAATCTCATAATCATTTAATTAACCACGTAATTAAATGGTTAGTTGCGTATCATTTCTTCGTTTTTTTTAGATTAGCTCAATCTCTAACGAAGACTAAACCCTTTCCAATTGGTCTAGATCAATTACACAACATAATAGAATCTAAAGTAAACCCAACAAACCAAGACCACTACCCAATCAACTTCTCCACCAAGTATCACATAATTGGTATTCAATCCAAATTCTTGTATCAATGCAGCCATTAAGCTAATGTTCCAATTGAACCCAATAGCCACAACTAGCTAATCCCAAACAATATCATTACTACATCTAACTCCATCACATGCTAATAAACAAAGCTAACAATTAGAGAAAGACATCTCCTTACCTGAATTCGCAGGTCTTCACAACAACAAAAGCTGAGGCAAAATAGATCCCCAAGTCTAGTTTCAATTTCTTGAATCAAACTGCTCAGATCCGGAGCTCGGAACAGAAACCACTCGAAACAAGCAGAGCCGAACCTTACAGAGCACCTCCTACAACACAAATTGAAATCACTTCCCCAGCATCCATCATAGATCAAATCCATCATTGATCCCAGAACATTCCTTTAGGAAATGGGTTAGAAATCCTCACCTATGTGTCGGCGAGTCTTCCCTGATCAGCTCTGGTGCAATTGGCCACTAAATCAATCCGTGTCTTCTTCCCAGCAATCCCTCTATGAACCCTAGATCTGTTCCAAGGGGTCGAAATCCCAATCTCAACTGGGGAGGGCCACAGCGATCCCTAATCAAAACAATAATGAAATCAAAGCACCTTATCGAGATCAATCCTAGCTACCTCAACTCACAGAATCCCGAACATACCGAGCCCTAACTCACCTCAGGTGGGGCTTTGGCAACTCGATGAACTCGTCGGTCTGAGGACACCACCGCGCTCCCAAATCGCCCGAAGTGAAATCTCTAGCTCTTGTTCACGTGAGAGTTTGAGGATCGAGGGATTTAAGCTCAACGCCGGCTGGATTCTCAAGATAGGGTTCGCCGGAGAGATGGAAGCCGAAGGAGGCGGTGTCGTTGGCTCTCGATCGGGAGAGGAGGCTGCTCGCGCTTGGTTTGTGGCAGAAAACAGCGAGGGTGGATATTAACCCTACCACTTTTGCATTTTGGTCCTCCTTCTGCCATCTACTCCAAGCCCTGGTTTTGGAATTTTAAGCCCTTTAGCCCTTAAAATATTTAGTTTAGTCCATTAGAATCCCCGGAACTCTAGGAATTTCCCCGAAGAATCTTCCAGAGCGAGATAAAAGTTTTGGATTTAACATCCTCCCCCACTAATAAAAATTTGGTCCCCAAATTTCAGTATTCACTATAGTAAACACTATCAAGAAGTATGCTGATATAAATACTTAACAGTAACTAATCATACACACCTCAAGTGAACAGGTGGGGGTAGCGAGCTCGGATGACATCCTCAAACTCCCAGGTAGCCTCCTCATCTGAGTGATGCTGCCATCCGACTTTAACTAGCCGGATTGTCTTGTTCCGCAACTGACGCTCCCGGTGACCTAAAATTCGTATAGGAATCTCCTCGTAAGTCGCGTCAGACTGAAGTGGAACCGAGACATCCGACAACACGTGGGAAGGGTCTGGTACGTATCTCCTCAGCATCGATATGTGGAATACATCGTGTACACCGGTAATGGATGGTGGAAGGGCCAAACAATAAGTAATTGCTCCAACCCTCTCCAGAATCTGGAACAGACCGATGTAACGCGGAGCAAGCTTACCTCGAAGACCGAATCGTTTCACCCCCTTCGTGGGTGAAACCCGCAGAAATACATGATCACCAACGGAGAACTCCAGAGGTCTCCGTCTCCGGTCGGCATAGCTCTTCTGACGATCTTGCGCCTCAGATATCCTACGTATGATAGTACGGACTAACTCTGCCTCGTGCTGAGCTCTCTGAGGTCCTAACAGCTGGGATTCCCCAACCTCCTCCCAGAGGATGGGTGTCCGACAAGGCCTACCATACAACGCCTCATACGGTGCCATCTGGATAGCTGCATGATAGCTGTTGTTGTAGGCGAACTCGACAAGATGCAGATGATCCTCCCAACTGCCTCCGAAATCTATAACACAGGCTCGCAGTAAGTCCTCCAAGGTCTGGATGGTTCGCTCTGACTGACCATCGGTCTGCGGATGGATGGCGGTACTAAATCTGAGCTCGGTACCCATGGCCTTCTGCAGACTCTGCTAGAAGCGTGAAGTGAAACGCAGATCTCGGTCAGTAAAAGTGAAACGCACTTACATTTTATTTCAGTAGACAATTTAATCAGTAAAAGGATCACCATGAGATCCTAATCATCCTAAAAATTAGGGACAATGGATAAATTTAGCTCGTATGTAGAAATTTTCAATGAGTTTAACAAATATAGCTAATGCTTATGAAATGATAACAAGTTTAGCCAATATTAAGTTTTTATAAAAACTTTTGTTACCGAGTCTAGGTAGTCATGCCAGCTTGGATTTCGATTCACTTGCCACAACTGTATAACTTACAACAACAACAACCAAGTCTTATCCCATTAGGTGGGGTCGACTATGTGAATCATTCTACGCCATTGAGCTCTGTCCTTTATTATATCATCATCTATATTTAAATAAATTTTATCTTGTTTATTGTTACTAACCAAGTATTTTTTGGCCTTCCTCTTCCTCTCCCTGGTTTACTGTGCGTATTTGCCATAGTTTCGCTTAACTGGGACATTTATTAGTCGTCTAAGTACATGCTCATACCATCTTAAACGTGTCTCTCGAAGTTTTTCATCAATAGATGTAACTCCGACTTTCTCTCTAATGCTCGTATTTCTTATTCTATCCATCTTCGTATATTTACACATTCACTTTAACATCCTTATCTCTGCAACTTTCATCTTTTGCTCATGTGCCCGAGTCATAGGTTAACATTTAGCACTATATAACATAGCAGATCTAACTGCCGTTTTATAGAACTTCCCTTTAGTACTTTATGATCATATAAAACATCCGACGTTAATCTCCATTTCAACCATTTTATTTGTATTCTATGTAAGACATTTCTATCAATCTCTCTATCATTTTGTAAAAATGATATTAAATACTTAAAGCTCTCAGTACTCGTCATCTCCTATCTTAACAATTGTCTCATTACGTCTAATATTGCTAAATTTAAATTTCATATATTATGTCTTTACTCTACTAAGTTTAAAACCTTTCACTTCTAGTGTTTTCCGCCAAGATTCTAGTTTAGCATTTACTCCTTCACATATCACGTCTATCAAAACAATATCATCTGCAAACAATATACACCATGGTACTGTATCTTGAATGTGTCCACTGAGTTCATCCATGATTAGTGTAAACAGATAGAGACTTAAAGTTGATCTTTGATGTAACCCTAACCTTATTGGAAATGCTTCAGTTAATCGGCCTGAAGTCTTTACTTTGATAGTTATATCCTTATACATATCCTTAATTAGTTCAATATATGCTACACTAACACCTCTCTTTTCTAAAATCTCCATATAATTTCTCTTGGAATCCTATCATAAGTTTTTTCTAAGTCAATGAATATTATGTGTAGATCTTGCTTTTGCTCCCGATATTTTTCAATTAGTTGTCTAAGAAGATGTATAGTTTTTATTGTCGATCTTCCAAGCATGAACCCAAATTGATTTTTGCTCACTATGGTCTCTTCCTTAATTTTTTTTATTACTCTTTCCAAAGTTTCATAATATTACTCATTAGTTTAATACCTCTATAATTTGCACAATTTTCTACGTTTCCTTTGTTCTAATATAACAGAACTAGAGTGTTTACCCTCCATTGATTAGGCATTTTTTTCGTTTTCAATATCATATTAAATAATTTTGTAAGCCATTCAATATCTTATTTCCTTAAGCACTTTCATACCTCTATTGGGATATCATCTGGTCTCACGACTTTTTCATTTTGCATTCCTTTCAGAACTTGTTCTACTTCTGAAGTTTGAATTCTAGGATAAAATTTTAAATTTCTATATTCATTTAACCTATTTAAATTGCCTAAGTTAAGTTGGTCACCTAAACCTTTATTAACAAGTTGATGAAAATATATCTTCCACCACTCTTTTATTTCTCTATCATTTACTAGTGCCCTATTGCTTTCTTTTTTAATACATCTTATTTGACTAAGATCTCTTGTTTTCCTCTCCCTCACTTTAGCTATTCTATAAATGTCTCTTTTCCCCTTCTTTTGTTTCTAAGTTTTGATATAATTGATCAAAAGCTTTATTTTTGATTCATTCATTATATTCTCAGGGGGCACTTGGTAAGCGGGTGTAGAAGGCGGGAATGGGAATGAAATAGATTTCATTCCCATTTATGATGCTTGGTATACGGGAATCAGAATCAAAATATGGATATGATACCCCTGATTTTATAACTTGATCCCCACTAGGTTATCACTAAACCCATAAACCCCTCAATCAAAACTCATTATCATTCCCATTGCCAAATGTATACCAAGCGCCCCCTTAGTCTTTTCTTGGTTATTGAATATTTTTTATGTTTTCCTTGTTCTTACAAATATATAATTTCTTATAGGCTATTCGTTTTTCCTTCACTTTCTCATGTACTTTCTCATTCCACCAACACGATTCCTTACTTGATGGTGCATGTCCTTTTGACCCACCAAGTACATTTTTTACTACTATTTTCAACTTTGATACCATCTTATCTTATGTCGTATTAAAGTCACTGTATATTTCACCTAATTCTTGTATTTCTACCTTCTCCTTAAATATGTTTTGCTTCCCATCTTTCAACTTTCACCACTTAATTCTAGGAGTCATGTATATTTTTCTTCTATTAATATTATTATTAAGGCGTACATCCAACATTACTAACCTATGTTGGGTAGTTAAGCTTTCTCCAGGGATGACTTTATAATCTTTACAAATCTTTCTATCCCTCTTCCTAACTATAAAAAAGTAAATTTGCGATTTATTATTTTCACTTTTAAATGTAACCAAGTGTTTTTTTTATTAAAAAACGTATTAGCTAATATAAGGTCATATGCTATTGCAAAATCCAATATAGTTTTTCTTTCTTCATTTCTTGTTCCAAACCCATAACCTCCATGTACACTTTCATATTCCTCATTTTTCACTTTGACATGTCTATTTAGATCGCCTTCTATTAAAATCATTTCATTTGGCAGAATGTTTTGTAATACCTCATCTAAGTCGTTCCAAAATCTTGATTTAGTTTCTTCATCTAATCCTACTTGAGATGCATATATGCTAATTATGCTCATCGTTTTTTTCGCCACTACTATCTTGAGAGCTATAATTCTATCCTCTTTTCTAACTACTTCAACAACTTTATCTTTTAAAGAACTATCTACAAAAATATCTACTTCATTTCTTGTTTTACTTTTTCCTGTATACCATAATTTAAAATTCGAGTTCTCTATTATTTTTGCTTTCTCGCCTACCCATTTTGTCTCTTGTACACACAAAATATTACTTTTCCTAATCATCGTATCTATTACCTCTATTGCTTTATCAGTGAGGGTTCCTATGTTTTATGTTCCAAATCTTAGACTATTAGTCTTCCTACAATGTTTGTTCTTATCTCACCTATAGTGTGAGAACTCTTGCTTATTTAACACTACACCCAAGTTCTCATGGAGATGTAGCGGCCCTTGTCGATACGTTACAGTCGGACCCTGCAACGCGAACTCTTGCATATTTAGCACTACACCCGAGTTCTGGAGATGTAGCGGTCCTTGCCGAGACCTTCCTAGGAACATCCTAGTATTAACATAATAATTTAATTGATTCATTCATTGAATATTTGTCATAGTTTTATTGGCTTAAGTTGTACGCATCGGTATAACTTAGGCTAATAAATGAGTTTTTTTTTTGCTTTAAATTGGATTTTGATTTAAGGCTGGGGTTAGTTAAATTTTAATAAGTTGAGAATTTGTTTTCTTGGCTTAAATTAGTGGCGGCGAGTTCATTGAATCAAAAATCTATTTGATACAACACCTAGGCACGTTTATAGTTTAGCATTTGGCTACGTGTGCTTCTATTTCATCATCATAAAGTATAAGCTAAATTTCTTATTATGAAAGTTGTGGCTAAATCTGTTAAGAAATTCCGAATACAGACAACATTTTTCAATTAACCCTAAAATATCTATATTAGAGCAAAAGGTGATGTCGCTCATCCCAAGCAACCCAATATTGTCAGATACATGCAGGTAAATTACGGGGGACATTTTTACCTTGCGACCCTGTGTATGGGGGAGGTCAGACACCGAACGAGGCATTGTGTACCTGTTGGGAATTGACCTCAGAACCTATTGGAGCAAATAAGCATGTAAATATCAACTGTGCCAAACTGTTGGGAATTGACCCCAATATCTGTATGATCTCATGTGTTGCTATACATATGTTAGTTTGTATTATTTGGCAAAAATTAAACATGATCATGAAAAGTGGGCCCATTTGCAAAAGCCATGTCTGTTTGAATCTGTTGACACGAGAAAACTGGTTAACTAGTTTTTCTTCTAATATAACATTTTTCAAAATTTCACATAACAATCCAAATATCTTGAATTAGATTGACGATAATCCAGGAAGATGTTGTTCCATGCTGATAGATTGAATTGGACGGAGTTTTTTGGAATCTCTCTAAGCAAAACCTCTTTGAAAATCAATTTGAGTCATCAGGGTGGCAGTCTTCCACAAAGTTTTGATTTACTCGTCATATATAAACAGACTGAAAGAATATGCTTTACTTTCTCATTCCTGATCGTTGACATAAAGGCCACTGACTCTACATTGTGCTTCCAATTCCATGAACCAGGAGAGGGAAGCATGATCCAGACTATCATGGCATCTATGAGCCACCCAGGAATCTAGGTGCACACAAGAGGTAACCTTCATTTTATATTAAGAAAGCCTTGTAATTCAACATCAGTGATTGAAATGAGTTTGGTCCTCGGCAAGTTTGATATACTGGCTATATGTACCTGACTTATTTAATAAAACTCCCACTTATAATATTAGGATATCAAACATGCCAAGGCCCAAGTAAAATACCTTGGACTTTCCAAGAATTGATGGGGGCACCTATACCTTTGGATTTTCGAATAATCGATTGACAAAGCAAGCTAAACAAGTAAAAACAATAACAAACATCAATATGAAAACATTGGATCGACTGAAGCTTAACACATGGGCTGTCTTAATCTGTGATGTATCTATATATTTCAATACTAACATCTGAAAGATTCAAACACAGGAAAACTGATAAGCTGATCAGATTCAAACCTATACCAAAAATTTTAGCAATGAGGAAGAGAACTAATTTAGATTTTTCTATAACAGCATCTGTGACAACAGATGTTTTTCTATCTTCTGATTTTGGAATTTACTTAATGTGTTGATTTCCAAATTTTACCTTATTTTCTTTTTATCAGATAGATATTGATCCTTATGGATCACCCTCTGCTTTCTTGGATTCAGCTATTCAGTCAATTGCTGATGGTGGACTACTGATGTGCTCAGCTACAGATATGCCAGTTCTTTGTGGTGGTTGTACTGCATCCTGCTATTCGAGGTAAGTTCTTATTGATGATTTCCAATCTAGGAACTACTTGTTTCACCTAACTATATATGTAGCTGCGGGCGACAGGTATGGTTCCTACCCTACGAGAGCAAAGTATTGCCATGAGATGGCATTGAGGATCCTCCTCGCCAGCATTGAGGTGTATTTATTAGTTATAGTTTTATTTCAGTTTTCTTTTTCCCTAAACAATATACTGTCTGAGATTTAATTCTTTTCATGCTTTTGCAATGTAGAGCCATGCAAACCGATACAAGCGCTACATTGTTCCTGTTCTCTCTCTTCAGATGGATTTTTATATACGAGTGTTTGTGCGCGTATTCACGTCTGTTTTCCTTTTTCTATAAGCTGACGTATTTTAGGATGTTTGTTCAGATGTATTCTAGGGTGTTGTTCTATCTTATACTTGTCTTTATTATTCTTTTAATAAGTTATTATATCTGTTTAGTCGATGTGCTACCTTTTCTGTGTGTTCAGGTCTGCTAGTGCAATGTGCACCACACCTCTTAAACTCTCGTACATCTATCAGTGCTGTGGGTGTGATTCTTTTCATTTACAAAGGTTGGGGAGGGAAATTATTAAGGTATCTTCACAGCTGATTATTTTTGTATACTTTTGAATATGATAATTGTTGGTAATTTATATTTTCAATATCATCATGTAAATGCAGCCTTAAGATTGTTCTCTTGTCTCTCATTTAGAATAACAGAGTAAACTATGCTCCCAATTCTGGTCCAGTTGTTCCTCAAGAATGCACAGATTGTGGGGGTACATTCACAATGGGTGGACCTATGTGGTCTGCTCCCATCCATGACCAAGAATGGGTGACCTCCATGTTGGAAAATGTTAGATCTATGAAAGAAAAGTATCCTTCACAAAGAAAGATTTTATCTGTACTTACAGCTGTATCAGAGGTATCATCAAATCCTTATGATTTCGATATAGATGTGTTATGGTTCTATAGATTACTGTACATGACTAATTCTAGTTCAAGGCTTATTACCCTTCCCCTATATCTGTTTGAAATATCCAGTCAGACAAATATGTGCATTACTTATGGAAACTTGACCTGAATCCTTGTATCTCTATTCTTGCATTAAACCTTGGATGAAAGTTCCTCTTTCTTTGATTATTTAATATGCTCAATCAAAGGAGAATTAACTACCATTAGCAAGAAGTTCATATCGTGTCTCTCTTGCCCCCAGGGTGTCATGGTTAGACCCTCCAGTGATAGATCAGAGATCTAGAGTTCGAGACTCAGTTGTGACATATTATTGAGAATTTTTCTTCTTAATGGGTAGCGGATTTTAAAATGCTAGTTATCATGATGAGCCTCTATGTTCACTTTCTGAATTTACCCTGACGGCCGATAGAAAATTTCCGTGGGGCCGGACCGGTCGTCCTAAGTTCAACTGTTACTTGGATATATATATTTTTTTCATATCATCTCTCTTTTTGTCTCTAGTTCCAAGTTGAATATATTCTGGATACTGAAAGATTTACGAAGTAGAAGGTGAGCTGAATGACCTGTGGGATTTCAACTAGTGGCATTTGCAACAACAGTAGCTTTACCGGTATGATAGTTAATTCTTTAATCACCAAACATGAGACAATCCAACCACATTCTTTGCCCCATCTTTAGTTGATTCTAAATAAAGACACATTGAGAATTTTGTGTTTTGGTTGGTGAATTTAAAAGGTCTATCGTAATGCCAATGTCTATCGTAATGCCTCCATATGTTTAGAGCAAAGACCATTGCTGCAAAAATAAATGATTAACGAGGTTTTTTCAACCAACCTCGGGCAACCGGCCCGGTCACACGGAAGTTTCCTACCGGCCGCTAGGGTAAATCGTGAAGCGCTCGCAGTGGGCGGTCTAGAAGCCCAGTGTCCCAGGGTTCGCGCCCCATTTGGAGAAAAAATTCATGCAAATGCGCCGTAGCTGGGGATCGAACCGCGGATACCTGGGATAGCGACTAGTCGTCCTACCGCTGCACCATAGCCCCGGTGGCAAAAAAAAAAAGATTAACGAGGTTTTTTCAACCAACCTCGGGCGACAAAGACTATTGCTGCAAGCTCGAACCCATGGTGGTGGGGGGGGGGTTATTTTGCTCACGAATCTTTGGTTGATAGAAGCATAAGCAACTAGTTTTGTTACGAGATTACGATGAAAAAATGACAACAAGAACAATAGAGAACACACAAGATTTACGTGGAAAATCCTTGACGGGAAAAAATCACGGGCAGAAGAGAAAAAAATCACTATGAATGGTGGAATACAAAGTCGGCGGCTAAAGGCCTTAATCATCATACAAAACCCTAATAATAAGCCCTTTAAACAACGACCCGAGACCTCCGCTAGCACCATAGAGCCCTAATTTTTTTTCTTCATAATTTAGTTTTCACCATATATGTCGCAACGCGATCTTTTTGGGCCGGATCAAACTGAATTCGGGTCACCAGACTCTAACAATCTCCACCTTGACACGAATTCTACAAATCTTCAAAGGAACATTCTCCACCTCTTCCACAAAAGCCCCACAGGCAAATCTCAGCATCTAACACCAACCAAGTCCAAGCAATGCTTAAACTTGGCTATAGGGAGTGACTTAGTCATCATATCAGCAGGATTATCATGAGTACTGACCTTCCTCACAATAATATTACCACAAGCAATAACATCACGTATAAAGTGATACCTCACATCAATGTGCTTTGTCCTCTCATGAAACATCTGATCCTTTGTGAGGAAAATGACACTCTGACTATCACAAAAGACTGTAGTAATCTACAAGTCTTCACTAAGCTCACTGAAGAGTCCTTTCAACCAAACAGCTTCCTTACAAGCTTCTGTAATAGTCATATATTCAGCCTCTGTAGTGGACAACTCAACTGTATTCTACAAAGTAGCTTTCCAACTGATAGCACAACCACCAACAGTGAACACGTACCCCGTAAGTGATCTTCTTTTATCAAGGTCACCTGCAAAGTCAGAACTAATAACTGCATCACTATTACTCCCA
This sequence comes from Boesenbergia rotunda, assembly GCA_024364735.1. Taxonomy (NCBI): domain Eukaryota; kingdom Viridiplantae; phylum Streptophyta; class Magnoliopsida; order Zingiberales; family Zingiberaceae; genus Boesenbergia; species Boesenbergia rotunda. Next base: position 28,807 of record JAGFNQ010005326.1, read on the forward strand.
AAATGCAAACAAATATCAGAAGTCCCTCGTAAGTATCTGAAAATCTACTGAACTGCCTTCCAATGCTCTTTACCAGGATTTGCCATATATCTACTAACTGCACTCACTGCATGTGATAAATCTGGACGTGTACAAACCATAGCATACATGAGAGATCCCATTGCACTAGAATATGGAACCCGTGATATATAATCAACCTCATCATCTGATTGCGGGCATAAATCAGCTAAAAGTCTAAAGTGTGCAGCTAACGGAGTACTAACAGACTTGGCAGTATGCATGTTAAACCGATGAAGTACTTTCTCAATATATCCTTTCTGACTTAGGTATAATTTACCTGCCTTTCTGTCTCTCAGAATCTCCATCCCAAGTATTTTCTTTGCAGCTCCCAAATCTTTCATCTCGAATTCTTTACTTAGTTGGGCTTTGACCTTTCTTATCTCTTCCTTATTATTGGCCGCAATCAACATATAAGAGCAGATAAACAAAGGATCTATCATCAATCTTCTTAAAGTATGCACAACTGTCATAGCTACTTCTTCTAAAATCATGAGTGATCATAAACGAACCAAACTTTTTATACCATTGCCTAGGTGACTGCTTTAGACCATAAAGGGACTTTTTCAGCAAGCATACATAATCCTCTTTTCCTGAGATTTCAAAACCTTCTGGTTGCTGCACATAGATGTCTTCCTCAAGTACCCCATGCAAGAATGCTGTCTTCACATCCAGCTGCTGCAACTCAAAGTCATGCATGACCACAATACCAAGGAAGGCTCGATTCGTACTATGCTTTACAACTGGGGAAAATACTTCTGTGAAGTCTACTCCTGGAATCTGACTGAAGCCTTTAGCAACTAGTCTGGCTTTGTACTTGGCTTCTTCAACTCCCGGTATTCCCTCTTTTCTTTTAAATACCCACTTGCAGTGAACAACTTTCTTACCCTTAGGTAATTCTAATTTCACCAAGTCCCATGTGTCGTTCTTACCAAGTGACTCCATCTCCTCCTGCATAACAATCATCCACTTACCAGAATTATCGCAGCTAATTGCTTCTGAATACGTCTCAGGTTCTTCACCGAAATCAATCTCCTCAGCCATGTTTAAAGCATAAGCGACCAAATCAGCCTCTGCATATCTCTGAGGGCGTCTAATTTTTCTCCGAGGCCTATCTTTTGCAATAGAATAATGTGAGGGTGCTTGTGATGAGCTCGTTCCATCCACAACATCTAAAATAGTCTCTGGAGTAGTCTCTGTAGATATCGGCCCAATCTCAATCTCTACCTATGTGCTTGTCTTCTGCTTATCTTCCTCAGAAGGAGTTTTAGATGGAGACCCCTGAAGCATGCTAGTCTCATCAAAGACAACATCTCTACTGATGATGACTTTCTCGGTCTTTGGACACCAAAGTTTGTATCCCTTCACTCCTTGTGTAAAGCCTATAAATATGCACTTCACCGAACGAGGCTCCAACTTCCTATTATCAACATGAGCATACGCAGGATATCTAAAAATTCTCAAATCAAAATAACTAGCAGGAGTACCAGACCATATCTCTTGTGGAGTTTTCCTTTCAATAGCAGTTGATGGAGAGTGATTGACAAGATAACAGGCATACACAGCGGCTTCTGTCCAGAAAAACTTCAGTAGCCTAGCATTAAGGAGTATACAACGCACCTTCTTCATCAAAGTCCTATTCATTCTCTCTGCTACACCATTCTGTTGAGGAGTATGCCGAACTGTATAATGCCTCACAATACCTTCAGCTCTGCATAAGACATTAAACTCATCAGAACAAAACTCCAATCCGTTATCAGTTCGAAGATAATGCCTCACAATACCTTCAGCTCTGCATAAGACATTAAACTCATTAGAACAAAACTCCAATCCGTTATCAGTTCGAAGATGCTTCAATTGCCTCCCTGTCTGCTTCTCAATCATGACTTTCCACTCCTTAAAGGTAGTAAAAACATCACTCTTATGTTTTAAAAAGAATGCCCAAACTTTTCTTGAGAAATCATCAATAATAGTCAACATATAGAGCGCACCACCTTTAGATGGTACTCTAGAAGGCCCCCACAAATCAGAGTGAATGAAGTCTAGCATACCCTTTGTGTTATGAATGTCAACTGAGAACTTGACTCTTTTCTGCTTGCCAAAAACACAGTGCTCGCAGAACTTTAGCTTTGCAATACTTTGACCATCAAGGAGTCCTCTCTTGCTCAATTCAACCATGTCATTCTCACTCATATGACCCAAACGCATATGTCAAAGCCTTGTAACATCAAAATCAGATATAGACGAACTTGCAACGGCAACATCACCTATTATTGTGGATCCCTGCATAACATATAAACTGGCGGTTCTCCTCAGTCCGTTCATCACAACAAGAGACACTTTACTGACCTGCACAGCTCCACCTTCACCAGTGTACTTGTACCCTTTAGAATCAAGAATACTCAAAGAGATCTGATTTTTCTTCATATCAGGGACGTGTCTCACATCACCAAGTGTCCGAATGACACCATCAAACATCTTAATTCTGACCGTACCAATACCAGCGATTCTGCAGGATGCATTATTGCCCATCAAAACGACACCACTTGAAACCGTTTCCTATGTTGAAAACCAGTCCCGATTGGGATACATATGAAACGTACAGCCAGAATCAAGAATCTATTCCTCACTAAATCAACATCAGATGCAACGAGAAGTTCACCATCACTATAATTTTCGGCAACATCAGCCTCACCAGACTTCTCTGGTTGTTTTCCCCTCGAATTTTCACCTGCCCTTTTATTCTTATTTTGCAGCTTGTACCATTCTGATTTGATGTGACCCTTCTTCTTGCAATAATTACATTTATCCCTATTTCTGGATTTTGACCTGCCCTTGATATTACCACCAGAGCTTTTCTCCTAAGTCCTTCCTCGAATAATAAGACCTTTACCCTGAGCTTCAGATCCTTCGACAAACTGTTTCATTTTCTCTTTCGAAAATAATGAATCATAAATCTCATTTAAAGTAAGAGTATCACGACTATATAAAATAATATCTCTAAAAGTCGTATATAACAAGGGTAAAGAACATAGGAAGATCAATACTAAATCTTCATCGTCATATTTGACCTCCGAAGCCTCTAGGTCAAAGACGATTTCCTTAAACACGGTCAAGTGATCTCTTAACGACGTACCTTCTGCCATGCGATGAGAATACAAACGTTGTTTCAGACCCAGTTTGCTCGTAAGACTTTTTGTCATGCACAACTGCTCCAGTTTTAGCCATAGTGCAGCAACGGATTTCTCCTTCAAAATATCCTGTAAAATCTCATTCGATAGGTGAAGGTAGATCTGAGATAAGGCTTTTCGATCCTTATGTTCTTTTTCCTCCTTTGTCCATGTCGAGGACATGTTGTCTATCCCGAACAGTGCGTCATCCAAGTCCAGATGCACCAGCACCGCTCGCATCTTAACCTGCCACAGCGTAAACCTAGTGTTGCGATCCAAAAGCAGAATATCATACTTCATGCTTGCCGTTGTCATTAATCCCGGTTGAAATCCACAAAATCAAACCAACTTGGCTCTGATACCACTTGTTACGAGATTACGACGAAAAAATGACAACAAGAACAATAGAGAACACACAAGATTTACGTGGAAAACCCTTGACGGGAAAAAACCACGGGCAGAGGAGAAAAAAATCACTATGAACGGTGGAATACAAAGTCGGTGGCTCAAAGCCTTAATCATCATACAAAATCCTAATAATAAGCCCTTTAAATAACGGCCCGAGACCTCCGCTACCACCACAGAGCCCTAATTTTTTTCTTCTTCATAATTTAGTTTTCACCATATATGTCGCAACGCGATCTTTTTGGGCCGGATCAAACTGAATTCGGGTCACCAAACTCTAACAAGTTTTTTGTGTAGCAATAAGACTCAACCAAGAACATGAGTTGAAGCATCAACATACATCACATAGCCTTCTGCACCAGAGGGTTTCACCTTCACCAGATCATAGTTAGATCTCAGTTTCTTAAGCTTTTGAAAATTTTATTTGCACTTGTTGCCCTAATAAATTTGGCATTCTTCTGGGTGAGACGAGCCAAAAGCGTAGTGATCTTCAAGAAATCCTCCACAAATCTTCAATAATTCTTCGATAATGATTAGCTAGTCCCAGGATAGATCACTGCTAAGATAAAACCACTTCCACTTTTTGTGGTTGCTCCCTTATTCCTTCACTATGGATGGCATGTTAAAGAAACATGGCTTCAAAATCTCTAATGTTCGGAGGTATTCATAATTTTCATGACTCACTAGTCCTGCGAATTCAAATTTAAAATTAGGTTTATCAGACTTGAGAAAATAATGATTGTCATTTTCATTACTAAGAAAACAAATTGAATAAAATAAATACATTGCATGTTCTATCCACAAAACAGGGTTTTCAATTTGACAACAAAGAGTAAAAAATTGCATATGGAAGCATTGTTATGCCTTGTGATAAATAACTTCAAGGAGACTTTCATTCCAGAACTGAATTTTAAATAGATGATTCTGTATTTATGCTGACAGAAAAATGCTCTTTACCAAAATTGGTTGATTGTTGATATGTGCCATTATGGTGTCTTGTTGCGTTGTCTAATGAATGACATAAACTTGATTGATTTTCACATCCTCTTTAGCAGACGTCCTCATCTGACATGGTATGTATGTGCAGGAATTGCCTGATGCTCCTCTGTTTGTCAATCTACATAGCTTATGTGCCACTCTCAAGTGCACCTCACCATCTATTCTCATGATGCGTTCCGCTTTGGTAAATGCTGGCTATCGTTTCTCTGGAAGCCATGTGGATCCAGTAGCGTTAAAAACGGATGCCCCAATGCATGTTATTTGGGATATATTGCGTTGCTGGGTAATTAGTTTTCATTCTCTTTAATACATTATGATTCTAGGCCACGATATATGATCATGACACAATTTTATATGTTTCTATGATCTTTCTAATTGCAGATTGACTTGTTTCATTTATTCTTCGATCTATTGACTTTTGTATTTCTTTTTTGAAGGTGAAGACTCATCAGGTAGAAACTCCAAGTAGGAGTAAATCAAGAAGTGGGATTCTTTCCAAGGAACCGATGCTGCAGGTATGTTTTGTTCTCAAACCAAGGTGCTATTCTGTTAGTTTCCGGTTACTCAGTGCTCTTGTAGTTCATTGTAGCTGAAGTTATTTTCTGACAATTATATAGTAGGTTTCCTTGTCACGTCAAAACTCTTAACGTCAACACCTAAGCTAGTTAACTGCAAACAAATACTTAGGACACTGGCATTGCCCATTGCCTGTCTGTATTTGTGCATCCATTTTAATTGGCTCCATTTTAATCGGCTTGATTATTGAACGGGCTCAAGTCTATTTCCTCTTCTTGTCTTTGCAGGCAAATTTTACCTGTCCGACTGGAAGATCTCCAACAAAGAAAGAGCCGCGTTTTGTCCCAAACCCCGAGAAGCATTGGGGCCCTAAAGTTAAAGCAGGCAGGCAGATTGAAAGCAAGCATAAGAACATGCTGGGTTCCAAGAACCCTGAAAGTGAGCTTGAATTCTAAATATTGATGAGTGTTTTTTGCTAATTAAGTTTTTGTTTATCTATTTGTTAAACAGTTCGTGAGCTGAACTGTATAATTTTTCCAGAACCGAAGTTAATTTTTTTTCCCTCTTGATGTCCAAAGGTAGCTTCTGGGTCGTTATTACGATTTTGTTCAGAGTTATTTAAATGCTGTAGGTGTGTAAGACAAAAATGTTAAAACTTAAGAAAAGTTGATTGGGATCTGAAGAAAAAGCTAGAAAAGTGTTGTGATCCAAGTTGATGTGTCTACTTTGCTTATACTGAGTTTTCATTTGATCATTATTATTTCACATCAACTTTGTATATGAAGTTTCATAACTATGATTGCTTGGGTGGCTAATTTTCTACAGAGTTGTTAAAAGGTTTTATTCTCAATCAAATAAGCTGGAAAGTAGCAGTCATATTAGCTAAGAAATGCCAACTTGCTACCAGTTCTAATGATCCACAAATCAGTCAATGCGATTATGCAAGAAGGATCAATGATGGAGACTGCTTACTTGCTGACAACTATTTGGAGCCAATAAAAAAATAAACAAAGAATTGTCAACAATATTCCCTTGAATTTTCTAAATATTGTTTTCAGAGGAATTTTCCTTTTTGCTTATAGACACAGATCCTTGAAAACAGAAAACTGGAGTCTGAAAAAAATTGCCAGTACTGAGATTGTTCTATTGTATGCAACTACTCAACGCCTATGATACGGTCGAAAATAAATTGTTTAGAACAATCAACTGAATTGCACAAAGATGCAATATTATGAATTCAAGTTCATTTCAATTGCTTATATTTCCTGCAGGATTCTCGGTTTCGAGTCTTCTTCCACACCAAACATTTTGCTTAAAAGAAGAGCAACTAGAAAAAAGGGAAGGGAAGTGAGAAAGACGGAAGACCTTTTCAGTTGAAGCCATTGATATATTGTTTGTTCTTATAAAGACCTAAGAGTCTCCATTCTCCTTTCCCTCAGCAGCCAATTGTCATAGCTAGTTCAGCCTTTTGTAATGCTACAGTATGGGAGGATCTTGATTGCTGGTTTTTATTTTCATCATGGGAAGGGTCTTCTTCCATGCAGGTTTGTGTTAGTTCTCTTGCAAGAAGCTATCGAATTAGTGAAATTTTCCTTATAGTTCCACTTTTGTTTAGGTGATATGCTCGCTAAGCTTCATATGTAGTACCATAGAAGATGTTAACATCGTCATCATTATAAAATTGTGTTTATCTCAACTATTTGAGGTTGACTATATAAATCTTACCCAACTATTTTCCAAGGCAAATTCACTGACCAGCATCCATTTCTAAGAGACACCAGCCAAATCCTTTGACATTTCAATTCAGTCATCTTTCTACATGGTCCTTTGAATTAGTCCAATTGTGCTTAGCTCAATACCTTATCGAGATTCCTGATAAGTTAACTGAACCTTCTAATAAACCATAGATGGCACAATCTACAGATTTGATCCATATGTCGCTAGAAATTGAAGCTAAAGCTAAAGAACAGTGATAATCTTTTGTGGTTGTGTGTCTTACCTCAAATATTGATTAGAGTCCATATGAGCAACTATGGGAACAAACACGAGACAGAATCAGATTATCGCATACACCTTACTCAAACATGAAAATTTTAAGTGTAAATGACTTGTCTAGATTTTGATAACACTTAACAATCAAATATCGGAGGTAGGCATTTTATAGTCTTATATATTGAAATGCAATCAAAGTTGGTGAAAGGCGCACTATGGAACCAACAAAGAAAAATAAATTCTCTTTAACAACACCAACTCATCTGCTTAGAGCTTTTACAAATATAAATTATTGTGTTTCCCATTTCTCTACAAATTATATGGAGGCATAAATTACAAAGACAATTATCTAAATTCGATTTGCCCCAAAATGGAATGAAAAATTCACTTATGGATGATAACTTTCAGTTCACAAACTTGATACTTCTGAAAACCTCAGATCCTTCTTAATGTTGAAACCAGAATCCACTTCCAGAAGCTTTGCGCGAGGACACACAAAATTTCAGACTTAGAGTTTGTTACTAGTCATTGATTAGCAACCAAGTCAAAGCAGCAAAAAGGAATATCAACAACGTGCTCTTCAACTGTGAGGTAGCATTAGGTAACCACGGATATGAATCTGGAGAAGGCATGACGCAATTGTCGCCATTGAAGTAGATTCGACGCGGGAACGCCCAACCTTGATGGAAGGTAAATGTTGATGGATCCTTTCTGAATAAAATTTCAGACTGTACATTTCCATAAGGTCCAGCTTCCATGAGGAAGTCATTGTAGTATTTAACACCCCAAAGCATTGCAGTATCATCTGTCATATCAAAAACAATCGAGATTGTGACTACAAATTAAAGAGCTTCAAGAATCACCTATCTTTTTCTATATCCTTAGGAGTCCATTAATCAGATAAAATCATGTAATTAGATAAAATATTGCAATTTCTTAGGTGACCATGTAAAATTCAATGAATAAATTCCCTGGTTTGAAGAAATTCACAGGGGACAAATATCCTATTAGGGGCTATAAATGCAAATCCTTAAACAATTATTCTCGAAACATAAAGCTGAAACATAGAAACTTACTTATGGCTCCATATGGGGTCAATGATTTGTAATTGTAGCTAAAAATTGTTGTGATATTGTCAAAGTTAGGGTGCTGGATAACAAGGTTCCACTGTGTATAGTTCATCCGATAGTTGAAATTTGTTATTGCAATCTTCACTCGCCAATAATCCTTATAGTTAAGTTTCACATGCCAGTGAACTCTTATAGGGCACATATGCGTTGTGCATTGCACCAAAGGTGTGTTGCTGTATCTGTCAGGACCATTAACCACAGAGGCTAAATAAGGCGAATCAGCTCTGCAATGGAAAAAACCAACACATCATCAATGGACGAATTCAAATTTTGTTGTTAGGGAATCAACAAATTGCATTTGAACTCACTCTACACAGCTCCCAGGTTGAGTTGCATTGTTCTGGCACCCGCATGTACATGTAGGACAGTTAACAATAGTGTCATTGTAGAAAGATGACAGAGATACGCAGCAGGTAGGAGTCTTCTGCGCGAGAAACTGAGAGTATGTACATGTAACATTCCATGTCACTGCAGTTAAAAATTGGAAGAAACAAACACACACACATCAGCATAGATTTGGTCAAAGTAGTGTCAATATCCACAAGAATTTGCAGGTCAACATTCCAAACTTATTTGGCAATTGATCTTTGATAACTTACTCTGAGCTTGGGTTGTTCTCCTTCCATCTTGTGTAACAAACTTAGTAGGCTTGACAATCTTGGCTATCCCACATGTGTAACCTGGTCCTGGAGCCTTTAGGGTGAAGTTTTTGGGCACACGAACGGTCTTGTTGGTGGTTCCTGATGAACCAACACTGATCTGGAATGAACTTGCTGCATTGGCTGGATCCTGAACCCATGAGTTGATCACCCCTCCCTTGCAGCAATTGGCAATTTGCATATTGTAAGGTGTTCCAGGAAGGAGATCAACAACTGTTGGATCTTTCTTGCAGCAATGTGGAAGGTTGCCTCCCTTAAAGCGTGAGCAATCACCCTGCTCAGTGGTCTGTGCTCCCACCATAGACCAAATGACCTCCTTTTTTTGCCACATCCACCCAAGAGTCCATCCAGGTGCTTGGATGTGACGATATTGCTGGAAATTGAACATTGTCACAACAGCCTGAAAGAATCGAATCTTTCAATATTTTGCAGTTGCAAATCATTCTGTACATAAAGTGATAAATCATATAGTTTCAGGAAATTAAGGTGGTAATTTCAACTAGTACTTACAACATAACCATCTGGAGTCCACTGGATAACATCCCACTTGATTGTTATATTTCCATTTGGATCCAGTGCATCATAAGCTTCTGCTAGGCAAAAAATGACATGGGAAAGTTCATTAGAAAATAAGGAATTGTGATAAGTAGTAAATAGATCACAATAGATTCAGATCAGTCATCTAAATGATTTATTCATTGAAAACAGCTAATTATTCATTTTTTTTAAAGGTATCACTTTAGATTCTAGTGATGTCCTAATTCATGTCTCTTGTGAACAAACTATATACTCTCTTGACAACTACCATAGCTGATAAGTCGAGATAAAACTTCATTCTTTCATGATACGTTGACCTCCTTTAAGAGTATAGAAATATAACAATATTGTTCTTAATCATTGATCAGAACCAGCATAGAAATGTTGCTAAATCTGATTGCTTGGAAGATGCGTATTTTGAAAGTGAGACTGGAACAGGAAGTATATTTAACAGTAACGAGTCCATTGCTCTCGATAGGGACAAAGAAAATCAAATCAAAACTTGCAATAATCACAATTTCAATCAGATTAACAAAACATTACATCTACTACACCAAATTTCAAAGTAAAGCGGCTCAAATCGGCTTCCAATCCCCAAACCATGAGAGCGACCGAGTATCAGATTTTTGCAAACACGGAGTAAAATTGAATCTTTAACCCGAAAAAAAACAAAAATCAATGGTAGAGAAGAAGAGAGCCGGGAACTGACCTGTGGAAGGAGTCAGAGAGGACAAGACCAGGAAGAGCAGGAAGGGAAGGGCCAACGACGCGAGCTTTGCGACGGATCCGGCCACATTCGACGGGGAGCAGCTCATCTCCCTCTCCATGGCCGGCCGTGGAGGTAAGCTCTGAGATCAGCAGCAGCGAGCAGAGGCAACGAGCATCAAAGCAACGCCCTTCTTATGCAGGAGAACCTTCGCTCGCCCAACTCTGCCGTCGACACTCCTCGTCACGTGCTTCCATAAAATATTCCCAATCCCAACGCGATGATCACACACTCCTCCTAATTTGCATATTTATCATTTTCGCACGGTTAGTGCAAATGGTATATACGCGGATATTTATTTCAATAAATTTTGAAATAAATTTTCATATAAAATACCTCATAGATGTTTTATTTTTTTTATATAAAGACTATTATGTTAAGATAAAAATATCTTTATCATTTATTATATATATATATTTTACCTTGAGATCTATAATTTCTAAATTATTTGGAATGAACATAATTTTTTTAAATTATATTTTTAATTATAATTCAGATTTAAATTTAAATTTATATTATTTATAGTTTCATCATGGTGTCGGTGCTTGTTTTCATTGTTTGTTGTAGAGTGACCATCGATGATGGCCCACAAAGTTAGTCAATTATATAGTTTTCTTTCTGAATTTTAAAACAAATTTTCTCACCCACCAAGTGGGCCCACTGATTTGGTATGGGCGCAAGTACCAACCATCTATTTGATGGATACATGGTAGACGACGTTGTATTTTGCGGCATTTAAAAAAAAAAATAAATCATGAAAATTATATTATTCGAAATAAATAAATCAAATGGATCAAATATATAAAGTTTTATTATAATAATTAAATAAAATATAAATTTAATTTATTGGGAAAATATTTTAATTGTGTTTGAATATGTTGTATTTTTTGATACATTTTTATAATATATTTGGAGATAATTTGTATGTGAAATTTGTTTGTATTTCTGATGTTTGTTTGATATGTTGTACGATGACGCATTGTAACAATTTGATTATGTTGAAATGTATTGGAAAGTTTTGGATGTTTGCTATAAATTTTGTAACGAAAATATACTCGTTACAAAACTTGGCAATTTGTGATGAAATCAGTGACGAAAATTATTTGCGGTGAAATCAACGACGAAAATAATTGTCTCAAATCAATGATGAAAAATATTTTCGTTGCAATTAATGATAAAAATAATTTTCGTCATTGATTTCGTTGCTCATATGCGATGAATTTTTTTTTTCATTGCAAAATTTTGCTACGATCTATTTGTAATGAAAACATTTTCGTTTTGAAATTCGTCACAAAATATTTTTGCAATGATTTCTTTTTTAAAATTCATTATAAAATTCGTCAAAAAATATAATTTTTTTTTTTTAAGTGTACCAATCTAAGAACAACCCTTTTGCGTACATTCTAAAAAGACTTAAGCCTTCATAATTTGGGAAGTAATAGCTTGCGAACAACTTCTTTGGCTACATCAGCAGAAAGACTCAATTCTCCATGATTTGGAAAGTAATAGCTTAAGAACAACCCCTTTGAATACATCCCTAAAAAACTAAATCTCTATGGCTTGGGAAGTAGCAGCCTGGGAACAAACCCTTTGAATACATCATTGGGAAGACTCATACCTCCACTGGTAGAACATTGTGTTTTCTCCTAACCACATGAATTTTAGAAACAAAATAAGAATTCGAAAGAAAAAACACAATACATATAAATATGGATCTATTATTTCTTCGAATCATGGCATGACAAGAATAAAATAATATAAATTGAATGACAAGGAACCTGATTGAAGAGTCATCGTCCTTGTCGTAACGTTGTCGGCTTGATCCCTGTGGAAGAAGATGCAGCGGAAGGAAAAAGGAGGATCATCCAACGGGCTTAGGTTTTACGGCGCCGTAAAGTTTCTTGTCAATCAGAAACAAGAAACTAGGTCATAAAATCACCTAAACCCTTGGGGACCTCCCCTTTATATAAAAATCCAATCTGTTATCAGCCCATAGATAATAACCGATTGGTCTAAAGGGTTCTATACATTGAACCCGCATCCAATAATCCGAAACCCAATAAACATAAGTTAGATCACTTTAAGGGCTCAGATTGTATTTACATGTGCAACTTACAAACAAGCCCACCTAATAGAGATAATAATAATATCCAATAATCTCCCACTTGGGCTATATGTGAGTTGTATCATAAATACAAACAAAACTTTAGTTGATATCAAACTTTATGGGTACAAGATACCCCTATAAATAATCTGATCCATTAACTTCATTGGTATAGGACTAAAGAGGTCATAGCTGCTGTATATGATCGTAACAAGCCCCAACAGTAATCACAATACCAATGTCATTAACGACATAGATTACGATGCGGATGTATAGAGTAGAAATTACATGAAATGTGATCAGTACATGTCAATTTCCAACTGGTCCAAAGCGACTCAAAAGAGTCTGATCATATTTGCAAATACCTTATGCTAAACTGCAACAGCAAATCATGATCCAAACTTTATGATTCCAAAAGGAATCTGTATCATATTTACAAACACCAAATGCTAAACAACAGTAGTAAATTATGATATCGTATTCAGAGTGTCAAACAAGCATATGAATCCCCATTAATAATTTTGAACCTGAAGTACGTACAATAATTAAAATAAAATTTTGTCTTTATTAACATAGAGCAATAAAATAAATACAAACTCCCACTAGATGAATTCTTCTTCCATAAGAAGAACTCCCATATCCACAACATGCGTATAAAACACCTTGGGCACCAAGCCTTTGGTGAGTGGATTGGCCAACATGGAATCTGTGCAGATGTGCTCTACCATAATCTGGCGACTCTGAACTCTCTCTTTAACCGCTAGAAACTTAATGTCGATGTGCTTGGACTTCGATGAACTGCGGTTGTTCTTGGCATAAAGTTCTGTAGCTTTATTATCATAGTAGATCCTCAGTGGCCTGTCAATGCCATCAATGATATGCAATGCTGTAATGAAGTTCCGCAGCCAAATCCCGTGATTGGATGCTTCGTAGTATGCTACCAATTCTGCCTCCATAGTAGAAGTGGCTACTAGCGTCTGCTTGACGCTCTTCCAAGATATAGCCCCTCCAGCAATCATGAAGATATAGCTTGAAGTGAACCTCCTGCTATCTAAGCATCCAGCAAAATCGGAGTCTGAATAACCAATCACCTCCAGATGATCTGACCTCTGATACGTGAGCATGTGCCTTTTAGTTCTTTGCAAATACCATATCACTCTTTTAATTGCTTTCCAGTGCGACGGTCCTGGGTTATTAACATATCTGCCTAACATCCCAACTACAAATACTATATCTGGTTGAGTGCAAACTTGTGCATACATGAGACTTCTCACTGCTGATGCATATGAGAATTGCTCCATCTCCTTTATTTCAAGTTCAAGTCGTGGACACTGCTGCAAACTGAACTTGTCACCTCTTGACACAGGTGTGTCACTAGGTGTACAGTTCTGCATGCCATACCTTATAAGCACCTTCTCAATATCGGCTTGTTGTGAAAGTCCAAGAATGCCTCTTGATCGATCACGACAGATCTGTATGCCTAGAACAAAAGATGCTTCACCAAGATCTTTCATTTCAAATTTACCAGATAGAAATGACTTGGTTTCATGCAGTAGACCTTTATTATTGCTCGCAAGCAATATATCATTCACGTACAAAACAAGTATAACAAACTTGCTTCCACTGAACTTGATATATATGCACTGATCAACGGGGTTCTCTTTAAATCCAAATGAGGTAACCACTTGATCAAATTTTCGGTACCATTGACGGGATGACTGCTTTAAACCATACATGGGCTTCTTTAATCTACATACTAGGTGCTTTGAGTCTGAGGACTCAAAGTTCTCCGGTTGCACCATATATATAGACTCCTCTAAGTCTCCATTGAGGAATGCAGTCTTTACGTCCATTTGATGTAGCTCCAAATCAAAATGAGCTACAAGTGCCATGATTACCCTAAGGGAGTCTTTCGTCGACACAGGTGAGAAAGTCTCCTTATAATCAATGCCTTCCTTTTAAGTGAATCTCTTGGCAATAAGACGAGTCTTATACCTTTTGATATTGCCCTTCGAATCTCGCTTGGTTTTTAAATATCCATTTACAACCAACGGGTTTCGAACCATCAGGCAATTCGACAAATTTCCAAACGTCATTGTCTGCCATATACTTCAACTCTTCTTGCATCACGTTAATCCACCTTTTAGGGTTAGAGCATTGTTTGACTTCTTGGAAAGATGTAGGATCACTTTTCAACCCTATATCAAACTCATGCTCTTGGAGATAAACATAATCACGAGAATTCGTGCTTCTCCGTTCCCTTGTGGATCGCCTTAAGGGCACTTGTGTTTGAAGCGGTTGAGGTACTTGCTCATCAATATGAGGCAATACTTCAATTTCAGTGGTAGGCTCCTCCAATTGTATTGGAGATGTCATGGGAATATCTTGGTTCACTACGCTCACTGGATGTGCAACATCCATAATGTGTGGTATGGTAACCATACCACTACTGATTGCACTAGTAGTGACTATAGGAGGATTGCCAACGCTTTCCTCAAAAGATACTTCCTTGATTTTATCGCTCTCACTCTCCTCAATAAACTTGGTGTTTCCTGTTTCGAAGAAAAATATATTAGTTGGATCATAAAATTTATACCTCTTTGATCTCTCAGAGTAACCTACAAAATTGTAGCTAACAGTTCTTGAGTTCAGTTTCTTTTCATTAGGCTTGTAAGGCCTAGCCTCAGCTGGACAACCCCAGACGTGTAAATGCCTAATGCTAGGCTTTCTACCCGTCCACATCTCGAATGGGGTTTTAGTTATTGTCTTACTAGGTACTCTATTGAGAAGGTAAACTGCAGTCTTGAGTGTCTCACCCCACAAAGACTCTGGTAGAGAAGTGAAAATCATCATACTTCTCACCATGTCTTTTAGGGTTCGATTGCGACGCTCAGCTACACCATTCTGACTGGGTGTACCAGGCATGGTATACTGAGGCACAATCCCACACTCAGCAAGATAATTTGCAAAAGATCCTGGACGTTGTTCACCTGATCCATCATATCGACTATAATATTCTCCTCCACAGTCGGATCGGACGGCTTTAATTTTCTTACCTATTTGAAGTTCAACTTCGGCTTTGAAAATTTTGAACATGTCCAAAGATTGCGACTTCTCATGAATAAGGTTTATACCCAAATCTAGAATAGTCGTCTATGAAGCTAATAAAAAATGTGTGTCCATTCCAAGATGCCTTAGGGAATGATCCACAAATATCCGTATGTATTAGCTCCAAAACGTCACTACAACGGTTAGCCCCTTTGTTTCTTTTGTTAGTTGTCTTCCCCATAACACACTCTATGCAGACATCAAAGTCTGACATGTCAAGGGAATCAAGAATTCCATGTAACATTAACCTTTCTAGGCGTTGTTTGGATATATATCCTAAACGCCTATGCCACAGTATAGAAGAATTCTCGTTGGTCAATTTACGTTTCATACATATACTATGCATTATTACGTTGTCAATTGTAGGAGTAATGGTGTTTAATTTATAAAGCTTATCAACCAAGGAACCATTACCAATTAAAATTGAATTAAAGAAAATACAAAACATTTCATTTCCAAATGAACAAGAATAACCTGATTTGTCCAAACAAGAAATTGAAATTAAGTTTCGTCTGAAAGACGGTACAATGAATGTATTTTCCAAATTCAAATAGATATCAGTTCCTAAATAAAGCCTAAAAACACCAATAGACTCGACTACAACCTTCTTTCCATTCCCCGTATAAATGTATCTTTCACCATCAAGCGGAAGTCAACTCCTAAGACAACCCTGCATAGTGACACTTATGTGAGTAGTAGCACCAGTATCTATCCACCAAGTGTCAGTGGGTACAATAGCTAAATTGACTTCTGAACTAACAAAGTTGAGAAGTTTGTCTCCAGAATCTGCAGTTTGCTTTCCTTTTCCTTTATTATTGATCCTCTTTCGCTTCTTGCTCGTACTTTGAGAATCAAATGCTAAGTGAGCACTTTCAGATGTCTCTATAAAGTACTCTCTTATGTTTCTTTTACCACTATACCGCATGATTACCAACTTCGTAAGGAGTGTAGTAATCTCAACCTTTTCATTTGAGGTGAATCGGTCTACTAGTTGGTTAAGGAAACTCCTATCGTCTTCACTCTTTGTTATTGAGGTCTTTATTTGTGCCGGTATGGAAAGCTTCATGATGCTTAGACTCATGCGATTTGATTTCTCCCACAGCTGAAATTCAGCCCTCTGCTCTATAGTGCTAGTACTGGTCAAAGGTGCGGGACGATCATTCCTTAATGCATAGTCCAAGTCCATGCAGCCTAAGACTACGATCACGTATTCTTTCCATTTAGCAAAATTCGAACCAGTTAATGTTGGGATGTTATTAATGTTGGCAGTTACAGATTGCACTGAAATTAAAAAAAGAAAAATTTATTTAAGCTCACGATTTAACTAAAGTCAAGAACATATATATATATATATATATATATATAATAAAATTATGCAAATAAATAAAATTTTAAATGCATATAAATGGGCTCCTTATGAGATACCAAATACAACATTGTATTTTAATTTGTAGATTAAAATATAATTTGTTAGCGGTACTCTCTGATATAACTCAACATTTAATTGGCCACACAATGTGCCTTCCTTTGGGCCGTCCTATTGTGTGCATAATATGAGCATTTATATGAGTTATAATTTTGGTCCATAGCTTACACCAACTTTAGTCTGCCAAGCAATATGTCTTCCTTTGGGCCGACATATTTTGTGCATGATCAGAACAAAATAAATTATATTCAATAATTGTAATATATCTTGAACATATATCTGGCATAAAAGCAACCCTCCTTTGGGCCGATTACTTTTAGCATAGATATACGTCTACCAACACAAAATACACTAAACTGACCTAAGGTGTCTTCCTTTGGGCCGACACAATAGTTAAATTTAGTAACACGTTGTCTAGATAGACCCAAGAAAATTCTAGATATTTAATTAAACAGATAATTTCTTTATTAGTATTGACACCTCAAAATTAAGCTCATTAATCGATTGACACTATATGGTAATCAAATGGTATGATCCAATTAATTATCCTAATTGATCCAAAAGCTTAATATATACGATTATATCATATATAGAACCTTCCTTTTAAAAATCAAAATTTTTTTATGGTTCTATAATTAAATAATATTATTTAATTCTGGATCATTATGCATTAAAAAAAATATTTAATGCATCAGTAAACATATAATATATATATATAAATATATATATTACTGTTTCACATGTAAATTTTTTTTTATTTACTATTTCACATGTAAATTTTTTTTTATTTACTGTTTCACAGATTGTGACGTTATTTTTTTTTTTCACGCACATGAATATGTGCTTACTATTTCTGCGAACAGTTTGTTTTTTTTTCTTACAAAAAAAAATTATTTTGCATGAACGATAAAAAAAAATTAAACAATAGAATTCCTAATTCATCTCATCACAAATTTAAAATGAGAATCGATTAAATCAAATTTATTCTCTTCATAATTAGACTTGATAATCGATTGATTGACAAAGTTAATCGATTAAACCATCACAATTTAATCTAAAAATTAGGTTAAACCTGATGGTTTTTCTGCCGTTTTCGTATTTTTTTTTCACATAAAATATGAAAAACTTAGAAAATAAGTCTATCCTAGAATTTTCTTTTATATGATTTTCGACGAAAAAAATTATATTATACTAGGAAAACTTAATCTAGCATACATAGAATAAATCGACGAAAAAAAAAATTTAAACTTTATTACCATAGAAACGATGAAACAAAGCCAAAGCTCTAATATCAATTGATAGAATATTGTGTTTTCTCCTAACCATATGAATTCTAGAAACAAAATAAGAATTCGAAAGAGAAAACACAAGACATATAAATATGGATCTATTGTTTCTTCGAATCATGGCATGACAAGAATAAAATAATATAAACTGAATGACAAGGAACCTGATTGAAGAGCCATCGTCATTGTTGTAGCGTCGTCGGCTTGATCCCTATGGAAGAGGATGCAGCGGAAGGAAAAAGGAGGATCTTCCAATGGGCTTAGGTTTGACGACGCCGTAAAGTTTCTTGTCAATGGGGATAAGAAACTAGGTCATAAAATCACCTAAACCCTTGGGGACCTCCCCTTTATATAGAAATCAAATCTGTTATCAATCCATAGATAATAACAGATTGGTCTAAAGGGTTCTATACATTGAACCCGTATCTAATAATCCGAAATCCAATAAACATAAGTTAGATCATTTTAAAAGCTCAGATTGTATTTACATGTGCAACTTACAAATAAACTCACCTAATAGAGATATAATAATATCCAACATCCACAGCTTAGAACTACCAGCTTGGAAAACAACCCCCTTCAGGTACATCCCGATCAACTGGCACATCATAGGAGCAGTTAGGGAATGCACTCAGCTCGACTTTCAGGCTGCAAGAACTTCCATACCTGTGGAAGTCTCCCCGAGGCTCTGACTATTCCAAGCCGCAAGAATTTCCCTGTTTGTGGACATATCCTCTGAATTTCAACCCTCCAGTTATTTTGCTTTATCATTCTCACTAATGCCTCTCCGGCTTACAAACTATTGGGTAGTATTATTATTATCCAGGTTGCAAAAATGTTCCTGATTGTGGTGTCTCCCCTAGATTCTAATTCCTCCTATCACTCTCTTGGATCATTCCCGCCAATTGTATTCGAAACAAGGTACTAACTGAAGGCTGTGGGAACAATAGGGTGACATATGATAACTTGTAGATCTATTCTCCAACACAATAATAGGTGCTCATTTCTCAGACAAATAGCAAGGCATGTCAGGCAAGCACCTCCTTCTCACCTCCTTCTTTTG
The DNA here is from genome assembly GCA_024364735.1 of Boesenbergia rotunda. Classification (NCBI taxonomy): domain Eukaryota; kingdom Viridiplantae; phylum Streptophyta; class Magnoliopsida; order Zingiberales; family Zingiberaceae; genus Boesenbergia; species Boesenbergia rotunda. The sequence continues at coordinate 48,025 of JAGFNQ010005326.1, forward strand.
TCTTCTCAGTCAACGTGATTTATCTCTCCGTCTTGATCCTGGACGAACTGACAGGGGCTCCAAGGGCAAGCGTTTCACCTTTTGCCGCTATCATGGAGGTAAGTGTCAACTGATGTGGAGGCTCAGCTTAGGGCTATATAAGCAAGGAGATGTTGGCCGAGAGAATGCGGTTGAAACCGAATTCAATTTATATGAGTAGGTCTCAATCAAAGTAGGAGTTGACCCGCTCAACCATTGTTTTTCTTCTTCCCCTTACTCTAGCAAAATTCCTTTCTCAATGGGAGGCCTATTCTAGCTTGCCAAAACCCTTCTCCGTGGAGGACAATCATTCTTACCCGTTCAAACCCTTCTCTTGGAGAAGGCAATTATTTTCTTCAAAATTGTGCTGGCTTAAGCATCGAAGGGATAAAGTTGACACCGCCAGTCCCCATTGATTGGTGTTGATCTCCAGAGAGAGGACGTTCACTCAGTTGCATATGTACTGCTGTCGGAGGACAGATAGGTGTAGAACAAAAAAGCTATACTTGTGTAAACCCAACTTAAATGATGCGGCAGAACAGGAGGTCCCGAATTCGAGAAGAGAGAGATTCTAACGGCATCGGACCAAGCGCGAGATGGACATTGATCGAACTTGATATTTAGATGCGATCTCATGACATGATATGGGCCTCTAGTTTAGCTCTCTTATCCGTCAATCTGGCTAGTCGAATCCAACACTAGGTTTTTCTAAATTTAGAAGCAAAGCTTGACACGGGATCGGGATCGGGATCGGGGTTGGAAAAGGGAAGCAAGTCAAATTGAACGTGCATTCCAAATTCTAACTTGTCAATGGTTGACTTTTGTTGTAGTCTTCACCATCCCTGAAAGGAGAGCCATCTTCCCTGCGTTCTCCGCCTTTGATCCTCGGTAAAGAAAACTCTCCCCTGTTCGTTTCTGTTTGGTATTGTGTTTTTTTTCCTGATTTTTCATGATTAAATTCATTCAAAGGATCAAATTCTTGATGTAGAATTCTCTGTGCTCTTCCGCAGATGTCGACACCCAAGACCGCCGCCGCCGCCGCCGCCATGCAGATCGGCGCCGACCCGCCATCGCCGCCGAAACAGGGATTCCTGCAACTACTGGCCCAGCAAGCCTCCGTCTACGGCGTCGCTGCCGGCTACTGCATCTCCGCCTCCCTGCTCTCCATCATCAACAAGTGGGCCGTGATGAAGTTCCCCTACCCCGGCGCACTCACCGCCCTCCAGTACCTCACCAGCGTCATCGGCGTGGCCCTCTGCGGCCGCCTCGGCCTCCTCGACCACGACCCCCTCGACCTCCGCACGATGTGGCGCTTCCTTCCCGCCGCCTTCATGTTCTACGTCTCCATCTTCACCAACAGCGAGCTCCTCCTCCGCGCCAACGTCGACACCTTCATCGTCTTCCGCTCCGCCGTGCCCCTCTTCGTCGCCGTCGGCGAGACCCTCTTCCTCCACCAGCCCTGGCCCTCGCTCCGGACCTGGGCTTCCCTCGCCGTCATCTTCGGCGGCGGCGTGGCTTACGTCGCCACGGACTACCAGTTCACGGTGACGGCCTACGCCTGGGCCGCCGCCTACCTCGTTAGCATGTCCGTCGACTTCGTCTACATCAAGCACGTCGTGATGACCATCGGCCTCAACACGTGGGGCCTCGTCCTCTACAACAACCTCGAGGCGCTGCTGCTGTTTCCCCTGGAGCTGCTGCTGATGGGGGAGCTGGGCCAGATCGAGGATGCCGTCGCCGGAGCTCGAACGGAGTGGTTCTCCCCGGGCGTGGTACTGCCAGTGGCGCTCTCGTGTTTGTTCGGCCTCTCCATCTCATTCTTCGGCTTCTCGTGCCGACGGGCGATCTCGGCGACGGGCTTCACGGTGCTGGGGATCGTCAACAAGCTCCTCACCGTGGTCATCAATTTGGTGGTCTGGGACAACCACTCCACCTTCGCCGGCACGCTCGGCCTGCTCGTCTGCATGTTCGGCGGCGTGCTGTACCAGCAGTCCACCACCAAGCCTAAGAAACCGGCGGAGGCCGCACCGGAGCCACCCGCCGACGATGACGAGGAGCAGAGGCGGCTGCTGGAGGGGAACAGTACGAGCAGTTCATCCTCAGAGCTGGTGGTTGTTTCCGGAAAATGACGATGCCTGATCTGCCAAGTTTTAAAATTTATTGTTTGATGAATGAGCAAAGAACATCGAGACCTCAATTTGTTTGTTGATGATTCTTCTTCCCTGGCTGTAGAACATCATTTCCATAATTATAAATCATCTTGAATTGCTGTAGAACGGAAGCCAACCACATGTAATGCTGACAAGATGTTCTAAACTGGAATCTCCATCTTAATCTGTATGAATTGAAGTGCCCACCTCGAGCATCTCAATCTTCACTGGAGTATTGAGGAACAAACTGCATCAAGTCGAACCATTTCTGAGTTGTCACAAAAGAAGAGAAACAAGACGAATCGGATGTGGGTTATCCCTCATCTATCCAGAGTATTGAGTGGTGCTAAGCCCATCAGATAAATCTTTTACAGGCAAGAAAAAGAAGAATACGAAGACGGTAAAAACAAAGAAGACTATTTTAAAGGGAACCAAAGCATACAAATTCGTTTCAGCTTATTGTGTTGGGGGTGTCTAAGTGGGCAAAACATCCAATAGTAGCAGTCTCTTTCATTGCGGGCGATGGCAGTAGCATCCGTGGTAGTCGGTAGTCACGCACACAATACAATTGTATCAAGCAATGAGGGCGGCCAGCGGATTTCAAGAATGCACAAGGTGGCACCTTAAAGTCATACTGCCCAAAATGGTTTCACCGTCGAATTCCCAAATGGAGAGCTCGTTGGCAATTCTACATTTCGATCCAAGATCTCCTCTTCATCATCTCCGTATTCCGCAAGCTTGAGTAGCGTATCTGAAACAAACATGACAATAGAGCAGGTGATCAAATGAACAAGCAGGGTATGAAATTTCAAAAGGTTATTATCACTTTTCTATACCTGATAGATGCTGCACTGGAGGTTTCTTGGTATCCCCACTCACACTGTCAGCTCTGGTAGGTAGGTGAGGTTTTGAAAACCTTGGAGGAGGTGGAGGCATATATCTCGAAGCCCCTTGCAAAGCACTTGGATCTACCAAACACGTCTTTGAGTTGTCAATCTTTGGTAGCAAATTTGATGACGAGAACTTTGGTGGCGGCGGCGGCATGGTCCTTGGAGGTTGCTTTGGAGGCAGCATAGATGAAAGAGGCGTCGCATCTGAATCCTCCAGACCTGGCTTAAGAAATTCTGATCCCTGTTGTGAGTTCTGAAGAAAAATAAAAAAAAATCCATCTTCTTAACACCAGCATTAAGGGGGGAAATTCAAATACAAGTAAATCAAATATATAAGAAAATATAATAAACTAGTATATGACAGGACTTTATCAACTGCTCAAAGTAAAAGCAGAAGGACAAGAATATAGATCCTCTTTTTGTGATAGCCTAGGAATGAGAAGAGATGAGAAAGGAGGTGGTTAAATGCCATAAACTATGCAGCAAAGGTTTAAAACACAATGGAGATGAGGAAAGGTTGAGGAACAAAAGAGAAAATTGTGAGCAGGTTGCCAACAAAATAGTCCAAGAAGGCTGATTTGTGACAAATATCCAAGGAGAAAGTAAATATCATCAATAGTCATGAGATAGCAAGTAGGGAATCTGCATAGACTAAGATCCATCAAGCGGCTCCTGGTATTTATCTTTATCAAAATGCAGCATTTTAGCCCTGTGACAATTGACAAATGCAAGTCGAACAGCCAAATGTCCAATGTGCCTGTCAACTTCAGAGAAGGTCAGAGAAAATACCTGGAACAATAATTGTAAAGTCAGTGCAGTTACTATAGGTCTAAGAAAAAGAGACTTCAAACAAACTACTAAAGAAACATCAATTTGAAAATCACACTATTTTGAAATAAAATTAAGTAATTTATTTTTAAAAAAAATCTCATCCTACAGAACTAGCTTCGTCTGCCATACCAAGTGCTATTTACCAAAAAAACGATTACCAAGGTTGGGTAACACCAAGTGCTATTTACTAGAACAAGGAGATGCTGGTATTTACTACCATTATATAGGTAAGAACCATGATCACACATTCAGCAGCTTAATAATAATAGGCCTAACGGCCCAACTCTAACAAGAAACAAACATGTTATCTATCTTCAAAACAACATTCTTGATGCATTCTACAACTAATATCCAAATAAATTATATCATATATCATATACCATATACATATCCACGAGAATGTATCCATTTTAGTGGCAAGAACATGCAACTCACCTCTGAATGACCCGCTCCATACCCTTACATCCTTTTTTGGTGTCGAGGGAAGGGAACAAAATTCCATACAAACATTTTTGTAAATGATAAGCTGAGTGTTTTTTAAGAACTTATATGGAGATCTTTGTTCGTCTTGGAATAATACAATAACAATTGTTTGTGACATTTTAATTTACAGTAAAATTAACATCTCCGACTGAATAATTGTAGATAAAGATTTCAAGAAAATGATACTTAGTTATCATAAAACGGGTAGGTATGTAAAAAATCAAGGAGTACAAGATGATTCATATTCCCATTTATGTTGCTTGGTATACGGGAATCGGAATCAAAATATGGATATGATACCCTTGATTTTATAACCTAACTCCCACTAGGTTATCACTAAACCCATAAACCCCTCAATCAAAACCCATTACCATTTCCATTGTCGAATATATACCAAGCACCATCTTAATTCTTCCAGTGGTAACGTGTAAGTACTATTTCTTTATACTAACTGTGCCATTATTGATAACTTCACATAAATAAGAGATAGCATGGTTTCCATACACATGATTGCTCGAGTTGCCTTACACCACAAATTAGTGACATTTTAAAATGCTAAGTAACAGTAACATACCGTTGTTAAGATTTCACAAACAAAAACTTGGACAATGTGATGTATGCTTCTATAGGGAAAAAATGATACTAAATAATTAAGGTAATTAAGCTAGATATGCCAAATACAAAGACAGACAAGATATCCCAAACACATAACAATACCAGATGAACTGTACCTGAAGTGGAGTTGACACTTTTGAAGAACCTGATAATTCCTTAAATTTACGTTTCTGTAGAGGTTGTGTATCTGCTTCAGGAGCTGAACTTGATTTTCTCTCAGTTATGCTTGCCAAAGAACTCATGGATGAAACAGAAGCAGATGAAGATGATGCTTGTCTAAGTGCTAAAGCAACTTGCTGCAATGGTGTGATTTGGGGATATATTCCTTCATAGCCATTATAGCATGTAACACTAGCGACTCCTGGAAGAGCATAACTAACTGAGCTTTGAGGATTTCCATATTTCAACTGCTCTACAGATTGAAAAACAGAGCCTGAAGCACTTGCAACTCCACTAGGAACAAAAGATTGTGTTACTGCTACAATTCCAGTGGTAGTTGAAGGAAATACTGATGCTCGATTGGAATTTCCAGCAGATGCGATCTTCAATGACCTTTCTGTTCCCACCAACAATTGTTGTGGTGGAGGGACAGCACCATAAACTTTAGTTGAAGAAATTCTAAACCAATAGTAACAAATTAGCTCTTAGATTCATGAATTTTCAATATAAAAGCAAAACCAGGCAGATTAGTAAAATATAGTATGATCACTGGAGAATATAAATTCCATTAAATGAATGAATTTAACTCATCTATTATTATGGAGCAGAGTGCCAGTAAACTCCTATATATATAGTCAACAAACCTTGATGTGCCACATTCTCTGGCAATTGTATCCAAAAGGTTTTCTGCTAAGATCTTTGCAGCTTCAAGACTTTTTGGATTAGAACTTGACAGATATAAATGCAGGGGTTGCAATGCTTCTGTAGGTTAGATACATAATTTATCAACAGCAGAAAGCAAAGTAATCAGAATGGCACAAATACTACTAGCAAATTAGTTACTAGTGCATTTTGTAACTACACCTTCAGCATGAGAACTATCAAGATGTTCAGATCCTTGTTCTCTAAGTACAACAGTAGCTCCTGTTTCATTCATAATGTGATTGATATAGAGGTCCTGCATACACATATCCGAAGCACCAGCAAACAAAAAAACAATATTTCCAAATTGGAGATGTCAGGGAGAGCTTAAAATATTAGATTATTTAATAATGAGAAAAATTACAATAAAAAGCTTCAACTTGAGCAAGCAAATATAATACATCAATAATACAAGTCAGAAGCATTAAGAAGTGTGAGAGAATGGCCATTGGCAATGTCAATGGCATTAGTAAACTGACAATGTTATAAGTTAGATAAATATAAATCCAACGTGGAAAATTCTAAAATTCATGCTTTGTAAGCTACAAAACAAAAAAGATCTTATGAAAAAGATTTACATACATTAGGACCACGTATTCGAGCTGCTATGTTCAATGAAGGGTCAGCCTCAAAGCCCAGAAATAAACATGTAGTGAGATTTTGAGTAATCTGCCACCCAATTTCACAAATTTGCTCATACAATCAACTTCCCCGTGCCATTTTTGCTAACAAAGATAAAACTTACCTCTCCGTTTAGCAAATTTGAGTGGAGAGGAGTAGAAGATACAAGAGGAATCTGGCCTTTTTGCATGATTTCCTCAACCATTGAAGCTGCATGATCAACTGCTCTAATCCGATCAGCAATGTCCTTTATCTAAAAGCAAAAATCACAGGTTAGCCAACAACATACAGATGCAGTTTGCCAATATGAGAACTTAGTGAATAATTAAACAGCCAAAATGAATAACGAAAAATAAATAAAAGAACATTGCATTCAAATGAAATATTTGGGAATAATATAACTTGCTTTGAATTATATGGATGATTGGTTATATCACAAATAGGTCCATTGGGTTCTTACATGATCATGGACCATATCTTGACCCAAGGTCAAACTTGATTTAACCATGTATCATCATTTAAGATAAAAAGTTATTATGATTAAATAAAAATACACATAACATACAACAACAATCAAGCTTTATCCCACTAGGTGGGGTCGGTTTATACATAACATACTTGCAATAAATTTATTCTGAAAGAAAAAATATCTTTCATATAAATACAGTAGATATCTTAGTATGTTTTAAACAATAATAATTTAATATTGATGAGATTTCATAAGACAGAGAAACTAGAAGACAAGACTAGATCTAGGGAGATAGGGAAACATAATAACAGTGACACAATCACCATGAAGAAGATAGTTTCCTTCGTGAATAGCACAAGGTAATGGGCCGATGTGGGAGAGTTAGTGTGGCATGGAGAAAAAGAACCTGATGTGCATGGATCAGGTACAGCAACAACAAAGACGCAAAAATTAACAAAACAAAGGGTTTCGATCATAGAAGTGTAGCTAGATTAATCTGCTAGTTATCAGATATGTAATAAGAGCAAGCCATCTCACTAATTGAGATTGTAACGTTATAAATAGATCACCAACAAAAGATACAAGCATGTAATTCCATACAAAAAGGTGCAAGTCACAATCATCAAAAGATGCCCTTGTCAGCTCTTTTGCTATTGGTGTGGGGCCACACAGATGTGGCAAAAAAACATATAACACATGAAAATGCAGTATGGGGTGATGGTATCTTTCCTAATATGATAAGAACAGTCACAGAAAGGGGAATTGAATGTACTGCCAACTTAGCACTGATTAATACAAAAAATATATATTCTGAAAAACTAAAAAACTTTTCCCACTTCAAACAATGGGCATAAGATGGTACTAGGGATGAGCAAAATAACACATACGTTAGCCCCAGCAGAGATATGGAGATATAATGGTTTCTCATAGTCTGGCAAACCATTTGGAGGACGATACTTGCCCCTAGAAGCATTAACACACAAAAGGATCAAAATATTGAACTCATAGCAAGAAATCTACACAAAGCAATACATGGTGAATATACCTAGTTATGACAACTGCACCAGACCATTTTTGAATCTGCAAATGCAAAAGAAAACTTGTTAAACTGCAAACCCATTTAAGTATACAAATAATTTCCTTAAGTATGTGATAAATTAAAAGTAAATCGAATTACTCCAAGAATTCACCTCTTCTTGGGTTTGCCGTTTAGTGAGTTTGTATCTTATAGTTGGTTCTGCATCATTTATCACAATTTCCCGTGCTATTACCTCATCTTGAATCTTTGGCTGGAAGTGCAGGCAAAGTCAAGAATCTCTACTTAATATGCTTGGAACAATAATGATATGATAAGACTAGTAAGAAGTTCCTTCAATAAATATTGAGCATGGAAAATGGACAATACTTTGAACCTTCATTATACATCACCATACATTATAAGTCAACAAGAATGCATAACAGAAAATTACTTAAGGTAAATTGGGGCAGTAACATCCTAATAAATTAGCACCCAATTATTCATTTAATGAAATGAAACCTTTGACACACACAAAATCCCTCACCTGATTTAACTTTTGAATAATGGTAGCAGCATTTTGTGTAACCAAAGGCAATTGTACCATTTCAAGGGGATTAACAGAAGACATGGGAATTTGATTTGTCGGAAGAGAAGCAGACGATGGAAAGGATCCAGTAAGAGTTGACCCCAAGATAGTATTTGAAGTAAATGGTACCCCTGGGGCTACAAGACCAGCGGCTACCAGTGGCTCAGCAGGTTGGTCCCATTTTCTCTTTTTCCTGTCAAGAAGTTGAGTTTGCTTCAGCAATACCAAAAACAAAAGTTGACAGTAACCCGTAAAAAATTTAAAAAAAAAATTCAGCTCCAGCATTATACGGTTCACAGGACAACCTCTCACTTCCTCCCTAAAATCACCATAAATCCCATTTCTTATGAAGTTAATATGGACCTGTGTTAATCAGACTTGGGTATGAGTAACTCTTACAAGTAATTTAAAGAGCCTTTGGGGTCATTTTGAAGGTATCAATATCCAAGCACTCGGGTCTAAGATTTCACTAATTTCCTTGAAAAAGAGAACCAACCAGGGTGATCTTAGTCTGTAAGAAACTAACTCATTACGGAAGAAGGAAAAAAATTAAGTACGGAATAACTTACTTGAAGGACATAAAGTGAATAACGTATTCAAAGAATAAAGAAGGGATCTTTGGGCACATTAACTACTGATAATGAGGTACTAATGGAGATCGAGTGCATCAACAGGAATGCAACTAATGGAATACCTTGCATAAACTCTATATCTTCAATTTTAAATTAAAAAACAACTTGATTTTTAACTCGTCGTTGGATCGAGATGTGGCACATAAGAAACGTAAGCCGGAAGCTATAGTACTGAATTAAGAAAAGGCACCTTTGCCTGCCAGCAGTTGTGGATACCACGGAGTCCGCGGTAGCTTTCGGACAGGTATCTTCCGTCATCCCTCGACCACCGAAGATCCAGGAAAGAGATCAAAATCCGATCGTGAGAAATCCAGAAATAGGTCGCTGGACGATCCAAGCTTTGCAGAACTCCAGCACGCGATACGCCGTAGAGCGAATTCAGGAGGCACAACAACGGGAAGGAACGGCTCGGAGGAGGATTCGATAACCCCGGCTAGGGTTTCCCTTCCCGGCGATCGCGAGGGTTAAAAAAGCCGCGGATTTGATCGAGGAAGAGTGGTATTATAGGGACGTCCACGAGGTGTCATTTATCCGATTTGGCGCCGCATAAATAGTTTGTATGCGCAACCAATATCGACCGTTCATTCTCTAATGCTCCGTGATTTTTAAAACCGCCCCGGCATTAATACATTTTTCTTGGAAGTACTTTTAATCTAATTATTGACATTTTAAAAAGCAAAATGACATGGAGAGTGAAAATAGAAGAGTGAATGATAGAGTGAATGATGTGATATTTTACATGCAGCAATCTCTGAAGGGTTCATCGTGCCCCCGGGGTATAGTTTGATTCGGAGTTGCGGTCGAAGATCGTCGATGATGTCCAAACGATAATCAGACATGTGCATTAAAAGTGTCACGTCATTTATTCAAGTACTATGTTATTCACTATATCATTCGTTCTCCTATTTTCGCTCTCCCTATCATAGCTATGTGAAAGAATAGCTAAATAAGTCCGGAACTTGGGAGAAATCAATGGAACGCTACTATCTGTTTTTTTTTTTTTAATCATAGGGCATCATTTTTATCTTGCTTTTTTATCCGGTCCCTAAAAACAAAACATAATGGCTCTTATTGAGAGGGGGTGAGGGAAAAGTAAATAAGAGGAAGGGAAGTTTTAACATTCCTTACTAATAAAATGGAAGAACGAAGGGTAAGATAAATCAAAAATAATATTTTTCAATTTAAAAAATAAAAATAATTTTATAATTTTATATATTTAATCTTCATTATTTTCGTTTTCTTTGAAAACAAAGCAACACACATTAAAATTTACTTCCCTCTCTCTCAGATAAAAATAACATAAATATTTTATTTTCTCTCTCTTTCTCTTACCTCCTTATTGTATGAATCTTTTCTTACCCTATCCAAGTAGAGATTTCTTCTCGCACTTTATTAAATTATATATGGGTGCATCATAAGAAAAAAAAATAAAATAATATGGATGCATTATAAGAGCTTCCATGTCAGAGGTCCTATTTAAAATTTAAATTAAAAAAATTATTTATTAAATTTAAATATTTACTTTTTACTACATAATATATCAACTCCTTATAATTTACCATATATATTTATTGTTTATTATTTTTACTCCTTATAATTTACCATATATATTTATTGTTTATTATTTTTTTCTCTTTTTATGTAACATCCATTTTTCACTGCTCAGTCCATTCTCTTTATTTTTTTTCTCTTTCAAATTCAATAATATTTTAATATGTAAAAAATGAATTTTATATCATAAATTTAAAGTAAGTATTATTTATAAAAATTTAAATTTAGAGAAGAGTAAGGGTAGTTAATGTGAATATTTTTTTTATCAAGTTCTTAAGGTAAATTCTATATTTAGGGGGAGTTGATGTGAATGTTCTAATGCTTACCAATTATACACATTGTATATACTATTATAGTTATGATTCATAATTATTATAATATGAGTATTATGATCAGCTAGCGATCAGCAAGTTTTAGTTAAAATCGTGTTATTTATAAAATCTTATCTATTATAATATGTTTGAATTCATATTATAACAAATACAAAATTATAATAGCTATATTAGTAATATTTTCAAAATCAAATATATATGATAGTAATTATGAAACTGTAATAGTTATTAGAGTTGTTAAATGGGCTGGCCGTAATGAAACAGGATAACTCACGGTGGACTTACTATTTAGTAAAGTGGGATGGATTAATTCATCATCTTAGCAGATTGATAAATTTTCAATCCAAACTTAACTTGAGGTGAATTGAGGGTTAGACGAGTAAACTCATGGACCCCACACACACACACATATTGATAGGGTTGAATGAGCTCTGGCCAGGATGAAGAATGAAGAAGCTGCGCGGCACAACAACGGTAGATTGAGACAACCCTCCTTCCTGGTTCCCGGGAATCCCCGAAGGCGACGGGCCTGGGAAAGGCGGCTGGGAGATCCATCTCAGGAGCACCCTGGGAGGTGAGGCCCCGAGAGCACCTCGGGAGCTGTGGCACAGGAAAATCCCGAGCTCTCCTTGGGGGTGGAGCCCCTGCAATAACCGATCTTAAATAATGATCCCCCTCGCGGTACGGATAAGCGCCCCCGCTAGAAAAGTGTTAGATCGTTGCCGGTCCGCTAGAGGGGGGTGAATAGCGTTTCTTTGATTCTTTCAACCTACGTTGTTAGTTTGCACAGCGGAAATACAAGATGATAGAACTAACAACAAAGAACAAACGCTAACAAACCGTATTTAGTTGGTATCCACCCCGGCCGGGTGACTAATCCAACAATCCATCGGTGGATCACTCCCCGGATAACCTCCGGCTATCACGTGTCGCTCCTTGTGGGTGGAGAAACCTCACCACAACACCTTGGACGCTTTGTGAACACAGTAGACTACTAACCGGCTTTACCCAAGCAGGTTTCGTCAAGAAACTCAGCCACCACGACGTCCTCTTTAAATAGGACTCGGGGCTGATTTCTCGCTACCAGTCGACAGATTCGACCGTTGACACTCCCAACGTTCGAATTCTGCCAGCTCACCAGCCACCTACCAGTCGACTGCCCCCAGGGCAGTCGACTGGTCCCAGGCTGAGACCTTTCTGTGAGTTCCATCAGTCGACTGCCCCCAGGCCAGTCGACTGGTCTACTCACCCACCTAAGGTTACCCATCCTGAGTACATTCCACTCCACACTCAAACCCTAGGATTTCCCGAGTACAATCACACTGCACTCATACCCTCACGACTTGACTGACTCCTCCTCCGCAGCCTCGACTGTTGCCTTCGCGCCCTCTTCATCTTCGGCTCCCGTCCCTCGGATGCACGCAAGCCTCCAGCTTGCCTCCATGCCATCCTTCACGCATGCCTCGAAGTCCGCGCCCATCAGCTCATCGTCCCTGCACTCCATGGTCCCTCAGATGCGCACACCAGCCTTCAGCTGGCCTCCATGCCATCCTTCACCGTACTGAGGTCGTCCAGTCAAATCCATATGCGTAACCTGTACAACCTGCACACTCCATATACGCATATCAAATACAAGGGTAAACCTAACTTAAACGCTTTGCCCAAACATCAAAACCTATGGTTACTCCGGACCATCTTAGGGCCGATTGCTCCAACAATCTCCTCCTTTTTGATGTTTAGCAATCCGTTTAAGTTAGGGAAAATAAGATAGTAGTCAATAGCAAAAACCATGCTAAAACAAAATGCATATGCAATGCAAAAATGGATCCTATCACAAGGCATCCCACACCTAACCCTCCAAGTTAGGATTTTCTACACCTAACCCTCCAAGCTAGGACTTTTACCCACCTAACTCTCCAAGTTAGGACTTTTCACCAAAATGGGCATTTCAAGGCTTTTCCCGAGCTCCCCCTACATTGGACTTACAAAGGCTTTTTAAGAACCTCTCCAAGGTTCCCCTTACGCCAAGAAGGGAGCAACTATGCTCCCCCTCAAACTTAGCTCCCCCTAAAACTAGGGTTTCTAGCAAAGGTATGTTTGGTTTCCCACTTAAACCCAACATCTCTCCCCCTTTGCCATACATCAAAAAGACCCCAATAATATCCCAATTATCGGTTCTTTTAATCCCCAATGATCATAAACAATGTATACTAGCCCCCCATACACTTGTTTTGCATCATTTGAACACCAAACCAGCTGCTGATACAAAAATTGGCCTTAACCAGTCGACTGCCAAAATGGCAGTCGACTGATACTCTGAAAGTCTGAAATTTCAGCATTTCTGACGAACTTCAGAAATGCGCCAAAAAATCCATAAATCTCCAAAAATTCCCAAATTTTGTGGAGAGGTTTGTGGTACCCATATCTACTTGGGAAAAATACATTCCAAAATGTATCTATCACCATTCCCAAGTTTGACACAAAATCCAAAACTAGCCAAAAACTTCAATCAACCCTTGATCTAAAGTCCTAGTTTTGGTTTCCTCTTGATGTCTTTGTCCATACCACCCCACAATGCATCCCTAGCATTGATTTACATGGCAATTACACACCAAAAACACCAAAAACCAATTTTCATGCAATATGACCCCAATGTCATATCTTCATGCATGAAACTCAAAAACACCGTGCCAAAACCCAAGAATTGAGACTCAAATCCGTCTTCAATTCTTTTGGCACACTCCATGGTCCATCTAGACCTCTAGGAGCAACTCTCCCAAGGTCAATTCATCATATATCCCAAAGGCTTCTAGAGCTCTCCCTTGAGCTCTTAGCCCTAGCCACCTCCCTAGGTGACTCAACAAATGCTAAACCACACCGGTGAACCTCCGGTGACTCTTGGCCTACGAAATCAACCCTCTTAACCTTGGATCCCTTGTCCTTAGTTAAGACCTTTTCCTTTCCTTTTGATGACATTCCCTTGTCATTCTTGCACTCCCCCTTCTTGCCATAATCATATGCTACCCTAGCATATCTCTTTTCCTCGGCATGGGAGACCCTAGATCGGTATCCTAGACCCGATTTATCATTGTTGGGTTTTAGACCACCCAACACCATATCCAAACCCTTAGATCCAATAGTGAATCTCTCTAGGGTTTTCTTTAACCTCTCAAGCTTTTCCCTTAAAGCTTGATTTTCCCTTTCTAGGTTCCTAAACCTAGAATTCACATGCCCATTTTGGATATTCCTAGACCTACCCTCCTTTCTAGGCACATTCCTCCCCTTCTTGGGATTAGTGTCATGGTCCTTAGGTCTGAAGGTCTTTGATTGTTCATGATGTATGACCTTCCTAGGGTTTTGATTTACCTTGTTAACCCTATTCCTATCATGATACTTGAAACCAAAATTATGCACCATTAAATACTTTTCATTTATCCTAGCATGCATGGATGAGCAATTTTCACTAGTTTTAGCATGCATAAAGGAACTTGAATTTGAATTGCATTTAGATTTAAGATTAGGGATTACCTCCCTTACCCTTGTAGTCCTTCCATGATATGAGCTTCTTTTCTTCTTTCTTTCCTCTTTCTCCCATCTTCTCAAGTGCTCCATTTTCTTGAACTCTTTACTCCTTGGGCACTTAGTGTGGTAGTGCCCTAGCTCTCCACATGTAAAGCATCGGATCTTATTTTTCTTTTCTTGGCCTTCTCCATTCCTACAATTCATGTTAGAATTTAATCGAATTGAGATGGGTTTAGATTGTACCTCCTTTTTCTTACCCTTTGGGCACTTGTCCTTGTAGTGTCCCTTTTCATTGCATCCAAAGTATATAATGTGGTCTTTGGCTCTTGCTTTGGTGGAGGTACTAACTTCTTCTTGCTTCGGTGTTGAGGATGACCTTTCCTCCCCCTCAATCCTTGATGTGGAGCCTTTTTCACTTTCTTCCTCACTTGAGGATGTGGACACTTCTTCTTTTTCGGATGTTGACAATTCCATTTCTTTTTCCTTTTTCTCCTCTTCGGATGTCGAGCTCCTCTCCTCATCCGATTGGTCCTTCTCCTTTTCTTGGACCATTAATCCCATTTCCTTGGGTTCTTCTTCTTCTACTCGTGTAGGGTTTTCATGGACTTCTTCTATCTTTTTCCATAGATCATGTGCATTTTCATATTTACCTACACTACTCAAAACATTGTTAGGCAAAATGTTAATCAATATATCGATTACCTTGTCATTTGCCCTAGATTGATCTTGTTGCTTTTTAGTCCAAGATCTAGGTCTAAGCCTTTTTCCATGTTTGTCTCTTGGAATTTTGAAGGGCTCTTCTATTATCATCATACACTCCCAATCCATGTCAAACCACGTCTTCATGCGCATCCTCCAATAACCGAAATCTCCATGATCGTAAGGAGGTGGAGTGTATATGTCATCCCCAACTTTGTCTTCCATGTTCTTCCCTCTAGCTTTTGCTCTTCTTGGCGGTTATTCCAATCACGAGCGGTCCTTCGCTCTGATACCAATTGTTAGATCGTTGCCGGTCCGCTAGAGGGGGGTGAATAGCGTTTCTTTGATTCTTTCAACCTACGTTGTTAGTTTGCACAGCGGAAATACAAGATGATAGAACTAACAACAAAGAACAAACGCTAACAAACCGTATTTAGTTGGTATCCACCCCGGCCGGGTGACTAATCCAACAATCCGTCGGTGGATCACTCCCCGGATAACCTCCGGCTATCACGTGTCGCTCCTTGTGGGTGGAGAAACCTCACCACAACACCTTGGACGCTTTGTGAACACAGTAGACTACTAACCGGCTTTACCCAAGCAGGTTTCGTCAAGAAACTCAGCCACCACGACGTCCTCTTTAAATAGGACTCGGGGCTGATTTCTCGCTACCAGTCGACTGCCCCCAGGGCAGTCGACTGGTGCCAGCCAGATTCGACCGTTGACACTCCCAACGTTCGAATTCTGCCAGCTCACCAGCCACCTACCAGTCGACTGCCCCCAGGGCAGTCGACTGGTCCCAGACTGAGACCTTTCTGTGAGTTCCATCAGTCGACTGCCCCCAGGCCAGTCGACTGGTCTACTCACCCACCTAAGGTTACCCATCCTGAGTACATTCCACTCCGCACTCAAACCCTAGGATTTCTCGAGTACAATCACACTGCACTCATACCCTCACGACTTGACTGACTCCTCCTCCGCAGCCTCGACTGTTGCCTTCGCGCCCTCTTCATCTTCGGCTCCCGTCCCTCGGATGCACGCAAGCCTCCAGCTTGCCTCCATGCCATCCTTCACGCATGCCTCGAAGTCCGCGCCCATCAGCTCATCGTCCCTGCACTCCATGGTCCCTCAGATGCGCACACCAGCCTCCAGCTGGCCTCCATGCCATCCTTCACCGTACTGAGGTCGTCCAGTCAAATCCATATGCGTAACCTGTACAACCTGCACACTCCATATACGCATATCAAATACAAGGGTAAACCTAACTTAAACGCTTTGCCCAAACATCAAAACCTATGGTTACTCCGGACCATCTTAGGGCCGATTGCTCCAACAAAAAGGTCTTCACGACCCCTGAATATCGCAACGAGCAGAAGCCGATAACGACGCAGACTGTTTCAAAGGATATCTCGTACTCACCGAAAGTAGGGGAAACATGGCTTAAATATCGGAGACGTGACACCGATCAGGGAGACACGTTTGGCCTGCCGCCATCAGTATAAAAGGTAGTCTCACCCCTCCGGTAAGGGGGGGTTACACTCTCTTATTCTCATACTATTTTTCTTTCTCACTGCCAGAAGTAGACTTTAAGGCATACGCGAAGGATCCACGGGCTTGTGTGCGCATCCGAGGGACGAGAGCCGAAGGAAGAGAACTTCAAGGGGCAAGCCAAGGAAGTGGACTTCAAGACATATGCAAATGATGGAATTCGGAGAGGTTGAGAACGAGTTTGTAAGCAGGGCAGTCAACTGACAATGTTAAGAGTGAACTGTAGCAGTCAACTGGTATAAGAATCAGTCGACTGATCTTTCTGTAAGGTTGAACAACATGTAGCAGTCGATTGGTCTGTTCAAAATCCAGTTATTAGACTAGCCGTTGGCTGGACACCAATCGACTGACCCTGGGGGTAGTCGATTGGTGTCGGGACTGAGCTGTTTTGTTAACAACTATCTCCTTTATTTAAAGAGGAGCTTGAGACTAGCAAAGGTTAGCATTTCTATTTGTGAAATCCTTGCTCAAGTGCTCAAGCTCCAAGTCTTCTCTCTTTCCTCCTAAACCCTAGTTTTCATCTTGTAAAGAGGAAGAGGATTTGTGAGAGGTTGTTCTCCACCGAGAAGGAGAAAACATTAGCTGGAGATTGCGGGAGTGATCCACTGAAGGATCAAGGGTTCGTCCACCTCAAGGACGCGCTGTGGAGTATGAGCAAGCAATCTCCGAACCACGTAAACGGTAAAGTATTAGCATTGTTCTAATTGGTAGTTTGAGTTTCCGCTTGCGCTAACAATTGTAAGAAAATGAATTGGAAAAAAATTATTCACCCCCTCTAGCCGGTTATCGATCTCATTATTTACAATATCAGAATTGAATGATAACATAATATTAATTGTGAACCTCGCATACTTTAGTAATACATATCTAAAATTAATAGACGAAGAAAAATATAAAAGGGAGTCTTCTTATCGGAACTATAATAAATTTTGATTAAATATTCTTTTTCTTTCTAAATCATCAATCAACAACAAGTTGATGAGATGTCCATTATCAGTGACGGTGGAGTTTTGAGAAATTTTTTCTTGGCTAATCTAAACTCATCGTCGGCTAACTTTCATGGGTCATTTAAGTTCGTTGATAAAATTTCAATTTAATATTAACAAGAAGTGAAATTTGACTGACGAGACCTAAATTGATTATTCTAATGACAATTCGATTAATCTAATACGAGCGCAGTGTACAGTGCACGAGTGGAGCATCTTTTGGCGATTCTTATTTATACCCGTTAACTTTCCCTCACATTAATTCCATCCAGGTTCAATGAACTTGAAATGCGCAGCCTGCTTGTTATTACCAAGCACCTCAGCTGCCAAAACCCACCAATCGCGTGCAGTATTAATGTATTATTAATCCAAACTATGCCTCCGGTGTGGAAAATTGGGTAAAAATATCTCGGTCCACTGCTGGATTGTTTAGTGCTCCCTCCTTCTGGCCGCCATACGATCCGAACTTTTTCCTTTCCTCTCCTCATCGACTGCGCTCCGCAGGAATAACAACGCACTTTGGATTTGTCTTCTAGGGTTCCCTTCTTCGGTCGATTTCCTCTGCTGCACTGCACCCGGAGCCAAGCGCTATAAATTTCTCTTATAGGGTTACGTCTTCTTGCGGTTCTCCAATGGCGGCGATGACTGCGGGTGTTGCAAGAGTTGGGGTGGATCGCGCAGCTCCGATCAATGAGTTCCGTGGGATGAGGTTATCCGGGTTGATTCAGCACCGGATTTCTTCGCGGATGTTGCGGTTGGGGACCTCATCACGCTCTTCCTCGGTTGTCAGGGCCGTTTCTACCGTAAGATTCGTGTTTTTCTCATCTTGGTTCTTATGATTGTTGTGTTGATGTTTAACCGAGCGGTTATGCTGGTTAGAAACGCCTGTCTTTGCTATGAAAGTGCGAATACCACATCCTTCCTGAGGATACAATCAAGCTTTGTTTGGATATTTTTCCTTGAGAAAGGTCAAGTTATATGCAAACATAAAGAAGTGTGAAACTGGTATTTGGCTTCAGATTGTTGCTTTGGTTGATATGTCATACCTAGGCTCAAAAAGATATTTCAATATAAGAATCTATTGATAATGTTTAAGGTTCACGTGGGAAGAAATAACAAATACCTTCGTCGATCCAAGGATACATTCGTTAGATGAATATGTTTCACGTTGTTTCCTGTGAGAACTTTTTTTTTTGTTTGTTTTTTTTGGGCCTAATGTTTAGATTTAAGCAGTAATACTTGCATTCCTTTGTCACCGATCTTCTGTTTTGGCAGCCTACAAAGCCCGAGAGTACTAAGGGCAAGCGAAGCAAGGTTGAACTGTTCAAGGAGCAGAGCAACTTCCTCAGATATCCTCTTAACGAGGAAATAATGAACGATGCCCCGAACATAAATGAGGCTGCCACCCAGCTGATAAAATTTCATGGAAGTTATCAACAAACTAATAGAGATGAACGTGGCATAAAGGCTTACCAGTTTATGCTTCGTACAAAAAATCCATGTGGTAAAGTTCCAAATCAACTTTATTTGGCTATGGATGATCTTGCTGATGATTTCGGAATTGGTACTCTCCGTTTGACCACTAGGCAAACGTTTCAACTGCATGGGATTCTGAAGAAGACCTCAAAACTGTCATGAGTACCATTATTAGAAACATGGGTTCAACTCTTGGTGCATGTGGCGATTTGAACAGAAATGTGTTAGCTCCTGCTGCGCCGTATACCAGAAAAGACTATCTATTTGCTCAGGAAACTGCAGAAAATATTGCTGCACTTCTAACCCCACAGTCTGGTGCATATTATGATTTATGGGTAGATGGAGAAAAGATTATGTCAGCAGAGCCTGCTGAAGTGGTTAAAGCTCGTAATGACAACTCAAATGGGACAAATTTCCCTGATTCTCCAGAGCCTATTTATGGCACTCAATTCTTGCCTAGAAAGTTTAAGGTCGCAGTGACTGTGCCTACTGACAACTCTGTGGATATCTTGACAAATGATATTGGTGTTGTTGTTGTTTCTGATGATAATGGGGAACCTCAAGGCTTTAACATATACGTAATAAATTTTACAGTTCATTATGTATGTTTCGTAAGTTGTTTCCCTTAATGTTTATCAAACTGATTCTGATTGTTTTTGTAGGTAGGAGGTGGCATGGGAAGAACGCACAGGGTGGAAACCACTTTCCCCTGTTTGGGGAAACCTCTGGGATATGTGCCAAAAGAAGACATCTTATACGCTGTAAAAGCTATTGTTGTTACTCAACGAGAAAATGGGAGGAGAGATGACCGTAGGTACAGTAGAATGAAGTACTTGATAAGTGAATGGGGAATTGACAAGTTCCGCACCGTTGTCGAGCAGTATTATGGAAAGAAGCTTGAGCCATTCCGTGAATTACCAGAGTGGGAATTTAAAAGTTATCTTGGATGGCATGAACAGGTCTAACTGCATTCTATACTATGTTTATTAGTTAATACTGGTTATCTTTACTTCCTAAATTTGTACTTATGTTTTCAGTATTACACTGATTTTGCAGGGTGATGGTGCATTGTTCTGTGGACTGCATATTGATAATGGGCGAATAGGAGGAGCAATGAAAAAAGCATTAAGAGAAATAATTGAGAAGTATAGCCTCAATATGAGGATTACACCTAACCAAAATTTGATTCTATGTGGCATTCATCACTCGTGGAAAAAGGGTATCGCTGCAACTCTTGCCCAAGCTGGTTTCTTGGTAAAGTTTGTCGTCATATTTCTGCAAATCTTTAAAATAGTAGCAATTTATTATATGTTTTTGTTTTGTTGAAGGGAAGTTTGCCACACAGTTAGGCTATATACTCAAATGTTAGCCAAAAGTGACCAAAAATTTTCCTCTTCCCTTGGTTACTATTTTTATACTTATCTTCTTAACAGCAACCTAGTGAGGTTGATCTTCTTAATGTAACTGCAATGGCATGTCCTGCTCTGCCACTTTGTCCACTAGCAACGACCGAAGCTGAGAGGGGAATTCCTGATATTCTCAAAAGAGTTAGAGCTGTCTTTGATAAGGTAACCAATCATACCATCTTAGCATTTTATTATTGCTACAATAAGATGGCAAGGATATACCTCTTTTACTTTGGCAATTATAACATTTATGTTTTCCGGACAACTGGTGGATGTAACATTCCTGTTATTTTTCAGGTAGGCCTCACGCCCGATGAGTCTGTCGTAATAAGAGTGACTGGCTGTCCCAACGGTTGTGCGAGGCCCTACATGGCTGAGCTAGGACTCGTTGGTGATGGTCCCAACAGCTATCAGGTACTCGGTTTTACGCTTATTTACCAACACTACATGAACATCACTGCCAGGATTGTATACTAGAACAATTCTAGTGATTAAACGCCTAAGTGAAATAATTTGATCATGATTGCCTAGGACATTTACATTGTTATTTCCTCGCAACCTTCAGCTTCCCTAAAGAATTTCTACTAATCTTGCATGTCTAAACCAATATCAAGCACTGTATGTGCTATGACGCTGAAGTTGTCAGGTTGGTTCAAGCACTCGGTGTTCGCTGAAACAATATGCATAGGCTATTTTATAGATACATGCCACAACTGCCAATGCAAGCCGCCAAATAAATACTTACAAATGATATTCTGTCTATATTTTGTTTCAGATATGGCTTGGTGGGACCCCTAACCAGACCTCTTTAGCAGAATGCTTCATGGATAAGGTTAAGGTCCAAAACTTAGAGAAGGTATTTGAGCCACTGTTCTATAACTGGAAGACTAAACGTCTACAGGCTGAATCATTTGGCGGCTTTGCCACAAGGACAGTAAGTACTAAATTTATTCCCTTTCTACGCTGATCACAAGTTCTCCCTCACCAAAACGAGAATATAGCAATTGTGGTCTTTCACTGTTCTTCTAGGGTTTTGATAAATTGCGGGCGCTGGTGGACAACTGGGAGGCTCTTCCAGTTGGAGACAACCTCAGTGCCCATTCCTAAGATCTTTGCCTAAGAGCTGAGCATGAAGAACTCATGATTGATGAGCTGGTGCAGTTATGGAACAACCAACTGCCCAATCCAATGGCAAAATCTATGGATCAGTGGATGCTAGAGT
This sequence comes from Boesenbergia rotunda, assembly GCA_024364735.1. Taxonomy (NCBI): domain Eukaryota; kingdom Viridiplantae; phylum Streptophyta; class Magnoliopsida; order Zingiberales; family Zingiberaceae; genus Boesenbergia; species Boesenbergia rotunda. Next base: position 69,941 of record JAGFNQ010005326.1, read on the forward strand.
TGTTCGTGAGTTTCGATTGCTGTCGAGTCAGTGCAATTGACCATTTACTATGTTTCCGCTTGTAATTGTGGTTTTGGGTTACCATACCTGAGTTATGATGATAAAATGATTCTGGTATTATGAATGCATTTTGGGTGGATCCTCTTTAAGAATATAATTCCTGCCAGTATGTTTTTTTTTCTTTTTATTGAAAATAAATAAATAGATAAGGAGCCCTTTAATCTGAAATTTATTGTTCCGCCGAAGCCTTCACGTGACTGCCACGTGGACAAGTCTAAATAACCACACATTATGTTTGACGTAATTAATTAAAATAATTATATGCAGTTAATGAACGGCGGCGCCGTACGAATCTGCCTGCGGATGTTTTATTGGGTCGTCCTCGTCAGCGCGCGGTGGAGGACCTGGACGAAGGCTGCGGGGTGGCTGAGGTGCGGCATGTGGCCCTCGTCGCCGAGGAGCTCGACGGTGGTGCGACCGCCGAGGTGGGCCCTGAGGTAGCTGGTGACGGAGGGCGGCACCGACATGTCGTCGGCGGTCTGCACGACGACGCAGGGCGGGAGCACCAGCCCAAGGAAACCACGCAGGTCGCTGCTGAACGCCGTCCTCGACACGAACAGCGATATGTCCGGCCGCATGTTGAACAGCGTCCGGCTGTACTCACTCACCGCCTCCGGCACGTCCGCCCCCACCGCCAGCGGCGCGAATCCCCGCACCCATCCCTCGTAATTGGCCTCCATGGCCGCGAACACCTCCTCGATCTCCTCCCTCTCGAATCCCCCATGGTACCCCGCTTCGTGATCATTCAAAAACCTATGATCCAACATTGTTACTGGAGATATATATAACGTTTTCTCATATTAACAAGAAGAAATTGATGGTGGATTGCCTTGGGGAGGCGCCGACGAGGATGAGCTTGAGGAAGAGGCGAGGGCGGCGGATGGCGGCGAGGATTCCGATCATGGCAGAGATTGAGTGGCCGACGAAGAAGCAGCGGTCGACGGAGAGGGCGTCCAGGAGGGAGAGGAGGTCATCCACATAGGCGTCGAGGGTGGTGTAGCGGCGGAAGTCGAAGTGGTCGGGATTCACGCTGCCGGCGAAGACGAGGTCGTAGAGGACGACCCTGTAGTCGCGGAGGAAGAAAGGGAGGATCCGGTTCCACGCCGACTGGTCAGTGCCGAATCCATGGGAGAGCACCAGAACTCGGTCGCCGGCGCCGACCATCCTCACGTTAAGGATCTCCAGCAGCTTGCTGGAGTCGCCACGGCCGCCGCTTCCTCCCAATCCCATCGTCTTCTTGTCGAAAGCTTCAGTCTTTCCACGGAATTGGGATCTAGAACCTCAACGACGCATCTCGATGCACGGTCCACTGCACCAGTCAAATCGCTCTACTTACGAGAGCGACGCGGGCCGAAGGGACCGCTGAAATTGAACCACTGGTCGGCTCGATTGATTGGCGGGAGATGGATAAGTAATAAGTTTCTGATGCGGCACGAAATTGGTTGCCTAACGGTCATTTCGTTCCACTTGGCATGCACCCATTGGTCGCTTTACTTGGTTGATACCCAATCATTGCTGGTACACAATTTGGCTGACAATATTAATACCCAATAGTTATCGTAGTCATTTTATAATTTAATTTATTTTATAAAATTTTGTAAATAAAACAGACACCAACGGTAGATCTCGTTCTTCAACGCCGTCGGCATTTCGGCCAATTATTCAACGCCGTCGGCATTTCGGCCCGCTCTTCACCTGGCTCGTCCAACGGTCCGAGTCGATCGCCTCCGAGTAAGATAAAACAGAAAAATTGCCGCCGCTTCGGGTCGATCCTCCCGTGTTCGTTCCTGATCGAATCAAGCTGTGCGATCTCAATTCTGGGAGGTAGATCTCGTTCCCTTGTTCGATCGGTAAGAAAGATGAATTTGAGTTTGCCTTGGTATACTTTGCTCGATGGGTATTGTGGATGGTTTTTTCCCTTCATACTCTTTTTTTTTCCCAATCATTTGGCAGGTTTTAGGGATTCAGGGTCCGTTTTTGTTTATTTATTTTCCTTTAGATGTCGTTCTTGGAAAATTTTAGCAGATTAGGAAGAAGGATTCTGGCTATCAAATTCCTTTATTGCTAAGTCATATTTCATTCTGGGAATGACTGTTGGATCTTCGCTACATTTGCTCCATGAACTATGTGTTGTCCAAAGCTTTCCCCTCAACAGTCGACCTAAGGTATACGGAAGTGCAAGGAATATTTCTTTTGGTCGGAACCTTGCCCATTTGTAATATCTCAAGAGCAATGCGCTTCTTCTTCTTCTTTTTTTTTTTTTTGGTTAGAACATTAGATCAAAGGAGTGGAACCGGGTAAAGGCTTCTCTCCTTTCTTCTAATGTTTGGGTATGATAATTGTTTGCATAGAAAATTCCACAATGTTTTCTCAATGTTGTTTTATTATGTCTCAATATTAAGAACTACTACTATGCCTTCTCAATTTTTTTCTCATGTGTCATTATTAAGTCACATTACTGAGTTAAGTTACTTATAAATGTGAAGGTTGTTTCATCTGTAATTTTCAGACATGCGTTCCAGATTTTGAAAATGTAAAATCCTTTTTATAATTTATATCTTTTATCATGGTTACTCTTTCAAAGTTTTTCCCTTAATGATGATTGTTGCAAAGAGGTTTTATTCTAAGCCTTATGAATTTATATCTTATTGCAAAGTTTTTTGAATAATAATTTATATCTTTTTAGCTCATGAACATAGGATTCTTTGCAAGCAAATGTATCACTATTGGTATCAAGAAAATCAAACTCATAGTTTATATTCTTCGCATAAAGTTACTCAATTCGCTTATAATGTCTTCCTCATGCATATATAACACTTTCCCTACAGAGAAAAGATGCTCGGACTCTTCATGTTTCAAACAGGATATACAAGTCAAGGTTTTGCAATCCATACAAATGCAGTGTTTTCAAATGCCAGTCGTTCTTTAACCTGCCAGGGAGGTCTGCTAGGTCCTTCACATTTCGAGAGGAACTCGGCGATATCCCTTACGGCTCGCGAATGCCCCGGGCCCGATCGGCTGCCTAGTCTCAGCCGACCGGATGCCCGGGGCCAGCCGGCCGGTCACTCGTGGTCCGGCTGTCCGTCCAGTACCAGCCAGGCCGGTAACGGCCTCCCACGCTCGCCAGGAATCCAGCCTGGTCGTTGGGTGCCTCAGTCCGGCCGACCGGGGGGGCCTAACTGACCCGCCCTCAGATCGACCCCCGGCCGACTGCGACTGCTCCATTCTGCGGGCTTCGCAGGGGGTTAGATCCTTCTAAATGCCTCGTCCGGGCGGGCCCACATCCCCATCCGGGTTACCCCGGATCAGTAATGCTTATGGAGAAATTTGACTAGCCTTTATATATATGTATACTTTTTTAGCGATTGATGCCCTTTATTTCAATTTTATCTTAAAATGGATTGCAAAACATCTAATTTGATTATGTTATAGATCATGCAATGCATTGCTTGGAAATCATTCTCTTCAATTAATCCCTGCTATTGGACTTGTTACTTTTTCTATATGGGGGCTTGGGCTAATGATGTGCTACCTTAGAAGCCTATTTAGTGTAAGTAATTATGCATCACTACTTTACATTTTCACTTATCGTGGAGTTTAATATAACATATTCTTTTTCAATTTCTCTATCAGAATGACAGTAACTGGAAAAAGAGTAAAACATACTATATTTCAACCTCATACATGCAACCACTGCTTCTTTGCACCGGAACCATGCTTCTTTGCCTTGTATTTCACATTAACAAAATTAAATCAATTTTCAGATTTTTGGACCCTGTAGTTTTACCCTCTGAAGCAAGCCAAATAGTTAAGAAACGATTTCTGAACTTCATAAGATCCTTATCATCAGTTCTGGCCATTGCCTATTGTTTCTCAAGGTAAGTATAATAACCATTTCGAAATCAGAGGCTTCGTCTTGCTGTGAACCTATTGATGGCACCAATATTATAATCAAGTTCTTTAGTGATCCCTAGTTTAAATTAAAAGTTTATATCAACTGGCTGCTTTGATGCACTCATACTTGAAAATGAATTATAAGTTAGATTTCAGCCAGGGTGCCTGCAATATATTTATGCGTCATTCACATTTTCAGCTTTTTGTAGATGAGTAGGAAATTAAAAGGACATACTTTTAGATGATCAAGGAAATAAAAACTTTACGGTGTGGTTGCTTCCTTTTGAGGAAAAAATTGGAAAATGAAAAGAAAATTTTTAAAAATGTTTTCCTCATCTTTATGACTCGCTTGATCTTCCCTAAAAACAAGCAAATATTATTATGCGTGTTTCTCCAAAAACATGTCCTTGATATTTGGAAATGAACAAATCACAGCTATTTAGTGCTTTTTCTTAACCCAAAAGTGCCTTAGGTTCTTTTTTCCCATAATACCCTGCATTTGTTATTTTATGGCTGCAAGGTGAATTGCAAATCAGCTTCTGGTAAGATTTAAGGTCAAACAATTATTTGGACACGCGGAAGCATATTGTTTTAGGATGTTTCAAAGTTCAATGTAAATATGTGATTTTTTTTTTTCAGTAAACAGATTTGCATATGAGCTTTTCCAAGATTTAGGGCAAAAAAAATGATAATATGGAAATCTGATATATCTGACCTAGGTTGTCTCAAAAGCCCAAAATGTTCTGAATCTTTGATTTTTAAAGCTGATTTTCAGCTTGTGCTGTGAAATTGCCACATAGTACGTACAATCTAATTTGAAAATAAGCTTGCGGTAATAATTTTGTAAATTTACATCATTCTAAGCTTTAAGGCACCAATTTCCATGTTGATAAAAATATTTTTTTTTTACCCCAAAGCCATTACAAGCTAAGTTATAGTTTAGCTTGTGGTCATGGAATAACAAGTCCAGGTACTTATAAGGGAAAAAAATCAATGCCATTTTTTGGTGAAAAACTATTAGTGGGTCTCAATTTAGTCATTTTCAATTATCAAGGATGTGATTTGGTAATTTGCTCTAGTATTATCAGATATATTTTTGTAAATAATTTTCTTTTTCTTTGAAAAGAAAAGTGAAAAACTAAAAAACTATTTTCCATAACAAATACTGCCTTATCATTTAACTCGTGACTGAAATAATGTTCAGGATTTTTTTGCTCTCTGTTACAATTTTGAAAATTGTACAATTTCTTCGTAATTATATTTAGAAAATTCTTCTTTATGCAACATAAATTTATTTTTGTATTTTTTATTATGTACCCATCCAGTTTCATTCATCAGTCACAAAAATTCTTCACCGAGGCTAGTGCCAATGATACAAGAAAGGTATATTTTTTCATATTTTCAATTATGTCCGTCAATATCCATCTATGGGAAGACTTGCTTGCGACAATTATATTCACATTTTCTTAGTGTAATCTTTATCTGAAGGGAGTATCCATCTATATATCATCACCATTAATATTATTATTATTATTCAAATTTGAGGTTGGACTGATCTGTAAGACTTGCTTGTGACAATTATACTCACATTCTATTAATGTGATCTTTATGTGAAGGGGGAGGACTGGAGAGGAGAGTGAAAAAGAGTTCACGTTATCACAGTTTCACTCACTAGACATCTAAGTAGGACTTAGTTATAGCTAAGTACGTCCAAATTTAATGTGATTAAAATTTTAATTCTTGATTAACACCTTATAATTTAAGGACATTGGATTTGGAGTGCATTATGTCTTGATAAACTCTTCATGATGGTTTTTTTTTTTTCTGGTACATCAAAAAATTATTTATCTGGGTCTTAACTATAAAATGGTAACCTCTTCCTTACCCGCTAACAAAGTCATCGTATACATTGGAAATTTTATATTAAGAACTAAAATATGCAATTGATAGGAGTATTTAGTTTAACCAGCAATGAACTTTGTTGTCTCTTCACTTGTTTATTGCTTACTGTTGATCAGTTTAATATCTTAACATTTTTTAAAGGAATTCTACACCTTTTTAATATGTTCTCTAAAATTTTGTGAAATCCTTATCATTGGTGCTGGCTCTTGCCTATTGTTTCTTAAGTTAAGTGTAATAACCATTTCCAAATCAGAAACAAGTCAAACAACTAACATGGTCTTGTTTTGCTGTGCATCTATTGACAGTGCCGATCTTATAAGCAACTGAGTAAAAAAAAAATCTCTGAAATTTTCCAGGAAACTAGCATGCCCTTAAGATTGCTTGGTCATACACTCATAATTTATCCTATAATTTGTGCTGAATTTTTTAGGTTTTGTAGAGACAAGTTAGGTATTACTTTAATTTCGTTCACTCATGGCTCTATCTTGTTTTCTGCAGATGGGTTTCCAGTTTGCTGGAAGAGCTGTATATACAGCAATATGGGTTGCTGCTGTTTCTTTATTTATGGAGCTGCTGGGATTTTCTACCCACAAATGGGTCACTGCTGGTGGTCTTGGTACAGTTGTACTGACTCTAGCTGGTCGTGAGGTAATGCTAAAATTTATTGTTTTAGCAAGGCCTTTACAAGTCCCATCTATCCCTTGACAATTTGTGAACTATAATTGTTATAGTATAACTTACTGATTATATTATTGTTAATATTTTTCCGCAGATATTTACAAATTTTCTTTCAAGTGTTATGATTCATGCAACTCGGCCTTTTGTTGTCAATCAATGGATTCAGACTAAGATTAAGGGCTATGATGTTTCTGGTATTGTAGAGGTTGGTTATAAGTCCCAGCTAACAGTATAGATTGTTGTTCTAACCTTCCAAATAACTTTTTACATAACTATTCAGGAGAAAATTTGTACTATTAGCCTTACTGCGTATGTGAAATGATTTATTGTTATGTTATAATATAACAGTGAAATTTGATATCGGTAAGCTTGTGTTGGTTACTTGCTATCTAATATTGGTAAGGACAAAATGACAGCATGTTGGCTGGTGGTCTCCAACTATCATAAGAGGTGAAGATCGTGAAGCAGTTCATATTCCTAATCATAAATTCAGTGTTACTGTTGTGAGAAACCTCAGCCAGAAGACACATTGGCGTATTAAGACCCACATTGCCATCAGTCATTTAGATGTTGATAAAATTAGTGTGAGTTAAAAAGTTATTCATCTTCTCAATTAAAGTATGATTTCTTATTTATTTGATCATCTACCTTATTCTTTTTATTCTCATATTTTGCTGCAGAACATTATAGCAGATATGTGAAAAGTTTTAGCAAAAAACCTCAAATAGAACAACAAAGGTTGCATAGAAGAGTATTTCTGGATATTATCGACCCAGAAATCCAAGCTCTTATGGTAAGCTGCTTCCCACTACAATTGTTTTTTAAAAAATTTATTCAATGCATACTTCTGAACAATTCAATATCTCAGGATTTCTATCGATTTAAGGAACCAGAATTCCTCCTTATATATTCTTTAGTTTTATCTGAGTAACAAAGACCCAGATTTCTTTTTTAACAAGTTTAGGTTGAACCTGAAATTGAGTTTGATTTGTAAATGGAATATCCGGTGCATGTTCTACTAGATCCAAGAATTTCTATGGAAATGGGCATGTTGGAAATATCTGACTTTTAGAGTTTTCAGTCATCATGGAGAAACCTTCAGTTCATAGTTGGGTTCTAATGAAGTCCTCTACAAGTTTGAGGAATTGCTTGATTTACCTAACTCAAAATTCTTTTTGATTTTGGATAGCTGTGGACCTGTGGTGGTCTTAAACCTTGATCAGAGTTTAACAAAGAACTGAACATGTAGTAATTCCAATCCATGAATGCTTGGTAGTTAGATACTAGCTCTTACAGAGTGGAATTAAAAATTTAAAACCTTCATTATGTTCTTGCAGAAAGTTGGTTTTGTGATAAACTTTAAGTGGCCGACATATGCCATGATGCCCCTGGCCACACAATATGCAAGAATTATGGAATTCTGTCATTCTTATACTTCAATCTTGTAACTTTATCACCATATTAAATGGCCTTTTTAGTTATAAGCATCTACGGTGTGCGTTTTCTGGTTGGAGACTGCTTTAGTTTTTATTGTTTCGGTATTCATTTACGGAAGCATCTTTGGTGTGTGATTTTTTACTCTTCATTCTTTGGTAGAAGCTACTGACGAATTTCCAAAATGTATGACCATTAAATATTGGGGCTGTAAACACGTTGAATAGAAAAAGAGAGATCACAATGCTTAGGCACAATGGCATGTTTGAAAAGCATTGTATTGTTGCATTTACACTGAACCTATCGAGTAAATAGTTATTTTTGGTTTATGTAGATTGAGAATGCAATCCTTTGATTATAGTATTTTTAAGGTATGATATATAGTTTCAAATATGTGTGTTTGCTCCAACTTCACAGTTTTCTCACAAATATTTGTGTATTTACCAATATCAAAATAACCAATATACCTTCGTGCTTATTAGTCATTGTTATTCTTATTTCATTTGTGCATACTTGATTTTGATTCATTTTAATGTTGTCAAGTTTGTTGGTTCCTGGAACTTCTATTATTACTGTTCTATTTGTTCCCCTGGTGCTTTATATATAGTTTTATAATTCATCTATTACATTTCTTTCGATACAGATTCTTATATCATGCTTTGTCAAGACCTCACATGTTGAGCAGTACCACTGTGTAAAGGTGAGATATTACACACTGGTCGTGCAGTTGTCTTTATAATTTCTCCTTGTCAAATGGCTTATATATATTGCATATAAAGTAATTTCCCATTTCATGTTGCTGGCTTTTCTATTTTAGTAGGCATTGGTTTCTAAAATCTGGAACTATAATTTATGTAAACATATGGTGCATAATTATAAAGCTTTTGTTGTTCTTGACAACTAGACATTTAGAACTTATTATACACACCGATTTCTTTTGTAAAGGTCCATGAAGAAGTTTGTTTAACCAGTAATCTGCGATACATATGCATTGGCAAACTAGAAAGCCTTGCATCGTTTTGGAAGACAAGATAGCCATGCACCTTAACTTATTCCTAGAACAACTGCCAAAATAATGTGATATTCAGGCCCTGGGGACTTCTTAATTATCATATAGGCCCTAGTATGACTCACAGTGATGCCAATGGCATCTATACGCTGCATTTTACTTGGGACCACTGTTCAAAACAGCTAAGCATCTACATTTCTTTCACGAATAATGTATGTTAGGAGCTCCATTAGCAAATAGTTTTGGCTAGAATGCACACATTGTTTAGTCTTCTTGTCTTCTTCCACCACTGAGCCTTAATTGTGAGTCTCACGTGCAGACTGTGAGCTCTGCCTTTGTTCTTCACCTCCTCCCAATACGTAGATACATCGTGAATCTTCTTCCTCTGTTTTCAAGCCTCTTGTCTTGAGCGTCGAGAATGTTGATTGGGGGCTCTGTTTTCGTCCTCCACTCCCTCCTGATACCTTTGTATGTCACGAGTCTTCTTTCTCCACCACCAAACCTACATCGTGAGTGTTGGGCATCGGTCGTGAGCTTCGCCTTTTCCCTCCTCCTAGGATCGGCCGACCTGATCGAAACGATATTGTTCCAGAACAGTCTCTGGCTGAAACTCTGAATTTGGTTGAGTTGAGACTTTAAACTTTGAATTAAACAATTGTCTGCTGTAGCCTTCATTTTAATAGAAACAATGAATGACTGGATACAATTTTAAAGACCCTGATTGATGTGGCTAAATGCTCACAACTAGCCTTGTTCATATTACAAAAACAAATCGTCAACCTAAGTTCGCATGTACAAGCAATTATTATTTTAGCTATCCACAGCCATTTCATCTTCCACCGTCATTCATCTTTTCCTTTACCTTTTGGGATGTCTGGGTATTGTATTTATTATTTTGACCTCTTGCACTGGTTTTTCTATTCTTGGACAATTCGTAACGCTCTCATAACTCATTGAAAGCGTTGGAAATTGAAATTAACAGGAAGCTGTTATGTTAGATCTCCTCAGAGTCATCAGCCATCACAGAGCTAGACTCGCAACTCCTATTCGTACCGTCCAGAAAATATACAATGATATAGATGCTGAAAACATTCCCTTTGCAGACGGTGCTTTCAGACATCCTGCCTCATCCCGTCACTCTCTTTTTGATTGATTCTCAATCAAGATTGAACAGTGAAGACAAGTCCAAACCGCATGCAAACCAAGATCAAACCAATAAGATTGCTGCTACAATAGAGACCAAATCAGCTCCATCTACTAGTGGAGGAAACTCATTGAGGCACCAGAGGAAGGCTGATTCTGGAGATGCTTTGCCAAAAAACATGAAAGCTAGCATAGCAGATACACCTCCAATTCTTCATCCACATCACAGCTTTGCAACCCAGATACAGAAGAGTCAACTCCAAGAGTTGGTAGCCAAAAGCCTTCCACTTCTGAGGTCGTTAGCGATCAATTTGATACTAAAAAAGAAGTAGAAAAGGTACAGAGTAAAAAACTGCAAGCTCGATAACATTGTCCTAGAGGTGGCTCTTGAAGGGTCAAAGCTTACACTCCCCATCGAAGAAGGAATGAGTTCGTCTGCACAATTAGATGGAAATGAGGTTGCCATTGGCAGCAGTGTTAACATACCTACTAAGACTTCTAAGGAGACTAAAGGATCTGTTGCATCAGTTGACAAGAGGGACCATGATAGCTGACCATGGCACAAGCGCTCGAGGTGACATTATGACCAAATGAAAAAAAAAAAAATCTTGTTGAATTGATTTGGATGACCTTGTTTATTGGTTGATGAAATAGTGGTATCCGATTTGTCTGTTTTGATGATCATTGTATACAGGACATGGATGAGGAATTACTTTTGATTTTCCTCACTCCAATTTGTTTCTTAATAAACAAGCTGTGAGCTGAAAAAAGAAAAAAAAAACATTGTTATATATTCATCCTTCCAATTCCTTCTTAGACATCACACATCTTCCATTGATGTGGCATTAATTCTAAGATTGCAAGTGCTTACTTACCTACACAATGCAGGCCACAAAGCAAACTTAAAAGGAAATTACTTGTGACAATCTCTTGTAAAGCCCTTTACAGAGTTCTCAGTTCAAGCTTGCCGCCATGTAAGTTTTGTTCTTTACACGTTTGGTGCCTTAATATAAGTTTTGTTCTCGATATGTATGAAGTTCTGCTGCACCTCTGCAATTTGCTAGAAAATCATATTTGGATGAGCTAAGGCGACTTGTCTCAAAATGGTGAATCTCAAATCATGCATTCTAATGAGGCCAATCTTATGGTCAAGCCAGGAAATAAAAGACTGCTCCGAGAACATGGAAGAAAGCATGCTTGCCCAAATTAAGTGGTGTCATCATCAGAAACAGGTATTATCTGTACGTTCATAAAGATTTGGAGAAGGTGTGAGGTTACTCTCTTGCCTCTTATAATGCCTCGGATCATCCATTTACCTTCAATCTTGGAAGACATGTGGTAGCATCTTTTTTTTCCTTTTAAAAAAGTAGGTCCGCTATCTCAGCGGTCCCCAGAATCGGTCTCATAGATATGGAGAAAGATAAATATAGGGATACAGACGGGAGGTACATAGTAGAGAAGTATTGTTGAATATCTTGGATATCTAGTGTGAATGGAAAGGGAGGTGGTGGGACTTTAGTCCCACATTGAAACTTTCTAGTGAGTAGAAAGTGAGGAGGAGAATAAAGGGACTCCCTTGTGAGTGGGGCTTTAGTCCCACATTGGGAGTTTTAAAGTAAAATGTTTGGTTTATATTGTATCACAAGCATGATAGTTGTGAACAAATGCTAGGGGAGAGACTCTCTCTCACGCATGGGTGCGCAGGGGGTGCAAATCCAGGGCCCGGATTTATATTGAACCAAGTGAACTCGTGTGCGTGCACGACCGGTCGGGGCAAAATTTGTCCAAGCAGATGAACCACCGTTTTGCTCAAATGTAAATGATGCATTGAATGCTGCGGGGTCTGAGCCTATATAAGGAGGCTGTGATCGAGAGCAAAAGAGAGACGATACAAAATTCTCCTCCACTCCACCTCGTTCCCGACCCCCGCTGATAGCAGTTGGGTACCTCCTCAGTTCGCCACGAGCAACGAGTGCTCCGTTGTGTCCGTGGTCTGCTGTTGTATCCTGAGAGATAGAAGTCCATCTGAGCCTCGAAGCACCGCCGGAGGAGGACGAATCTGTTTCAAGGAAACTGCGCTGCGCAGGCCTCAGCAAAATCCTGTTCGGTCGGGAGACGTACGACCACCACTCGGGAGATCCTAGTTGGAAGACTCCACTCGGGAATTCCAACTCGGGAATTCCGTTCGGGAGCTCGGGAAAAACTGTTCGGGTCAGGAGATTCTGCTCGGAATCTCACTCGGCAACTCGGGAGCTCACTCAGCCACTCGGGAGCTCACTCGGCCATTTCGCTCGGGAGCTCACTCGGAAACTCGACAATTCAGCTCGGGAGCTCACTCGAGAGCTCAGAAATTCTATTCGAAAGACTGCAGCTTGGGGGAAAAGCAGTCGGGGCCACTCAACAGAGATAAGTTGAAATTATTTTAGTAATTTCAATTTATTGTAAATCTCAAAAATTCCTCCAACAAGTATCATATTATTAATTTTTGAGAATTGACCTTTGACCATTAAATCTTGTTTTTAACCCGTTAAGCTTGTGAGGTATGAGGTCTTACTTTTTTGCTTACCTTGAAAGGTAGATATGAGGTCTTTCGTTCTTTAACTTGTAGCAAGGGAGTTTTCTCCTTTTTACTCTGCATGAGGCCCCTCCTATCTCAAAAGATGTGCTGTCTTTCTTTTACAACACGAGGCTTTCCCTCCTACTTTATGAATCTTTCTTATTCTCCAAGGCACGAGGTCTTACCCTTTCCTCTTATTTCAAAATGTACCAAGTCTTTTTTTTCCCCGTTTTTCTTGTGTCTCAAGGTATGTAGTCTTTCTTTTACCATAGAAAGATATGAGTCTTTTCTGCTTTGGTCAGAGCTCCCTTTTATCTTCCTTAATCCCCCTTATCAAAGTGTGATGAATTGTTTTTTTATTATTATTTTAATTCAGGTGTCTAATCTCCTCTTAATTAATCATGGAGATAGAGCGACATTCCCTTTAGTTCATTTATTAGATAAATTTATTATTAGATAAATTTGGAGCATATTATGCACATTAGTTAGTAATTGACTTATAAACTTTTTTTTATTATTTCTCATAATTGTATTATGATGAATTATTTGCAAGATAACATATAATGTTTCATTTCATAATTATTTTTGTGATATTTATTAGATATTTTTTTTATATATTTTCCAGTTTAATGTTTGGTATTTATTTTGATATTTGTATGATTATCTAAGTTGGCTAAAGTAACATTGATAGGCGATTACATATGAGTGTAATAATTGTTGCTAATTGAATAACAAAATATAATTACATTTTTTATTTATATTTGTATATATAATTTGTTACGTTTTTATTATTTTTTATTTTTTTATTATATTTTATTATTTTATATTTTTTTTAATTTATATATATAATAATAAATTATATATTAATATTAATATATATATATATTTATTTAAGATATATATATTTAGAATATATAGTAGATCATCAAATTCTTACTTCTATTCTGAGCAAAAGTAACAGAAGCTAAAGTAGAATCTAGCCTTCCCAAACACTCAAAAGTGATTCTGTGTAGTCAGAATCTAAAAAGTAGGTAGCAGAAGCTCTCCCAACCACTCCCTTAGTATCTTTTCTTAATACACTAATACATACACAAACATAATTGACCTCTTCCTCAAATTAAATCAAAGCAGGGGCAAAAGGCACTGCTCCACTTCTTCCTCAGAGTTCAAAAAGAAGATCAATCTGCATGCAACTATCCTACTCGATCATATATATTCTTTTTCTTTCTTTCTTTCTTCACTTTTCACTTCCTTTATATTTTTTCCCCTTGATTTTGAGAGAAGTTATAAAGACACAATTAATCAAGCAGGAGTTTCCTTTCTCTCGTCTGCCGAGCAGAAGCATCAAATAAAGGCAGATCTGAAGCAGGACCCATGGAGAAGGAACGCAATCTATTGTGTAGCTCTGGAGTAACAGCGCGACGCACCCACCGCAAAAAAGATTCCTCCTCCACTGCACTGACTCTCCCACTCACAAAAAGCTAAAACATACTCTTTCTACTAAATTCCAACATGTACAGGTAGATCCTTCCCTTTCTCTTCTCGCTTCTCTTCTTTCATGTGTTGTTCTCCTAAGGCCTCCTGTCTGATGATGATCATGCAGGGCCTGGCCGGAAGTGGGAAAAAGAGGGTGAAAAAGTTCCGAGGGAAAGTGCCATTTTCGTGCAGTCACATTCCCATCTTCGGAGGAGTACTTCCTTGAGTAATTAAAAGTATGTCTAGTCTCTCTCGTCTTGCATGGCCCATGCTGGGATTCAGAGTTCAGACCATGAAAAACAGGTTATTATAATTGCCTGTGATGCCTTAGTGTAATTTATGTACATTGCCTAACCTTTTCCTAAATACACCTTCAACTCCCTCACAGATTGACATAATCAGTATCTAGTATCTGTATGAATGTTTGTTATAATAGATTTTGAAATTAATTATTAACAGTGCAAAAATATTTTGTTAGGTGTCTTACCTCCCTCCCTCGTACAAAGGGACCACTTGTTAGGGCAAATGCCCTTTATGAATTATCCTTTTTTAGAATATGTAGAGCCATCCTCGAGAGACTATTATATTAAAGTGATGGCTTACCTTAAATATATGCCAGGAACCTTATGCACCTTAAGATAGCTGACAATATCAACTAATCAGTTTGAATGACCCCTTTCAACCTTTTAGAATGTGTGGGTCATCCTGGAGATGTCGTTAAAGTGACAATTTCATTTTTTTACTATAATATATGATCCTGGACTAGCTTGCGTGTAATCTGATCCGGTAGCCTGACGCTCAGCCAAAAGGAAGGTGGCTAGTGAGCTGAACGATCCCGTTAGATAGGGGCCAGCGGGCTTAGGCCCCCTGGGCTTTCACGTCAAGGCCCACATAGTCCTGTAGTAGCCCGATCCTGAGTCAAATGGTCTAAGACTCATCCAAGCTCGGCTCCCCGTCGACGTGTGGCGGCCCACGCTCCGGGAATAAGCCCGAGCCAAAGGAGATGTTACTCATAGGCCCTCAGCCGGCCTCGTTACTTAGTGCCCCAGTCGGCACCCTCATAGGCCCTCAGCCGACCTCGCTACTCTGTGCCCCAGTCGACACAACCACTCCCTGACACCAGAGTACCAGAAGTTGTACAAGGTCGGCGCAGGACCGGAGTCATTCTAGTCCCAAGTGGCGGATATCTCGTCGAGGTATTAATCTGTCTGCCATATCTTGTCCCCCCGTACTTCGACCACATACTTTGGTGTCAGGTCGAGCGGCGTCCAACGGCGCCAACCCTTAAGTTGACAGTGCCCCTTTCCTTAATATAACATGTGTCACTTTATCCTGCCACTCCTGTACAGGCATTACCCTGTCCTCGCTATATGACAGCAGGTGGCAGGTGGCAGGTGGGGCAGGACCTGTCAGCTCCCCCGGCTACATATACCTCCTCACTTCGCATTTCCGAGGTACGCGCGATAGTGCAATTTTCATACTGTTCTATTGCCTTCCATCGCCACTGTCGTGTATTGACTTGACCGTCGGAGTGCCTGACCGGGGACTTTTCCCGATAGGTTCTAACGGTCTTTGCCTTGCAGGTTGGAAGCGATCCAGCTCGTCACGCCACCTCAGCGACCTCGTCCTTCCCGGAGACTCACTCAACTGTAAGGGCGTCCGACTCACTTCGCAACAGGATCAATATATATCTTAAACATATGAGAGGAACCCTTATATACCTTAACATAGCTGACAATATCAATTAATCAGCTTGAATGGTCCTTTTAACTGAATGTGTATAACTAAAACAACACTAAACAATCATCGTATAGCTAATGGCACAAGTCACCAGAGACAGTGCAATTAGGGTGATAAGTAAATCAAATATTCACGAATAAATTTGACGTTTGATTTGATAAAAAAATTAATTATTTAAGTTTCATGTGATCAATTAAATGAATAATTTTAATAACTAATTAAAGTAAATCAACAAGCTTAAATATCTTTGCGCTCAATTTGTTAATATTTATGAATAAAGATTATGAATTGTTTAGGAATAATATTCATTAATAAAATTTGTGAACTATGTTAATCAATAAAAAAAAGGAAAAAAAGACATTTTAGGTACCAAACTTGATACTAAATTAATGATTTTGATACCAAATTTTTAAAAAGATTTTTTTAGTCTCAAAGTTAACACTTTATTTTTATTGTAGTCTAGGGTTCACCTTCTCAATTGAGTTATAATGTTCAAGTTAAAAAAAATTAAAAATTGAGAACCCCTAGGATTCACCTTCCCAATTGAGTTATAGTGCTCAAGCTAAAAAAATTAAAAATAAAAAATCCCTAGGGTTCACCTTTCCAATTTGGTTATAGTGTTCGATCATAATTTTTTTTAAAAAAAACTTGATACGTCTCCCATTGCATGATATTAAAATTGTTACTTTTAAAATTTAGGACTAAAAAAAAAGGTAAACATCCAACTTTGGGAATATAAAAGTCTTTTTAAAAGTTTGATATCAAAATCATCAATTTAATATCAAGTTTGGAACCTGAAAAATACGTGCCCCAATAAAAAAAAATGTTAAACTTGTAAATAAATAAACAAGCTCTCAAAATAAAAAATAATGAATTTATGAAATAAAACTTAATAATCAACTAAATAATTTTAAAATATAAAAATTTTAAACAATTAAACAAACTCATAATTAATTCAAGTTTATATATATATATATATATATAATAATAATAATAATAATAATAATAATAATAATAAGTCAATTTAGAACCATCATGGCCATGGCTTAGCTAATTTTAAGCTCCATTGACTATTGGAGCAAAAATAAAAAAAAATAAAAAATAATATCGCTCACCCGACCAATAAAATATAAATCATAGAAAATATTTTACTTTAATATAACGATAAAAAAAATTACTTCATTTATGACTAACTTATGGTTATAAGTGCACTCGTACATCTATCTTACACCCAATGACATTAGTTTATTAATATATAGAAATTTTATTCGGGTGGAATAAATTTTTTTGTTGGGTGAACAGAAAGTGGATCAAATATATATATATATATATATATATATATATATATATATATATATATTATATATATATATTAATATATATATATTATATATATATATATATGCATCTTTCTCTAGATATTTATATATAAAATTATGATATATGATCCCTCTAAAATCGATAAAAACTGAACTATCGATGGCTTGGTTGAAATGTTTAAAGTAGTATCTCTCTGGATGCCCACGTGCATTGGCATGTAGGGACAAGACTTTTTATAACTTGAAACACTAAGATGTCATATCCAAGGCTATGAATGATATACTTCAGATAGCATCTCGATCCTGCTGGTAAATAAAATATCTCATCTGTAGTATCAGAAGGTCATCTCAATCATATCTAATATAGTAGAAGATCTCGTAGGATCATACTAGGTTCACCATACTACTCTATGTGTCATGTCAGTGTACACTAGAGCATTTGAATATTTGAGCCGGAGAGAGGTGTCAGAACGACATGGTCGATTGGACATGAGCTGGATATACGATCGGGAAGCCGAGTCTCTAGAGTATCCAATCGGGAAGATGAGGCTCTGGAATATCCCATCGAGGAGTTGGGCTCCTATAGTATCCGGTAGGGGAGCTGGGCCCTTGGAATATCTGGTTGAGGAGTTGAGCCCTTGGAATCAGGTGGTTCGACAGGATCAAGATTGGCGAAACCGAATGTAGTCCATAAGGGAGTTGGGCCCCTAGGTGTCCGCAGCGTGTGGCCCACAATATATCATAACTTTCTATGGTGGTAAAGATGATAATGCTCATCTCAAGCGCCCCCTCACAGTCCATCCACAGGTTATTATGAAGGAGGTAAATCACATGTGATTATTAGCCCTGAGCAATAATCATTGCATGGGGAGGACAAGAACCTGATTACTAACCATGAATTCAAAGTTGTACCTATGTTCAATGGGGGCCGAAGCAAATAATAAGAAATGCTTTTTTTTACAATAAATAACTATAAAGTTCAATTTGCAAATAACAAATACACTAAATACATCACGCCGCACAATTAGGTCACTCGAGCAGAAGTCGGTCGCTGGGCGACATCACACAAGACAACCATTGTGCGAATCAACATGATTAGGTTGTACAAACAATTATTGTCGCACGATTAGGATGCAAATAGTGTCATGCGTTGCAAGATGAAAAAGAAAGTTAGAGAAGAAGATTAGGACTACCTCTTATTCGGTAGATCTAAAAGAGATTATATAATATAATAATATAATAAATTTATATTATTATATTATTAGATATTTTCCTTATTAATCTGTTAATTGACAGATTTTTTATAAATATGTTAATTAACAGTTTCGTTATTAATTTTTCATTTGACTAGGTCTCCTAAGGTCCCTATAAATTGTGTATCTCATGGATAAGTTTTTTCAATCAAGAAAGTTATTTTATTATCTCTTTCTTTCTCTCTACCTCTCTTCTCTCTCTACTTCTTTTACTTTAATATGGTATCAGAGCCATAGCACCTCATACCTGACGTGTCGCTATTTTTATGCAACGTCTTTCTTCTTCTTCATGTGACGCTTGCTATCACCATTTTTTTTCGAAAAAAAACTTCCTCCTCTAATTTTTTTTTTGGCTCGTCATCCTCGTTCCTCGTTTTTATCACCCGCCAACTCATGACGGGAAAGTAGGGGAAAAGAGGAATAGTCTCCGTGCCTTTTGGCCCAAGCTACAATAATTTTTGGTTCTTTATTATTATTTTGATGTCGAATATTCAGAGATGTCAAATTTGTCTCCAATTTGGACACACTGGTATTCAATGTCCTAAAAGACTTGACAGAACCTTCATCGGTGGTCCTTCAGCTTTAAGAAGATATCAAATTTGTCTCCAAATTGGACATACTGGTATTCAATGTCCTAAAAGACTCGACAGAACCTTTATCGGTGGCCCTTCCGCTTTAAGAGGATCTTTAACTTCACAAGTCCGTCCTAAAGCTCTCTCATCTGTGCCTACTCATGGCAAATCTTCAAAAATTTTATCTACTGAATGGTATATTGACACTGGAGCAACTCATCACATCAGACTACAATATCTTTACAGAAGTACTACCATACACTGGTTCGGATACGGTACAAGTAGGTGATGGCTCAGGTTTGCATATTACTAATCTTGGAAACACATACATTCATTTATCTAATCGTACTTTTCACATGCGCAACATTTTTCATGTTCCATCCATTACTAAAAATTTACTCTCCGTACGTCAGTTTTCCCTTGATAATAATGTCTTTTTTGAATTTCATCATGATCATTATCTTATAAAAGATAGAGGAACAAATACTACTGTATTTCTTGGGAAAATAAAAAATGGCCTAAACTATCTTCAAAATTCTTCAATTAAAGCTTTTATTGGTGAACACGCAAATAAACTAGCCTGGCATGCTCGACTTGGTCAGTTGGCCATCCTTCCCTTCGAATTGTTCAGTCGATCATAATAGGTATGATTTACCTACTTCCTCTACTTCATCTCCATCTCATTCATGTCAGGCATGCATGGAATCTAAAAGTCATAAGTTGCCTTTTTCTTCATCTGAACGCGTTTCTAATTTTCCACTTGACATAATTCATTCTGATATTTGGGGTTCTGCACCTATCTTGTCTAACCAAGGTTTCTTATATTATGTTACCTTCATTGATCATTTTAGTAAATACACTTGGCTTTATCCTATGAAAAGAAAATCTGATTTATTTGATATATTTTGTAATTTTCAAAAACAAGTTGAACGATATTTTAATCGTAAAATACTCTCTCTTCATTCTGATTGGGGAGGAGAATATCAAACTCTTCATCGTCATCTTGTCTCTTGTGGGATTGCTCATCGAGTCTCTTGCCCTCACACTCCAGAACAAAATGACTCTGCTGAGAGAAAATATAGACATATAGTTGAAACTGCCTTAGCTCTTCTTCATCATGCATCGGTTCCGCGTAAATTTTGGGATGAAGCTGTTTGTACTGCAGTATATCTCATAAATCGACTTCCTACTCCATTGCTCAATCATAAGTGTCCTTTGGAAAAACTTTATAATCAAACTCCTGAATACACCTTTCTTCGAATCTTTGGTTGTGCATGTTATCCATGGTTACGCCCCTATTCTAAACACAAACTTGACTCTCGTTCATTATTATTTGTTTTTCTTGGTTATAGTAATATGCATCACGGGTATCGTTGCTTACATAAACCAACTGGATGGATATATACATCACGACATGTTACTTTTGATGAATCTCGGTTCCCTTTTTCGGCAGCCTCTTCAATCTCTTCTCCAGATACAGGTGGTACTTTCTTGATGTCACCCAACATTATCAGAAGAGATGACATCCTAGGTTTTGCTCCGGAGCTCCCTAATAACTCTCCTATTCCATCAGAATTGCCTCAAGTTGCTGCTCCAACCTTAGAAGTCTCACCAGCCAACGATAATATGCTCTCTAGCCCTGGATCCTCGGATAATTCAAGTCCGGCAACAAACTCACCTGCCAACGATAATATGCTCTCTAGCCCTGGATCCTCGAATAATTCAAGTTCGGCAACAAACTCACCATGCCAACCCACTTCCTCATCACCATCAACAAGTGATTCAGATGATAATGCTCCTCGTCGCATGCTTCCCTTGAGTGACATATATGCACGATGTCCACCAATGGCTACTCGATATCCTCTTTCTCGAGCTCTAGTGGTTTCCTCAAAAAACTATTGAACCAACTTGCTTTACACAGGCAAACAAGGATCCAAATTGGCGTAATGCAATGACTACAGAATTTGATGCACTTCTTCGCAATGGAACATGGAGCCTAGTTCCGCGCACTCCATCTATGAATGTTGTGGGCTCAAAATGGATATTCCGTCTTAAGCATCGAGCTGATGGTTCTCTTGAACGGTATAAAGCTTGCCTTGTAGCCAAAGGATTTAGTCAACAACCAGGTATTGACTTCAATGACACGTTCAGCCCAGTCATCAAAATTACATCTGTCAGATTATTGTTATCAATAGCTATTAGTTCTAATTGGTCTATTCGACAATTAGACGTTTCTAATGCATTTCTTCATGGTATTCTTGAGGAAACGATTTTTATGGAGCAACCACCGGGGTTTATTCATCCACAATTTCCATCTCATGTTTGTCATCTCAAGAAATCTTTATATGGTCTTCGGCAAGCTCCTCGTGCATGGTTTCATCGATTATCTAAATGGTTACAGGCTTAAGGTTTTTCTGGATCAAAAACTGACTCCTCTCTATTCTACAGACATAATGATGGATCTATGATATTTTTTCTTATTTATGCGGATGACATTCTATTAACTGGTAATGATCAAAAGGGCATCTCAAATTTATTAAGCCTTCTCAATCAGGAATTTCCTATTCGAGATTTAGGAAATGCTCGTTTTTTTCTTGGTATTGAACTTATTCCACATGATGAAGGTTATATCCTCTCTCAGAGCAAATATATTACTGGGCTTCTTCAAAGAGCCAAAATGGATGGAGCACGTCCGATCTCTACACCTATTGCTCCAAATAATGTCTCTACACCTTCTTCCTCTTTAGTGATGGCTGATCCCCAAGTTTATCGAAGTATTGTTGGAGTATTACAGTATGTTATTATTACGCGCCCTGATATTACATTTGCAGTAAATCGTGCTTGTTAGTTCATGCATACTCCTACTGCACAAAATTGGGAAGGTGTGAAGAGAATACTTCGTTATCTTAAAGACACTATTCTACATGGTCTTCTTTTATATCGACACTCATCTCGAGATTTACATGCTTATAGCGATGCGGATTGGGCTAGTTCTCCTGAAGATAGACGATCTACTAGTGGATATGCAATATTTCTTGGACGAAATCTTATTTCTTGGAATTCGAAAAAGCAACCTACAGTATCTCGTTCAAGCACTGAATCTGAATATAAAGCTATAGCCAATGCAACGTCAGAAATTATTTAGCTTCAATCCCTTCTTTCAGAACTTCATCTTGCATCAGATATTGCACCAAAAATTTGGTGTGATAATATTGGAGCAACATATCTTACATCAAATCCAATATTTCATGCTCGTACAAAACATGTTGAAATTGATTATCATTTTGTTCGAGAGCGCGTGACAAACAAACAATTATCTGTTTCTTATATCTCTGCAGAAGATCAAATTGCTGATATATTTACCAAGCCATTATCCAAACAATGATTTAGCAAATTATCATGCAAACTCAACGTCCGAGATCTCCCGTTAAGTTTGTCGGGGGATAAAAGAGATTATATAGTATAATAATATAATAAATTTATATTATTATATTATTAGACATTTTCCTTATTAATCTGTTAATTGACAGATTTTTTATAAATCTGTTAATTAACAGTTTCGTTATTAATTTTTCATTTGACTAGGTCTCCTAAGGTTCCTATAAATTATGTATCTCATGGATAAATTTTTTCAATCAAGAAAGTTATTTTATTATCTTTTCTTTCTCTCTACCTCTATTCTCTCTCTACTTCTTTTACTTTAATAAGATCCATGCCTAGAGTCCTGTGTTACAAGATGAAGAAGAAAGTCGGAGAAGAAGATTATCATTACCTCTTGTTCGGTGGATCCGTGTCTTGGTGGAAAGAATACCAAAGAAGAAATCATGTGCAAAGAAAGTCATGCGTTGGTGCGTGCCTTCGAGCCTTGAGAATAAAGTTTAACCGATCGCCTTTGGTTTTCTTAGGTATAATAAAAAAAAAGGGTCCCTAGGAAGGTTGGGCGTTTACTTTTTTTTTTAGTCCTAAATTTTAAAAGTAACAATTTTAATACCATGCAATGGAGACATCTCAAGTCTTTTTTTTTTAAAAAAATATGATTGAATACTATAACCCAATTAGAAAAGTGAACTCTAGGGCTTTTTTAAAGGTTTTTTTTAACTTCAATACTATAACCCAATTGGGAAGGTCAATCCTACACTAAAATAAAATAAAGTATTAACTTTGGGACTAAAAAGTTTTTTAAAGTTTGATATCCAAAATGTCAAAAATAAACTAAGTTTGGTGTCAAAAATAAGCCAAGTTTTATACCCAAAATCTACTTTCTTATATATAGAGAGAGAGAACTGAACGACACATTATGCGCGATTGTGCGCGACATCTGACCATAATCGATTCACCAATAGATTGGAGGCACCTTATGATCGAGGGCATCTGTGTGTGCACGGTTGCCAGCGATGGCAATTTCCGATCGCCTGGTCCGACCCAAACTATAACCCATGAGAAAAAGATGAACCCTAGGAGGAACAGGACTAACTATATTCCGACTGCCAATCATCATGATACTACACCTCGAATCTGAATCGATTCTAAACCATCACAATATGTTTTAATAGACTTACCTCAATCGATTAAAATCATCACAATATGTTTTAATAGACTTACCTCAATCCATTAAGAAATGAGGCATGCGATGACGAGACATGCAACAATTGCATGTCTCAATCGATTTAGGTCATAATTAATTCGCTAATTGAGATGTCAAACCAATCCATATATATATATATATATATATATATATAATATATATATATATATATATATATATATATATATATATATGCTACGGACATGATGTGTGGACTCTCGTACGGACCACACTGCCAGACCGATCAGGTTCTTGCCTAATCGGTTTGGCCCCATGGTCGCACACGCGGTTCGCACGAGACGGTCCGCAGCAGAGAATTACTATATATATATATATATATATATATATATATATATATATATATATATATATATATATATATATATATATATATAGGGCCGATGCTGGGTGTTTTGGTTTTTAGTTTTTAGTTTGTTAAGTGGGATGGCCATGGCAACGATGTTGAGCTTCCAATGTGTTGCCGCTCCAAGCCCCGCCGATTAGAAGAATGCGCCAGCCGATAATATTTTGTCTCAGGCAATGGCTAGATCGGAAGGCAACCTCCCCTGCGTCAGCTCCTCCCTCCCTCTCCCTTCGGCGTCTTCTGACGCCGTCGGCGATCTCGACCTGTCCTCGTCGTCGTGGGCGGCGGCGCTGCTGCTGGAGTGCGCACGGGCGATGAACTCGCGCGACGGGCGACGGGCACGTCGCCTCATGTGGACGCTGAACGAGCTGGCGTCGCCGTACGGGGACGGCGAGCAGAAGCTCGCCTCTCTCTTTCTTCAGGGGCTGTTCGCGCGCGCCACTTGCTCCGGGCCGCGCACCCTCGGCGCCCTCGCCGACGCCTCGCTCCGCAACCGCGCCTCCTTCGAGTGCACGCGCCGCACCGCGCTCCGGTTCCAGGAGCTCAGCCCCTGGTCGCCCTTCGGGCACGTCGCGGCCAACGCCGCCATCCTCGACTCCTTCTACTCCTCCTCCTCCTCCTCGTCGAGCCTCCACATTATCGACCTCAGCAACACCTTCTGCACGCAGTGGCCGACGCTGCTCGAGGCGATCGCCATGCGAGCCTCCGACGCCGATACGCCGCGCGTCACCATCACCACCGTCGTGGTCTCCGCTTCCGCCGTGCAAGAGGAGGCGATGAGGGAGGTCGGGCGGCGGATGGAGCGGTTCGCGAGATTGATGGGCGTGCCCTTCCGGTTCGACGCGGTCCATCACCCTGCCGGCCGCGACCTCTCCGACCTCAACCTCGACCACCTCATCCGCGATGGCGGCGATGCCGCCCTCGCGGTCAACTGCGTCAACTCGCTCCGCGGGGTGCCGGCCGTCGGCCGCCGCCGAGACGCCCTCCTCGCGTCTTTCCGCCGGCTGAACCCGATGATCGTGACGGTGGTGGAGGAGGAAGCAGAGCTATCAATGGAGGGGGAGGAGGAGGAGGAGGAGGAGGAGGCGTTCTTGAAATTCTTCCGCGGTAGCTTGGGATTCTTCTCCGCCTACTTGGAGTCGCTGGAGGAGAGCTTCCCGCGCGCGAGCGAGGAGCGTCTATCCCTCGAACGCGCAGCCGGCCGCGCGGTGGTGGACCTGGTGGCGTGCCCGGCTGCCGACTCGGCCGAGCGGCGGGACACGGGCGCAAGGTGGTCCAGGCGGATGCGGGCGGCGGGGTTCGAGCCCCTGGAGTTCAGCGACGACGTCACCGACGACCTGAGGGCGTTGCTGAGGAGGTACCGGGAAGGCTGGTCGATGCGCGGCGTCGCCGCCGCCGCCGGCGCATTCCTCGCCTGGAGGGAGAAGCCGGTGGTGTGGGCGAGCGCGTGGAAGCCTGCAGCCCCGAGAGAGTGATGCCCAAAACTACTCACAGCTCGATAGAATCCAAAAAAAGGTGAAACGATCGCCCCAGCGCCCCGCCAGTCCGTCCCACCAATACGGAAGAGGTAAATCACGATTATCATTGGTGTGGTAAGGCGCTTGGGTTCAAAGGAATACTCACAGCTCGATCGTGCTTTGCCAATCGGTTGGTTCGTCTATATCTTCGATCTTCATAATCAATCAACATTAACAATCTCATCGATGGCTGGCCTGATCATGCATGCGTATTCAACAAACTTCTCCCAACTCCAAATTCCAAAACATTCTACCATCAATCTAATTAAATGATTATAAACCCCATCCTACTTAATAACATTAATAAGTGAATCAGAAAAAGATTATTTATCCTATATGGAAAGATAAATTTAAAAATCGAACAAATCACTTTACGAGAAGATATTTTTTTCGACTTCATCGAAATCTATCTTTGCTCATTTCTATAATAAATACTCCATCTATCGTCACTGGCTTCCTAGCTCATTATGTTGCCGCTGAGAAGGAAAGATCGAGTAAGGACTGGGAGAAGGCGACAAGGGAGTACTGGAGCGAGCGAGCAAGTACAAGGTAGTTTTAGAGCTATGTATATTGGATTTTGTGTGTTTTATTCCTTGTAGAATATTAAATGCGAGCCATTGATTCGCCATGGATTTTGCACAGAGGAAGGAAGCTCAATAATTTTGGTCATTCAGTTCGTTAGAAATGCACATTGCAATAGAAGAAGGTAAAATTTAAGTGTTAATTGGTGAAAAATCTCTAAAATTAAACCGGACTTTGTATACAGTTGTCCCCATCTCATAAAATGTTTGCATGCACTCATTAATAAGATTGACAAGATGATTTTGTGTGTTATTTTTTTATTAGTATAAAATAATAAAAATTCAGTATATATTATAAAGATTTAAATATAAATCATTTGAAATTTAGTACTAATTTAAAAAATTTGAGTATAAAGTTTCGATGACCCTGCATCATGATCTTAATACGGTGACGCCTCCGTCATGATCTTGATGTGATGACTTCTCCATCATGATCTTAATGCAACCTCACATACTCAAATTTCTTCAAATAATATTTAATCTAAACTAATTTATACTTAAATTTTTATAATATAAACTGAAAATTTTACTATATACTGAAATAATGTATATTCAAAATTTTTCAAATAATACTCAAATTTTTAAAATTAGTACTCAATCTCAAATAATTTATACTTAAATCTTTATAATGTATATTAAATTTTTACTATTTTATACTAATAAAAAAATAATATATAAAAATCATCTTGTCAATCTTATCAGGGAGTGCATGTAAAAATTTTATGAGATGATGACTACAAGCAAGGGGAGTTTTCATCGATTTTCCTAAAATTTAACATAACGACCCTTTTATAAAAGAAATCAAATATCTAACAAAATAATTTTACATCTATTACGAATTAACTTTAAATCATACCTGTATCAACTGTGAATCCGAAAGGACATGTTAGAAACACACATGGTGGCACTGTGGGAGGGAGAGTTTGTCAAGACATAGCGGTGGTATCGAATAAATATAAAAAATAATTTATAAACATTCAGAAATCAATATTTAAAATATTCATCTCATTTAAAATTTAAAATATTACTCTAAATATATTTTGAATAGGAGAGATATGACGTCTAATGTTAAAAATACACTGATGAAAAGTATAATAAACTAGTTAATCACAGCATTTTAGCAAATAAAAATGCAGTATATCAAAGTGCAATAAAAATATATATCAGGCATATTTAATTTTGATTATAATATTTCCTTGTGTTTAGGTGTAGAATTTGATTAGATTAGGTTTTTTTTAAAAAAAGTTCATCCTTTACTAAAGTTACCTAAACAACATCGACCTATGCATATGATTGTATATTATATAAGTATGACTTTTGGTTAATTGTGGTTATGAGAAATATTTTCTCGCTCTTCTACTAATGCTGAATGAATCAAGGCATATATAAACGATAAATCAAACTCATTACTTTTACGCTTTGGTTTTTTAAGGTAATATTTCTTCTGCGGCATTGTTAACTAGTAGAATCTTATGTTGCCAAGCAGAGCAAGCTTCAACTAAGTAGAAAGGCCAGAAAAGCTCACCTCTCACCCCAACTGCTGATGAAGGTGAACCTCAAATCTATTGTAAACAGCTTCAAGATTGTTCTCGATGATCAGCATCTTTGCATTGACATTCCTATGACACTTTGCCATCAAAGCCTGAAGAAAACAAGCATCAAACGACATGAGTCTCTGTTGTTTACTCCTTGACATCTTAGTAAATGCTTGCAACAAGCGTTTCTAGTGGGGCAGACAGCTGCTCCTAATCTGCCTTCCAAAAGCATATCAACTCAGATATCAAAACCATAATAATTGCACCATGCATAAGTTGTTCAATGATAAAACAGGATAAGGTCAAAATCATAGAGAAAAACTTGCTCAAATCCAAAAGGTAAATTACATTTTTATGCGGACTTTGAGAGTTGCTTTCTCTTTAGTGAGAGACATTGATACCTGTCTGTCCACAATATTGATTCCTTGTTATTGTCTATTTAGGACTTGCATGTTAGCCAAACACCTACGGCTAAAACTTAAACAAGACATATACCTTCTCCACAAGATGTGTTATGTTTAGTCTTTGTGCTTGATGAATAGTTCTAGTGGTATTGGTGACTAAATGGTTGATGATTAGTCATCTTCGATGTGCGTTTGGTGGTTAGTCATATTTGGCAAGTGGGTAGCAACGAATTCGGCTTGCTATTGAAAAAGGCGACAACATTTAGGAGAATTAGTATAGTGTGTTCTGTTGGATAGATTGTGAATGGGAAAAGAGGTGGAGAATAAAAATGTTCTATTGTGAATGGGACTTTAATCCCACATTGACAGTTTCAAGACATATTGGTTGGTTTAAATTATTTCACAAACATGTTAGTTGTGAATAAAGGCATGGGGAGAAGTTCTCTTTCACTCGTGGGTGCGTAAGGGGTGCAAATCCAGGATTTGTATTAAATCAAGTTGATTCGTGTGAGTGCACGACCTACGCGCCTTGAATGTTGGATCGGTCACGACAAATTTGTCCAAGCGAATAAACAAATATTTTGCCACTGGGAAATTTTTTGCTCGAATATAACGGATGCATTAACGGTTGATTAATGCAAAATCGATAACCTCCAAACGTTTGGATCTGATTGCAGTAAATAACGTTAATTCGATCATTAATTGTTGCATAGGTCTAAGCTTATATAAAAAAGTTGTGACCGAGAGCAAAAGATATAGAAAGAGAGAAATATTGTCTTCCACCTCGTGCCCAAGTCGCCGTGTGATCCCCGCTCAATTGATTACCTCCGGTAGCAATTGGGTACTTCTTCAGTTCACCATGAGCAACCAGTGCTTCGTTGTGTCCGTGATCCCGCTGTTGTATCCTGAGAAACAGACGTCCATCGGAACCTCGAAGCACAGTCGAAGGAGGACAAATCTATTTCAAAGAAACTACAGTACACAGGTCTCAGCAACTCTCCGGTTCGAGACACCCGGTTCGGGAAAACCGGTTTGGAAAGTCCGATTCGGGACATCTAGTTCGGGAAAATTGGTTCAAGAAACCCAATTCGGAAAATTCTACTCAGGAATTCCAACTCAGGAGTCCGCATTCTACATATAAGGTAGCTCATGTCATTCAATAGCTAAGTTGAAATTATTTTTATAATTTTAATTTATTCTAAACTGTTCGAAATATTCTCCAACATGTTCAACACTTTCGACAAATGGTCAATTATTTATTGATCACCAAATATATTTGTATGATTGTTATAGTAGATATCCCTACTACTCACCCAATTTGTTCAGTTAACACTGGACGAGCCAGTTGACTTATTGATTCCTTTGGTCCATCTTGCTTGCTTGGACCATTGATCCGACTAGTCCATCGGACTTGGCATATTTGACTCGAATATAGTAAGACTTAGATACCTACCAAGTGCAGAAAATTGAGTGAGAAATGAAGAAACAATTGCAGTCCAAAAATAAATAGCAAAAGAGAAATAAACTCACAAGAAATACCTAGGCTTTACCTGAGTCATATCTGTGATTGATGAATTGTTGAGGAGGAAACAATCACTCTCCAAGCAAGAAACTGCTAAAACTTATGAACATCCAAGATCTACTGATTTGTACATTCTCAATCCTTTTAATTTTACATCATTACTCTTGGACCAAAGGATTTTGTAATTTGGCATATACACAAAAGTTATTTGTGTTAAATTCTTGGACCGAACAGTTTGAGCAGTTCAAAAAGAGACAAGTTAAAGAAAAACTTTTACAATAGTGTTTAACAGTCCAATTGATGATACAAAACCCAAGGAATATATGAAATGCAAACTGAATCTAGTGTACAAAAATATCAGACACTTCGTCTTCTCCATGAAATTACCTGGACTATAACAGAAGCTTTAGTGTAAATGTTCATGTAAATTCCATGTGAGGTACTGCTGTTCTTCAAGAGGTGTAACTTACTGAAAGTTAGTCATCCCAAGCAGAATCCCATCCGTCTTTCTCCGGTGTCCTTGAAGTGAGGCCATTTGATGAAACACTTGCAGATGTGTGTTTTTCTGCAGGCCTTGTGGCAGCTTCGTCATCCCAATTGTCGTCCCAGTCATCCCATCCATCGACAGCATTGGAGTCAATTGTTACAGTGGACTGCGGCTGATCACTCATCTCAATCTGCTGATATGGGATTCCAGAACTGTCGGTGTTTCTTCTCTTCCTATATCGACAACAAGTCCATGTTGCTCCAGAAACAACCACAGTAATACCCAAAAGGTAAAGACCATAAATTGGGGTCAGGCGTATATCATAAGTTGACACTAGCTGCTGAAAGAAATTCCAGTTAGAATCAGGAGCTCCAATTTGAATACTGCAATTACCGCTTCCTGAATCTATGAAAATTTCGGTGACATTCGAAGCATCAAATAGAAGATCTATCTGTGAGAATAAGTAGCAGAAGTCAGCTTAAACCTTTTCCACAATCTAATCATGATGGTTAAAGCAAAGAAAATTCTTAGAAGCAAGAGCACAGCTCCATTTGGTTCTCAATTTTGGTTCTAAAAAGCATCACAATATAAAATATATTATCCATATCATAACTACTCGAGCTTGTTCTTGTTCATTATTATTATTAGTATTTATTGTGGCACTGTAAATGATTCTCAACTATATACTACAATAACTTTTTGTATGGATTTATAAATTTGCTCCATTGGTACACACGCACAGCGTAGCTGAAGCTGATTCACACATTCTTTAGCTTTATTTTATTTTGACACAAGGTATAATGAGTTCAAACAACTTGTTTTGTCCGAAACAACCATTACCAATAGACACATAAAACCATGTCAATAAGCATTCAAATTATTCAAGCTGAGTATGGTCTTTATGTACTCGCTACTTATAAATCCATGCTTTATGGAGAAAACTAATATCTTCACCTCAGCAAATAAGCAATTTGTAAAATGATCTAGAAATCACAAATATTTTACCATCTTAAAATGCTAATGAAAGAAATCTTTTTCTATCTAACCAAATAGGACAAATTGCTGCAAGCTAAATGATATGAGAGTGAACCTTCTTGGGAATATTTTTGGGCAGAGTAATGCTATCATTAGTAATAGGAAAGGCAGGTTTTCCTGTAATTTTCACATTAGAAGTGTCATCTCCAATATTTTGAACTACAAGGGAATAATTTTTGGAATCTGCAATGAGGAACCAGAGATTAAAAGCATGGAAAAATCTGGATCTTATAGCTTAACCTAAACAAGTTCCACAGCTTCCTCAAAGAAAATACTATATATTAATTGACAAATGCAATAAAAACTTTGTGTTATAGGAGCCCTAATCAGATAGATAGTTTTATTCTCAAAAAACTTATCTTGACAAGTACAATGTTTGTAGGAAAATATCTTTTAAAAAAAAATCAGTTGTGTTTGCAGAATACACTCAATTCATATGCCACCGAGACAAAGCCTATCAAATGCTATGCATCTTTACTTCCTATCAAGTCCATTTTGATTCATGCATCAGAGACAGTAACTAGCCGCATTGTATTAAAATTAAACCTGATCAAGGTTCACCAGCAAAAACAAATAAACAGAGATAGCAACAACAACAGAGTTGTAAATTAGAGTCATTTACTAAAAGATTTTAGGAATCTGGGCAAATACTTCCAGTACATCCTCCCTTCCCTTTTCTTTATGAGTAGGACAGCTCTTATGATAAATTGTCCTATGAGCTTGTTCATATAAGCTTTTTCTCCCATCATAATTGAACACACAGTAATCTTCTCTCTGAAATACATAGATATACTGGATTCGAGAATTAATTTATTCTAACAATTCTCTTTTTAATTTTCTTCTAGCTTAGGTGTAGCTAAATGGAAAAGGGATTTTAGTTTGGTGGGGATCTTTACTTCAATGAATTAATTGTTTTTTTTTCCTTGCAATGAGGGAACAAAGCATCGGACCACAATTTAACAATAAAGTTTCTGGACCAAGTGCAGAGAACTCGATATCCACTGCAAGTTAAGCAAATGTATCATTGCTTAATTGTCTTAGTTTTGTCTGTTGGCAAGTTATTCTCTACAATGACTGTGTAGAAATATGCTGCATAATAATACCCTGTGAAGCTACAGTTTACAGCTATCGTTTACCAATTGTGGATGAAATGCAGTTAAAAGGGTGGGGTTTCAAGAAACTGATTAGATATGAAAATAATGCAGTAGTGATAAAAGATTGTTTGATGCACATCTTGAAACGTTTACCATATGTTCAATAAACCAAGGTTCTGAGAACCGGACTGGACATCGAACCGGTCAGAGCAAGGGTTCAGAGGTTCAGAGGTTCAACCAGTTTAACCGGAGGTCCAACCGGGATATAACGGTATATAATAAAGCATGTATTTATATAAATATATAAAACTAACAACTTATTCAACTAATTTCTTCAAGATTAGATCAACTAGGTCGAGCATGTAATATGTTTTTGTTAGCAACTCAATACGGTATTCTTGAAAAAAAAGATTAGTTTCAAAGAAAAATTCAAGTTTAAAACCATTGAATTCAAGAAATTTGAATACAAATTGAAGAATCTTATTAAAAATTAAAACTTTATCACAATAATATTTGTTCACCCATAAACACTTAAACAGGGGACACTAGTAAAACACATGCAAAATTACACTTTCAAATATATCATATATTACTGCCTTCATATGCTAGCATGACGACGCAACGAGGCTGGAGACGGGGCGAGGCTAGCGGCGGCGAGGCGAGGCTAGCGGAGGCAGAGCGGTGTGGCGAGGCTAGTAGAAGTAGGGCGACGCGGCGAGAGGCTAGCGGCGGTGACTGTCTTGCAGGCAAATAGCAAGTTTGTTCGTTTGGGACTTTGGGTGAAAGCAAACTGGGTTTTTGACATTTTATTTTTCAATTTTCATTTTCAGAAAGAAAGCAAACTGCAAAAGGGGAAAAAATCAAAAAATGAAAAATACAATAAACCACGCCGGTTTGACCGGTTTTTTCTGGTTTGTCCGGTTCACCGGTTCCCGGCTGGTTCAGAACGGTTCGCATCCGGTTCTTGAGTAGCCAGTTTTCAGAGTCAACTCGGACCGAAAATTCGATCGGTTCCCGGTTCAACCGGTCCGACCGGCCGGTCCGGTCCGGTTTTCAGAACACTGCAATAAACTAGGAAGTTCAATATTGTTCATTTTGAACTTAAATGCCTGCAGATTGTAACCTGCTATTGCATATGCTTCTCTATGCAAAATGTACAGCTAGTGATATTAAAGATTGCATGTAGGGATGACAATGGGTAGGATTTGGGTAGGATTTTATATCCTCCTTACCCATCCCCATTTATTATATCCATCCTCATACCCATACCCATCAGGTATTTAACTTTCATACCCATCCCCATACCCGTCGGAGGATCGGATATCCATATCCTACCTATCATCCTATTACTATATACAATTCTCACTTTTTTATAAAAAATAAATTATTTCAATGTACATGTTTGCTCTTCCTCGTCTCACGCTCTTTCGATCGGGTGAGCATTTCTCATGGAAAAGATGATGTGATATATGTTGGTGATCGAATAAAGATGCAAACTAAGTTTCTTTTAAGGCGGGAAGCGAGCAAAAATTTTTTCATTCCCAATAAAAATGAGATATATATATATCAGGTATCGGATAGGGTATGGGTAGGATTTTATCACATCCGCCTCCATACCCATACCCAAAAATACCCATACCTGAATACCCAATTACTTTAATCGGGTCTAAATATTTCCTCCATATCCTTCTCCATTTGGGTCGGATGTCGGATTCCCTATCGAATTCGAGAGAAATTGCCATCCCTAAATTTGCATTATAAAATGTACACACAAGTTGTTCAGCTATTGAATATGCTTCTCTTTGTAAAATGCTTTTCTTTGCATTACGAGAATGATATCACAAGAAGCCACAATAACCATTACGATCCCAATGAGGAGGCAGAAGTAAACCAATGCCCTTGCATTGAACAAGAATGATAGAATGTTAAGCATGTCGAACTGATTGACAATGACACTCCCCAAGGACCTTCTTTGTTGTATCCCAATAGATCATGAAACTACAATAACTTAAGAGGGTGTAGAAGAGTACAATAACAACAACTAAGCTTTATTCCACTAGATGGAGTCGGCTATATGGATCCTTCTACGTCATTGAGTTTTGTCCCCGATTATATCAGGATGTAGAAGAGTAAGATAGGGGGAAAAAAATAACATGATTTACATGTCCATAGTACTAATAGTACTGTCCACTGTCGGTGCTAGCCTAGATATTAACAGACTTGGTCAAAGCATTAGCAGCCACAATATCAGGAGAATAGAAAGGGTAAAGATGTTACCTAAATAGAAAAATGAGAAAAGCTCTGGCTTACCTTATACATCTGAAAATGTTTCAGAGAAACTCTCCCCTTCTCACATCAGAGTTCATCATGAGACTACAGATGGTTTGATCAATTTTTGCAGCCGCATTAGCGCACAATTAGTGATATAATAATGGTGCAGTTGATCAAAGTGCAGAATGTGGGAGCTGAAGTTTGGCATTTCCAAACTTTGTGGCGAGGTTTTGGGATATCATGTGTGGTTTGAAAATTTGCAAGTATTCTCATACAAATTACCAGAAGATTTAGAATTAACATTTGAAAGGGAATACTATTTGATTCAAGTAGTTAAACTTTGGAATGGAAAAAAAAAAAGCAAAATAAAACAGATGGGAAGACTTCTTTCTGCCTGCAGAAGGGAATACTTGGGAGAGGACACTATATCAAAAAATAAGTGGGTACGGATAATAACTGTTATTAGGACTATAAATTTCAATTTTAAGAGCACAGTTGAACATCTTTACAAAAATTGACCATGAATAAAATAAAAAAATGACAAACCGATGTTACCTTTTTCAGAATGGAGAAGACAAACATTTAAATTTCCAAAACAGCGAACATGTGAAGAATCACAAGTCTTTGTCGTTTCCTTGGGACTGTTAGGGTTTGGAGATGGTATCTCAGCCGATCGAGGAGAAACCGGAGTCGGAGTCAAAGATGACGAATCCTGATGAAGAACTCATCAGCCATCATACATCTCGTAAAGTACAATTTAAGAACGACGTAATGGAATATCGAAAAGGAAAACAGTCTTTACCTTCGAATCGCTAATTAGAACACGAGATGAAGCCACGGATGCCAACAAAAGAAAATACAGTAACAGAATTGCAGCCAAAGAAATAAACGTTCCCATGCCCTCCGATTAAAATATCTTTAAAGAGCAAAAAGATATAGTCTTGAGGATGGGAAACATCACACAGTCTCACTGCAGATAGAATCTACAAGATGCCGAATCCAATCGAAGGACAAGAAGAACACAGATGAATTGATCTCTAATTCTCGAAGATGGATCGAGGAAGGAATCTGTTGAAGTGTTCAACGAAGACGACGAGCTGGAGCCGCCTGAATCTCGAGGAAGACTTCTAAGCTTCCGATCCAAACGGTTTTGGACTATGATAGGAGTAAAAACCGGATCCGCTTATCTAATATATTTATAGAAGAAAACGAATAAATGCATCACAAATAGATCCCTCCATCTTTTGAAAATCCCCGACATGACCTTATATCATAAAGAACTAAAATGTTTTGAAATAATTTTTTATAGTATGTAAAATTACGTAAACATTTTTAAAAGTTATATGGCATAAAAGTTATTAGTATTTTTTTTATATTTTTTATTTTTTATTTGAGGTCTGATTTGTCATTTTCTTAAATCTTTTACACTGCATTTGAAAACTTTTTATGAGATGGAATTGAATTTAATTTTATTAGGAATTGAATCTATCAAAATTTGAATTGAATTTTTATGTTTAAAATGAATCGGTAAATAAAGAAATTGAATTATTTGGAATGAATCTAAAAATGAATGAATTTGATTGTTTTTATTATTTTATCAGGTTAAGAGTAAAATATTATATTTAAGATTATTTTAATATTTTTATTTGTTAGAATTCAATTCTCATATCAAATCACATCCATTTGAATCTAATTTCAATTTCTTAGTTTTCTTAAATTTTAATTCTCATGAGAATTCAATTATTTCACTTAAGATAGTTTTAAACCATAAAATTCAACACTTAAGATAGTTTTAAACCATAAAATTCAATTCATTCTTTGATAGGACTAAATTTCATGTATTTCCAAATGCAATGTTAAGGCCATGTTCAATATTACTAGCTTTAAAGTAATGTTAAATTTCATTGTGAGTGCAAAAGTCAATGTAAAATGTTACTAAAGTCGTTCCATACAAATTTTTCATCGATCGTAAATCAAAAAATATAAACTGACTCCAATATCATAAATGTTTCAAATTCCCCAGAGATAATAAGTATGGGTAAGATTTGATCCAAGCTTATCTCATCTTTTACCATCACATCACAACCTTAGAGGTACCATACACAACCTTTGATAATCCTTTTCCACCGACTAACAGATAAATATGAATGTGCGAACGACTCATTGCTTCGTATCCAACATTCCAAGATTATCTTTCTACCAAAAGAAATTAATTCTGCAGTGTGTCATAATTAGAAATTGATCCGTGAATATCTGAAATTGTGAAAGTGCTTTATCGTTATATCATAACCCGCAAATCTATTATTCTAAGTTGGTAGTGTCATAATTAGAAATTGATCCATAAATGCCTGAAACTGTGAAAGTGCTTTACCGTTATATCATAGCCCACAAATCGCCCGTGAAGCACAACCATAAAGAATTTTTTGAAGTAACCTCCCCAATTAGTTACAACCAAGCAAATTACAAGGGACATTTTATCCCAGCACAGTAGCTCTTTGCTTGACACAGTAACTGTGTCAATTCGTACTAGTATACATTTCTATACTAACACATTAGAGACAGTATAAAGACTTACTGTGAAGCCTCCACGTTCAATAATAGACCACTCAATTTACGATGAATTACAATTAATTTGCATCTACATGTTCAAATCACTAGGAAAAACAATCAGTTAGCATACAGAATAAGATTCAACACTATTCTTTAAACAAATACAGCCTAGAGTGCCAAGAAAATTAAAGAGAAATGAATTCTTAAATACATCGAGGAATGAATATAAATAAATCAAAGCCATTGAATACCTTTGAGGCACATTCTTATCCAGTGCACAGATTTTATTTTCAAATTCAAAGAAATAAATGAGATGTGATTTATAAGCCTGCACAAAAAGTTAGGTATTTCATGCCTTCATAGTTAGCATTTTACCAGCAACTGAATTTCATGGATCAACTTGAGCAAATGTGTGCCATCGTCAAAATGTATAAACTTGAGTTGATTAGGTGATAAGTGTCAAATTTCAAAAGAAATTGTGTTCTTCAAAATGGACCTTTAATAATCTAAAGAAGAAAAAAATGATGTACACTGTAGGAGATTGGTATTGTGTTGGTTTCTGAAGCAGCAAACTATTCCCCGTTAACTTTGTCTTATGTACATCTTCTTGTCAAACTTTTGCTAAGGATAGTTTCTGAAACTCAGGCACGGCTACATTTGTTATTCTTGAGGTCGCCATTCTGGGAACAATAGCTACAAAAACCAAAGTTGTGGTGTACTGCAGTAGTCAATCTGATAGACACAACAAACTGAGCCATGTAATGGGTACTGAATGTTGAATGTCCGTAACCATCTGCATGGATTGATCGTAGCTGATGTATTATGTTGGGGTATCACCTGACTGATTATTGTTTTCATCCATATTGTTTATCTTTGTTGTGGAGCATTCTAAAAGTTGCACCTGATTATTGCTTTCATCCGTGTTGTTTATTTGTGTTGCAGAGCATTCTAAAAGTGGCACATCGGATGTATTTGCAACCTGATCCTTCTTGACGGCTTCCTTTTTTTGAATTTGTAGTCCTGTATATCGTGCAAGATCGACCCATTGCTGCAAAAATGAAGGAATATCAATTGAAGATGACGTGAAACTAGCATTCACAAACTAAAGCTTTTTATAATCACTATAAAGTCTTCTGATTTTCTTTTCAGAATCACAATGTATCCAATACTCATCTTGGTCCTACATACTGTCTGTCTGTGAACGTCAGTGAAGGTTGTACCAAAATAAAAAAAATCGATCATTTTAGTTACTTTGTTCTAGCCTCTAAAATGAGGAATTATAGGCAAGTGAATCGTCTTTTGCCACCTAAATGAGGAATTATAATCTAGAAGATCCTAAAAAACATAATTTCTTGCATGCCTATACAAGGAATAATAAATTTGCAAATAAAAGAGGACAAGATTGATTTATGAGTTAAGGATCATCAACCTGTGTTCCCCAGTATGAGTTGATCGTGCGGACAGTGAAAGACAATGCATTAACAAGTAATGTTCCATTGCCATAAGATAACAAATAATCGGAAAGGCGGTGCTCCACTAATCCAGCAATTATCTGCATATTTCAGATGAGTTCATTAAAGATCATGGACATAGTTATCCAATAAGATAAATTTCAAAAAATGCTATCAATAAGAATACAAATCATCTTGAACAAGGCTTTCATATAATTATTCACCAATTGATGGCCAATAACTAGCTTGATTATATTTGACTCAAAGGTCATGTTGCCTTTATTTTATGGCAAGTTGTGTGAGTCTACATATTAATTTAGTATTTAGTCTAAAACAATTTGGTTTGTATAGTCTCTATAAAATAGTTATAAAATTTGCTTAGGTTGAAATTTTGCAAAATTGCCTCATCCAGAGTTCACAATATGATTGTGCTGGTTCAGCGATCATGTTGAGACAGATGCCCTTAATTTGGCTCAAGCATAATATACATGGTTTTCTATCATAAATTATCTTCAGTAAACTCATGACAAATAAGATATCTGGCAATTGTCACTTTAGTTGGTGTGTTACAAATATGATATAGAAATAAAACTTCTCTAAACGATGGACCCACATCTAGCCCTACTGTGAATTAACATCTATCAAGTAATAATTCTGAGATTGGGTGGTGACAACTTGTCTTACCCAAAAATTCACAAACAGGATGATGGTTGTGTTCAATGTTTACGACCTATTTTGATGCCAGGTTTGCATGGCTGGCCAAACAGATCCTTTCAATGTTGAGCAGACTTACCTTGTTCAACATGAGTTGGTCTCTACATTAATAAAAAGGGGAGGAGGGAAGGGGAAGAAGAGGAGGCAAAAAGGAAGAAGAATAAGAGGAGTGAGAAGAAGATGACAAACAAGAATGAGGAATGACTCACCTGCTCTTGAACTCCAAAAGCAATGAACCTTAGGTTCACTATATACCAGAGAAGGCCACTCATAAGCCCTACCCACCAGCTAAGATTGCTTTCCACAATGTTTCACGGAGGAGTTGTCGGTGAATGACTTACCTGCTCTTAAACCATGTGCTGACACTCCCCTCTGAGATTGCAATCTTGCAATGAGATTTTGGTGTCGGATCACTCGTGGAATGGATTACCTTGATCCTATCTGGTTGTGTTGGTTTACAGGACTTACCTAGGTCTAATGCCTGACTTATGAATTTTGAGATCTATGGTTTTGGATCATTGAATCATAGTTTTATTTTGTGATAAAGTGACATCAGAGATCATGGTAACGTAATTGTTAAAGAATTTTTTTCATCGAATATTACAAAATATAAGTCCTATTTATATAGAAAATTAGGACTTATTCTAAGAAATAATTAGAACTCTATTCTAGGAAATAAATCAGGATTCTGTTTTAAGTATTAATTTGTATTTTAAATAAAATATAAATTAGGATACATCAAATTATCCCTAGCTATATTTACAATATTCTAACACTCTCCCTCACGCTGAAGAATATAAATCATATACACCCAGCTTGTTACATATGTAGTCAATTCGAGGTCCTCTAAGTGACTTAGTGAATATATCTGCTAGTTGATCATGTGAGTTGACATAACTAGTAGATATTTCTCTAGATACAACTTTCTCTCTGACAAAGTGACAGTCGACTTCAATATGTTTTGTCCTCTCATGAAAAACTGGATTTGAGGCGATATGCATGGCGGCCTGGTTGTCACATATAAGTGACATTTGTGCAATTTCTCCAAATCTTAGTTCCTGAAGCAACTGTTTGAGCAATATAAGCTCTTGACTGGCTATGGCCATAGCTCAATACTCTGCCTCTGCACTGGATCTTGCTACAACATTCTGCTTTTTTGCTTTTCCAAGAAACAAGATTATCTCTGACAAATATACAAAACCCAGAAGTAGATCTCTTATTAGTGGGAGAACCTGCCCAATCTACATCAGAATACCCTACGACTCGAGTATGTCCTTTGTCTCCGTACAAAAGATCCTTTCCTAGAGCGCCTCTAATATATCGAATAATGCGGATCACAGCATCCCAATGTTCCTTGCATGGAGAGTTGAAAAACTAACTTACTACACTTACTGCAAATGAGATGTCTGGACGAGTAATAGTAAGATAGCTTAGTTTCCCTACTAATCGCCTGTATCATTCAGGATCTGGAAGAGACTCCCCCTGATTTGGCAGGAGCTTGACATTAGGATCTATAGGGTTGTCAACTGTATTTGAGTTTAACATTCCTGTTTCTTCAAAAATATAGATTGCTTACTTCCTTTGGGATATGATGATCTATCTTTGGACTGTGCTACTTCTATCCCTAAGAAATATTTGAGTCTGCCGAGATCTTTTGTCTGAAAATGCTTGAAAAGATGTTGTTTCACTGTGAAATCCCGAGATGATCACTACCTGTGATGACAATATCATCAACATAAACCACTAAGTAGATGCAACCAGTAGATGAGTGGCGATAAAAGACAGAATGTCGGCTTCTCTCCGAGTCATGCCAAACTATTGAATTACACACTAAATCTACCGAACTATGCTCTAGGTGTCTACTTGAGGCTATATAAAAATTTCCGTGTGGCATACGAGACCAGAAGACTCCCCCTGAGCAACAAAACACGGAGGTTGCTCCATATAGACTTCCTCGAGCAAGTCACCATGTAAGAAAGCATTTTTGATGTTTAATTGATAAAGAGACGTAGCAATGGACAGGAATAGGCGCACAGAGGACATCTTGGCAACAGGAGAAAAAGTGTCCCCATGATCTAATCCGAAGATCTAAGTATAGCCCTTAGCGACGAGGTGGGCTTTAAGCCGGTCAACTTTTCCGTCTGGACTAACTTTCACCGTATATACCCATCAACAACCAACAACTAATTTCCCTGATAGTAGAGGAACGAGGTCCCAAGTCCCACTGCTTTGTAAGGTACACATTTCGTCGAGCATAGTCTGTTTCCATTCTGGATGGGCAAAGGCATCACCTGTAGTCTTTGGAAGAGAAACAGACGACAAAGAGAAAAGGCAAGAATAATAGGAAGGAGAAAGACGATGATAACTCAAAGAAACATAATGAAAAGAAGGATTACAAGTGGAACGCATACCTTTTCGAACTGCAATAGGAATATCAGACTCAAGAGATGGGACCGGAGGAAGAGGCGAATGACTTGGCTCCAAAGATGTATCCACGGCAGTGTCAGCGCTGGGCGGCGGCAAAGCAGGACGAGGATGACGCTGATAAATCCGCAATGGAGGAGGAGATGGGGCTGGAGGTGATAGAGAGTCCTCCGGAGGGTAAAAGATAGTCACTGGCATAGGTGTAGAAGGAGAAAACTCGAACGAAGATGTGTTAGGCACAAAAAATGGAACCGAATCAAAGTATGTAACATCAGCAGATATGAAATACCGACGGAGAGTAGGGGAATAATACTTGTACCCTTTCTGAGACCGTGGGTACCCAAGGAAGACATACTTATGAGACCAGGGAGAGAGTTTGTCAATGTCAGGATCAAGAGCATGAGCAAAACATATAGAACCAAAGACCCTAAGTGGTAAAAGATGAAGAGACTGATGAGGATAAAGTACATGATGAGGTATTTTACCTTGTAGAGTGGAGGAAGGCATGTGATTGTTGAGATAACACATAGTAAGTACGGCGTC
This sequence comes from Boesenbergia rotunda, assembly GCA_024364735.1. Classification (NCBI taxonomy): domain Eukaryota; kingdom Viridiplantae; phylum Streptophyta; class Magnoliopsida; order Zingiberales; family Zingiberaceae; genus Boesenbergia; species Boesenbergia rotunda. The sequence goes on from JAGFNQ010005326.1 coordinate 112,055, forward strand.
ACCCCAAAACGATGAGGAACATGAGAGTGGAAAAGAAGAGTCTGGGTGGTCTCGAGAAGATGACGATTCTTGCTTCTGCAACTTCATTCTATTGGGGGGTATAAGGACAAGACGTCCTATGCAACACACCATGAGATGCCAAGAAGGCTCGAAACGAAGTAGATAGATACTCACACGCATTATCACTTTGCAAGGTTCGAAGAGAAATACCAAATTGAGTTTTGATTTCATGGGAAAAAGATTGAAAAATAGAAAACAATTTTGAACGATCCTTCATCAGATATAACCAACTACAATAGGAAAAATCGTCTATAAAAGTAACAAAATATCAAGACCCCAATGTAGAAGAAATACGACTCGGATCCCAGACATCAGAATGAACCAAAGCGAAAGGAGGCGTAGCCCGACTCACAATACGAGGAGAAAAAGAACTACAAACATGCTTTCCTAATTGACATGACTCACAAGACAAAGACTCTAAGTGAGAAAGGATAGGATGTAATTGTTTCAACTTATCAAGACCTGGATGTCCTAACTGAGTAAGAATAAGAAGAGGAGATGTCGCCGCCGAACCAATAAGAGAGGGTCGGTGAAGCCGATATAGGTCATGAGACTCACATCCGAAGTCAATCATCCTCCCCGTACTCCGATCCTGTAAGGAAACAAAAGTTTTAGTAAAAGAGATGACACAATCAAGAGACCGAGTAAGTTAACTTATGTTGGGACAGGTGTGTACGGCTAGAGGGGGTGAATAGCTGATCGCCCACTTTCAATCGCGGTTCTCTTTCTAGACGTTGTTAGTGCGCAAGCGGAATAACAAATAACTAAAACTAACAACTAGAAGAGACAAACCGATTTACGTGGTTCGGAAATAAAGCTCCTACTCCACGGTAGTCCGTAAGGTGGACGATCCCGATCCGTCGGTGGATGAGTCCCCGGAAGACCTCCAGCTAGCTCGTGTAGCTCCTTGTGGGTGGAGAAACCTCGCCACAACCCGCAACACTCACCTAAGCACTTAGACTACTAATTGGCCTTTAACCAAAGCCAATTTCGTCAACCCTAGCTAGCCAAACCGAGCTCCCTTAAATAGAGCTTGTGGCTGAACTAGCCGTTACCAGTCGACTGGTGCCAACACTAGTCCACTGGTTCCAACCAAATTCGAACGTTACAGCCCAACGTTCGAATTCCCAGCCGACACCAGTCGACTGCACAGAAGATCAGTCGACTGATCTTTCTGTGCCAACTACCAGTCGACTGATCCAAGCATCAGTCGACTACCCAAACCCTAAACCTAGGGTTTCCCTTCCCGAGTACAATTCTCTCAGCACTCGAACCCTCATGACTCAACTGACTCTTCACCTAGCAGCCTCGACCTGTTGCCTTCAAGCCTTCTTTAACTTTGGCTCTCGTCCCTTGAATGCATACGAGCCGCGGCTCATCCTCATGTCATCCTTCGCGTATGCCTCGAAGTGTGCTTCCCTCGGCTCATCGTTCCTGCTTTGTCCACGGTCCCTCGGATGCATACAAGCCCACAACTGTCTCCTCATGCCATCCTTCACCGGACCCAAAGCCGTCCAGCTAAGCCTATGTGTATCCTGCAAATCTGCACACTCACATACACATATCAAATACAAGGGTGAACCTAACTTAAACTCTTTGTCCAAACATCAAAACACATGGTCACTCCGAACCATAGATTGCTCCAACAACTTATTGATAGCAAATTAAAGGAAGCTCCGAGAACATAAAGAACATTATGAATAGGGAGAGACGGAGAAGGATGAACAATACCAACACCCTGGAACTGAGTTTGAGAACCATTTGTCATGGTGACAAAGGGTAAATAACCAGAAATAGTGAGAGAAGAAAAAAAAATTATTACCAGTGATATGATCGGTGGCTCCAGAATAAAAACCCAGGGATCCGAAGATCGAGATATGCCAACAAAGGAATTACCAGCGTATGCAACAGTAGCAGTGGAATTAGAAGTCTGTCGATCCTCATGTCATTTCAAAAAGTCGTCATAGGAAGGCGGTGGGGTCGGATCCGGTAGCAACTGTGAAGTGGAAGCTTAAGAAGCGACAAAACTCTGGACGATCTGAGCAGCACGAGGGGGTCGACCATATAGACTCCAACATTTATCAATCGTGTGTCCTGGTCGGTGGCAGTGATCACACCAAGGACGTCCTTTGCCACCCTTACGGGGTGGAGGTCTGATATTGCTTCGAGAGACCAAAGTTGATGAGTCAATAGAAACGGAAAGAGGTAACGTCAAGACTTTGGTAGGGACACGAAGGAGAGTCACCCAGGTACTGTCCATGGCAGCTTTTATGGGGCTGCCCAGAATTTGATCACAAATATGAGAATAATCTGTGGGCAGACCATATAAAGCCGGTGATATAAAAAAATTTCTTCCGATATTCAAGCTCTACAACAGGAGTGGTCGCAGGTGGAAGCAGTTCATTGAAGTCACAAAGAAGGCTAGAGACCGAACCCAGATAAGTTGACATAGATCCTTAATATAATGGGCAGTGAGGATGTTCATGAGATCTTCACAAACTTGATAGAGTCGCCGATTGGTGTTTGTGAAGAGCCTATGTCCAAATAGCTTTGAAGGTCTTGTGAGTGTGGAAGACATCCCTAAGAGATGGATGGATTGTGGCTCGGATAATACAACACAACTGAGCATCAACCTTTTTCCACAGAGGACGATCGGCGACTTGAGCATTCTCTTCGGTTTGGGTGAAATGTGTCTCATAACCCTGTCCAATAAGCCAAAGCTCAATGTGAGAAGTCCTAGAGGAGTAGTTTTTACCATCCAACTGCTCAGAAGAGAGCGGTGCAATGATGTGGTTGGTAAAGATTGAGATATCTGGCTTTGGAGTGCCAGAGGTAACTATTAATCAGTTTTGGGTTATTGAGAGGTTTCGGCGTCAGGAATAGGCGCCGGAATACGCACGCGACGGAGGAGCCTTCGACGTTCGATGGAGGAAAGCACACTGCGGAGAACAACACACGGCATGTGACGGCGTGCAGGAAGAAGCCTTCAACACACTTGAAGATGGAGGTCGCGAGCCGAGGAAGAAAAGGAAGGGATGCCTTGCGCGAGCAGGTCGTGAGGAGCGACGCGATCGGGTGTAGAGAGAACGTGATCACCTGTGAAGAGCGACGCATTGCCAGAGCTCGCAAGGGGGAAAAAAAAGAAACAGATCAGCCAAGATTTAGGGCAAAAGAGAATTTTAAGGTAAAGGGAAAAAAAACTTAAACCTTGTGCTCTGAAACCATGTTAAAGAATTCCTTTCATCAAATATTATAAGATATAAGCCCTATTTATATTATATACAAAGTTAGGACATATTCTAAGAAATAATTAGAACTCTATTCTAGGAAATAAATCAGGATTCTATTCTAAGGACTAATTTGAATTTTAGGTAAAATACAAATTAGAATACATCAAATTATCCCTAATTATATTTACAATATTCTAACAGTAATTATGCTACCAAGTTTGTCAAAAAGATTGCATCAAAGGCAATTTCTCATATGCCATGAAGAGATGTACTATACTCATAGAAATCCAGCACCATGCAAGTATCAAGCATATTATTGATTATGGCAGTGAGGTTGCATTAAGTATCACTCTGATCAGTCTCTAAACCAGGATTGATTAGAAAAGTGAAATATATCAGTTAAAACCCAGACAATCCTATCATTGTGGGAAAGCCTTTTGTGGTTTTTAGCTCAATTTACAAATATCATTACAACATGCAGATTTCTGATACTATCTGGATAGAGTAGGCGATCAATTCATAGAAGGAATTATGCAAGATTGATAAGAGCAAGTTGTTGCATAAAGAATTCAAATGGTTACAGATTTAATAAACACAAAAAACTGCCAAAATACCTGATACCGCAAATTTGCTGAAGTCCCAAGAAAGCATCCATATACTATTGCTGATTTGTATATGGGAGATCTTTTGCGTTTATTCACAGATAATGCTGGTTTCAAACTTTGACGAAGTAAATACAAAATATCTGAAGCAACTCCAGCACCAATACTAGAGACAAATCCAACACCAGCAAGTTTCAATCCTCCAACGAATACTGATGCAAACCTATGACTCAAATTCCAGTCTTTACCCACAACATTCTTTTGGAAGGCATTATCTGGAATTGACCCTAGTAGATCTTTCAACAAATCAAAATTCTCCAAAGATGAACTTTCATCAGCATGAGTTAAAAAAGAAAGTGTTGGAGCAGGAAGCCACACAGTAAAAAAATCAACAACAGAACCTCTGATAGTATCAGTTAGAACATAATCAATTTCTTCAAGAAATCGTCCTTTACGTCTTTCATATTGAGCTAATAGTGTTGTTGTAATTGAAATGGCCTCTTCTATGGCCAACCTATGTAGAAATTTAGGATCTGCCAGAAGCCTTTCCCGAAAACCCTGCAAAATCAAGAAATTGTGTGAACAGATCACAATAAACAATCAAAAACAACAGCATCTACACTATTCTTGCCCAATTACTTCTAGTTTATTAAAGATGAAACATCATAACATCTGTTTAATAATAAATAATGCTCATTGATTTAGAAAATTGACTCGACATGGATTACAAAGAAAAGGAAGAGAAAGATATATAGGTTTTACTTGGAAACGGTGAATGAGTTCAGAGATTAAAGGATATTGCTCAAGGTCAAAAAAATTCTGCAGTATCTCAGGTGACACAATTCCAAGGTCCAATCCTTTCTGGAGGTCCTGTTCAAAGAACAAAAAAATAGTATCAACAATATAACTGCATAAACATTCAAGGTATAGACAAATGGACTTTCAAGTAATCCTTATCTCCAACAGAAGAAAAAAAACCCTAAAGAATACCAATGAAATAAGATATTTTCTAGACAACTATTTCCTTCTAGGCTTGGTCCATCTTGAATGGGACAATAGGATTTAGAGAGAAAAAAATAACATATATATTTAATTGCATAATTGAGTATATAAAGGCCAAAAGTGCAGATACTATAATACAATTGTATTTTTTGGAAGAAATATAGTATATTGCTCTGCACCTTTGCCCTTAAAAAACAGAGGGTATCTTCATAGGTCTCCTCTGAAGTTACACTTTGGATCAAAACTTGTGTTAGGGACAAAAAAAAATGGCTTCAAGAGTGACAACAAAAAAACATTATGTAGCAAATAATCATCTTCAAGGTTCATATTGAATTAAATGTCAATCTTCCACGGGTGAGGTTCAGTGAACAAGTTTCTATAGCAAGGCCTAAGTAACGTTGAGCCAAACTCTTACTTTGCTATAGGATTCAACCTCAAAGCTGTCAAGATCAACAGCTAATACACCAAACTCAGTTTACACAGTTAAATAAATAATAAACTTTATTGTCTCACACCACCTTAAAGTCCTATTAAGGGCAACAAATGTATGTATCAATAAACTACCTGAGGTAGAGCTTCACGTCTCCTCCCTGCTGCATTCATTACACGAGCAATTTCAACACGATCAAAGCAATTTCTACTGCAAGGCTTAGCAGCAGAGTACCACAAGAAATCAGCAACTGGGACTTCACCTTCTCTGCGTATTTGCTGTCTTTCAGGATCAAGTAGTATCACAACTTGATTTTTCTTTTGCAGTTTCTTTGATATTCGAGCAGGAATTCCTATTCCTCTTGATCCATAAATTACATGGCTTGCACCAGTTATAACTACAAGCATCCCCGCTGAATCGTCATCTGTAATAGCTTTAATGATACTCTGGGACATTGTATAATCATCAACAACTCTTGCCTGCGCAGATAGGTATGAACTTGGACCAAAAAGGGAAGATGGACTTGACGAAATGCTGTCTATCAGCGATCTTCCAGTGGTGGAAGTGAAGCCAGAAATGAAGCCTGAGCCAGCTGGAGGAGCATATAACTTCCGCTCTCCATTTCTAAGGCCTCGAATGCCTTCAGCTTGAACAGTTCGCAGTACCTGATACATTTAGAAGGAAAACACAACAATATCCTTGATGTATCCACATAAAAAGAACAGATACATATAAATTGTTAATATCCATGTCCCCGAAGCAAATACTAATCATAGCAGTTATAATGTTTTGCAATTAATTGAGTTCTAACAGTAAAATATATAAATTAAATTCAAAAGAGAACAATAATACATCCATCAAAAAGAAATGTATAAACATTCTTCAAGGTTGTCAAATCAATGTTTTTATTGACTCATTTGGTAAATTTTCAAATTGTGCATCTAACATTTAGTTAAGCAATCATACAGATTTTAAAATGATTCCTAGTTTGCTTGAAAAAAAAAATCCATCCTAAATTATACAGATTTTAAAATGATATTGATTACTATTAAATGATCAATGGAACATATCAATTGTTAATCATAACAAAAAACTGTTGTTTCATATCTCACCATGACAGAAATGCTACATGTTATCCATTTCATTCATTAAAATGCAATGGTGAATAGGATATACAACAATAACAACAACAACTAAGCCTTATCCCACTAGGTGGGGTCAGCTATATGGATCCTTCTACGCCATTGGGCTCTGTCCCTTATTATATCATCATCAATATTTAAATAAAATTTATCTTGTTTTATTGTTGCCGACCAAGTCTTTTTTGGCCTTCCTCCCCCTCGTTTAATGTGCATATTTATCATAATTAATTATTTTTGGCAATAGGACAATCATCATCAACTAGACCCTCGTAGTCAATTTCAAATCTTGACGGTTTAGATGTCATTTTAGAGACAACAAGGAATATAGCAATGCTAAAGAAGAGAGATAGAGGAATAGCTTTGATGTGGAAGATAACTTTCATGTGGCAAATTGTATATGCTTCAAGTAAGTATCATTTGTCAACCCGAGTAATTGTCGTCCCATATGATGGCTAGCTTCGGTTTCTTGATTTACTCCCTCCCAATGGTATGGAGCAAGGGGCCGCCAAGGTGACGAATTTCACCTTTTACAGAAGTATGTATCATTTGTTACCCCTGGGGCAATGGGGCATCTTCTTGATTTCTTAGGCATCCAAGGATCGAGTCCTAGTTTCGACGAATTAACGGATGAGTTTTCCTTAATGAATGGTTGACCTAAGAATGTTAGGCTGATGGGTTGTCTGCTGCGAGCGCTTCCCGATTTACCCTGGTGGCCAGTGGTAAACTTCAGTGGGACCAAACAGGTCACCCCAATATTAGTCGTCGTAAGCTAGATATCTAGTGCCAACTAAATAAAAAAATAAAAAAAGTAAGTATCCTTTGTCTTACCATTTGTGATATGTCAAAATAGAACTTCCCTATAGTGGATTTAATTAAATTAAAAATGATAATCAAAGCATGATTTAGTTAAGTAGGATTTCTTAAAGTAGACATCAAAAGATTCTAACTATGAGGAGCAGATTTAATTAGATAGGACATTAAAAGTATCCAAGAAGGTTAAAGTAATAGTCTTACAAGTTTCAAACCAACTTAAACCATGATGTTGCTATTCATGCAAAAATCTGATCAAATTGATTCTCTCTATTCACTGCTTTACGGTTTAGTTATGCCATATTTAACCAAAGTTGTATTATTTTGTCTGACTGCAAACTAAATTTCCTCTGTTAAAGATGGAACCATCACTCATAACAACTAAAAGTTCCTGCCATTTTTGATCTGCTGTTTTCACTAAAAGATTATTGTAACAGAACCTTATATTTATACATAAACTCAACAAAATTCATCACCAAGACATTAGTGAATCAGCAACTACTAGTTATTGCTAGTGTAAATTGGATTGCTTCATGAGTTGATGTATAGTATAGCCTATATAAGTAGACAAAAATTTGATATAGAACAATTTTGTATATCTACTTTCAGTTTGATTTCAATTGTCCAAATGTTAACTTGGTGTTACCCTTGACATTTTAAACTGACCAAGTGTTATTTTTTGCCTGTTTCGACAGCATGAAATATAATTCAAAATTGAACCAAACTGGCATATCGCATCACTTGATAGTTGACATGACTAGAGACTGCAAGCCTCATTGGAGACGTTTCAAGGCAGCTATGATGTAAAATAATGCAAATAAAGCATACTATCAGGATTGCTATGGCAATTAAGATTCAGCAATAATTGAAGCAAAAAGCGTAAAGATGATATACAAGCAAAGCTTTCACATTTGAAGGAATATGATATATTTAAAATATGCTAATAACAAAAATGGCTAGTTTCAATAGACAATGATAAAAGCTTGTACGCAAATATATATATATATATATATATGGTCTTCAAAATTGAACAAAAACAAAAAGGTAGATGTATACATGGAATATAAGTTCAAAGAAGAATTGATGCTATAAATTATTACCAAATTTGTATCTTTTATATGTGTTTGGTATTACCTTCCGAGGGGTACCGCAAGCAACAATCCTAATTCCATTATCATGACAGTAATTTAGGAGAGGTTCATATTCCTGCCAGCGTTCAGATGGCCAATGGGAAGTGTAAGTTTTTAAGCTTCCTCCGTCAATTCTGTCATAGCATCATCTCTCTAATAAGTATGAAACAAAGTAACAATGATAATGATGCACAATAGTTTCCTCTTTCAATGCTGTCATAGCATCATCTCTCTAGTAAGTAGGAAATGATGTATGATAATACAGTGACATATATAGATGTCACAGTCATATCAAACTCCACAAGACTAATGAAAATATTGCTTTTTTTCCATAATTAATAACTACATGAGCATATTGTTTCTACAAATTGATTTCTAGATAAGAAAGATGAAGGCAACAAATGGAAACAAATATTCTACAAGGAAAACGTACAAGAAACTCTTCATGCAAACACCTTTTAAAACCTTGGTTGATGGTCCCTCAATCCTCACAATTCTAAGCATGGTTCATCCTTCATAGGAAAATCTACTCTGTGGAGACCCTTTGCCGGATAGATGACTAGGTGTGTCCTTTGTTCGATTGAGGAGAAAACTAGTTGTATCTGTTCTTCTTGTGTCTGTTTGACAAGCAGGGTTGCCAGGCGGTACCCGTTTGACATTTTCATGGTTGTCATGGACACCCTCTCTATTTGGGTTATTGCGCCGTTATTATTGCCAGGAGAGCCACTGCGGATACTTTTTCTCAGGTGTGGTTCTCAGTGATCTGGGCAGATAGGAACGATGTCAACTTCCAGCTAAAGTCAATTGCTTGCTAGATTTGCTGACGTCCTGGGTTATGCCACTTCACGTATGGTGCTAAAACTCAGACCTTTTTTAATCTCCCTTTTTCTGCAAATCTATGGTGACCAACTAGGTTATGCCCGGGGACAACCTGTTTTTTATCTCCTGGCCTTACAGAGATTGGAGAACCTTTTCCCTGTATAGTTAGGCTCCTTGATGACTTATTTGTGACCTTCCTTGGGGCCATGATTCTTTGACTTGTTCTCTGTTTGCTGGCCCTTGGTTGACTTTTCTTGTAGGCTGCATGGTTGTGTTCTACCTTTTTTCATTTTCCGAACAAAAAAAGAAGAAGAAGAAGAAGAAGAAAAAGGTTTCTTGTGGGCTGCATGGTTTTGTTATACCTTTTTCACTTGGTTGAAATACCTTATCAAAATTGAGAAAATAATGCTTTGTTCAAGAAGAAAATGAAAGAAAACAGTAAACGAGGTCATAAATTTCTACACGATAGGAGAATTAATCAACTTTCAAAACTAAAACGCAGAACAATGGCTACCACCTAACCTTCCATCCATGAACTGATCTAGCTGTTGTTGGAGATCAATAGGAAAAGCTTCGAGAGCCAAGGATATGGTCCTCTGCTGCTCCAAGCAACGATTCCTAAGATTCTTGACAATCTCCAACTCCAAAATCCTATCATCCCGATCCGGCACCATCTCGGACTCCCCCAAGTACACCACGCGAGCGCCCATCAGCTTCTCCCACAACCTATTCTTGTCCTTCCCCACCGCCTCCGGTTCCCCAATCACCGTCGCGTCGTAAATCCTAGACAAAATCTCCGGCTCCTCCTGTTTATTTTCCTTCTCCTTCATTTTCTCTTCGTCAACGACGGAGGACGCGGGCGGGGCGGGCAGCGGCTCGGGGGCCTTCTCCTCTACAGCGGCGGCCGAAAACGAGTAGAGGAAGCCCGCAGCCATGGCCAAGGAGGGCAACAGCAAGAACTCCCGCCGCTTGGCAGTGACGGCCCCTTGGCCGTCCCCATCATCGCCAGAGGTGTCGTGGCGGAGTGCTCGTGCTGCGGGCCTCGCAGAGAGGAACCTCACAGGGGGAAAACGGCGAGCAAGGCGGCTGCGAGGAGGAGGGCGGCGCTGGGAAAGGAACGAGGACGCGAGATCGGCGATGTTCTGGCCTTGGGCGATCATTTTGGCGGCCCGTTATCCGCTCGCACCCGCCTCTCTTCCGTATCGCCCGCCACCGCATTGTGCTGGTCTAACTGACCCAGCTTTATATAGGGAATTTCAAGCTACGCTACACATCCATAATTTACTTAATAATTTTAAGAGGGGCGCCCCTTAAAACTACCCTATTTTAAAAGTTATTATATTTATTCAATCTCAAAAATAATTTTAATAAGCTAATTTTATATTATAATAAAAACATGTTAATATAATTTATTATATAAATATTTATATCAATGTCATCTCCATTCTGCCCAGGGCAATCGTATAATAGTGGGATGTTTTCGTAATTTTTCAAATATCCAAGCATTAATATTAATCTTGGAGAATTAATAGATGATAAAAAAATTTCATACAATCGAACAAATCACCTTATAATTAATTGACCTAATTTGGATACTCGGGGCCTAAAAAATTATATCAAAGGATTGGATAGCGGGTGTGATATATAGAGGATGAGATTGCCACGTCGTTCCAACAACTCTTCCGATCCTGTGATAGAAGATGAGATTGCGACGTCATTCCAACAACTCTTGGAGTGACTGGCCAGGGCGGCAGCCATGTGTTCCAATACAGTACGTGTATTTGCGATCTCATGGAAAAGAAACACCTCTAGTACCATACAAAATCATATAACAATTTGATGTTGTTGGATGGCGATGTTGATCCGACAGTTAATTATTCAATTAATTAATATTGCAGTTGCAGTGATTAATCTTTTCAATTAATTTATCAAATATATCTATTAATTAATTTTAATTGACTGATTAATTATAATTGATATTCAAGCCTGACTCATCTGCAACGGCAACCTAATGCTTTTGTTCGCTTTTATTACTCGAATAATACATTAATTTACAATGATCTAGTCGCAAAATAATAGTCTTATATATTCCTATTCAATTTATTAGTAATTGAAATCAATTTTCCAACTCTTGAGCATACCAGAGGATGCAAACCTGAAGTTGGAAACCGAAGATTTATCCCTGGAGAAGATGCTCTTCACACAAACTGAAAGCGTATTAGCAGCCTGACAGACTTGTATTTGTCGCCCTTGCGGTTGTAAAGCGGCACGCAGCGGATTCCTTGTTTTAGCTCCCAAACTGGAAGGCATGTTTGTCCCGCGAAATCATTTTCAGACAAATCATCATACTCATGGACTTCAATCCTGAGCAAAGCCAATTCTGGAACAGTCAAGGGGAAACTGAATTCCTCTTCCCAAACTGGAGCCCAGTTATCATGCTTTATCTTCGTCTTCTTCGTTTTGGTATCAGCCGGCATTCCAGCAATTCCCACCTGGAGATCATAAATAACTACTTTGAATTTTAGATAGTACTTCAGCAAGTAGTATTTTCGTATGGGCTCCATATCGAAGGAACTATATATAATTTTACCTTTGTGTAGAAATCGGGAGGCGAGTAATAGTCAAAATGCGTTGGACTAAAATCCGCGCGCCATCCATCTCCCAAGTATACCTTAACCTATTGTAATTCCTCAAGTCCATGAAAACTAGTAAATGGTAGCAGAGAGAGAGAGAGAGAGAGAGACTACAAACCTTCAGGGTTGTCTTCACAGGTAAACTTGCTTTAGGATCAAAAACATCGTCAGTTGGATCATTTTTCATCAAGAAGTCAGGTTTCCTTACATAGCCGCAACTTCCATTTGCTCTAAACAATCCTTGCATCAACCAAAGCGATCGACCATACCCCTGCCAAGTGAGAGAGAATATAATTATTTAGATGTTTGGAGCATATCACATGGAAAGACAAAAAATACAACTTAACACTGATGGAATTGTCTCACGATTAGTAGCCCCGCCATACATGAGGAGTTATTTGGTTTGTGTCTCTGTGACAATCCATATCAAATCTCCCTCGCAATTACACTATTTTCTATCAAGATCTATATTTACTCGTTACAATTAAAGCTCTAGTAGATAGAACAATTAAGGCAAAGAAGTGATGAAAATATTAGTGCTACGTGATAAACAAAGAAAAACTAAAAAAAAAGGAAATTTGACTAATCACACTGGTCTTTCCTATTTGTTTTTTTTTTAATCTTGTTGCCCTTGTCCATTATTTCCGAGTTGCATCAAATAAACTGCCATGTTGAGATCTTGCGTACAGTAAGCAAGGAGCATACCTGCATATTAAATGCAACCATCTGTGCACCATGAATCCATCCAAGCAAAGGGTTGTAGTTTGAAGAATCAAAACGCGTGCCCCTTGGGTATATTCTAAGAATATTCTTCCGGGTAAACCTAATTGGGCAAATGGAAAAAAAAAGAAGCAAATATACAAAATGCTTATGTATCTCTAGTGTAATATGATTGTGTATCAAAATAGCATTCACTGGTACAGTAATTGTAAAAAAATCTACAGGCAAACTAAACTTTTTTTTTTTTTAGAATCTTTCTTTTACTTTATGCTGTGGTCTATATTCTTAAGCAGTTATTCAATAATCAATGATTGCCTATTTATTTATTTGTTTATTTATCGCTAGAATTACCTTACGAGTTCAGGTCCATGAGACTCTGTTGCCTTTGCAAACTTTGGCTCACTCAAACTAAGTCTCCTTACATATAAAGAATCAGCATTTAGTGCATCTCTCAGCCGCCCTTTAGGTTTTCCAGCGTGAATGGTTATGATGCCTCGATAGTCAGGTACTGACTGCCGCTGAAGTTGATTCTGATCATCATCGTCATCTTCATCATCACTGTCATCTGATTCTTTCTCACTATGACTACTGGCATCCAGTTCAGGTTTGAAGTGATATATGTTGATTGTGCCTTGCAGCTAGATAGGGAAATAGACGTACAAGACTTAAATTTTCATTTTAGAACAAAATATAATCAAAGCAGTGTTAACCTCATCATTAGATGCATGCAGAGCTTTTAGATCAGTAATATTGTCTCCCCATGAGTCTCCTCTTGAAATCTTGCCAACCTTTACAGGCTCAGATTTACCCTTTTGAGGATTGTTTTCCGTGTCTTTATCCTTCCCTGATTCAAGGAATTCTTTAGGTGGTTTAGTAGAAATAATGACTCTGTACTTCAGAGCTTCGGGGGAGGGGAACTCCACAGTAGTATCCGTCTCTGGGTAATATAGCATGTCTCCAAATGTTTCGGTGATCATCTAACATATGAGAACTAAACTGGTAATTAAGACAAAAACAACAAAAAATTTATATTCATTAAACAAGACTTACCTTAGCAACTTTAGATTGAAGCTCTGAGGTAAGGTGGTCCTCTAGAGTAATGACCACCGGATATGGTGATGCAAAAAAGGCATGTTCTTTAATAGATTTCAAACATTTGATCATCTCCACTGGAGATGTCAGAGTCCTGTAAAGCACAGGTTCAATGAATGGAAGCATAATTTCTTTAATTATCCATTATAAAATTAATCATATTTGAAAATGCTCAATATTTCCCTCCAAAAACAAGTAGCTTGTTTTCATTATTCTAGCTATTCACAAGTGGCTCAATTTCCAAATTAAGGAAACGTGGCTGTGATAGCATTAAATTTTAAGAGCACAATCATGGAACCGGATGCATGCAACGGTATATATGTAATTTTCAAGAATCAAATTTACCTTCCATGAAGGATATGAACATTATCTTTTGCAGAATTAGGCCACATGTCTAATTCAATTACTCTGACACCACTCTTCAATGCTTTTATGATTGGAGCATCGCTGCAGTTACTGCTAAGTTGGTTTCCCGTCAAGTAAGAATTATGGCCCGTGTATATGTAGTAATGTGACAATGGAAGTTTCATGTCATGGTGAACCTGTTGAAGGGTAATATATCCAAGAATCATGTTAGCTAACTGGCTAGACAAGATAAGCATATCCTAGCTCTTGATGAGGTATAAACTATAGCAGCAATTGATGTACACTGTAAATAAAACAAATTCATCATCAATGCCAATTTCCATCTCTACCAACCAATATCAATTTAACTAAAAGTTCATTATAATTTTGATAATGTCATTAGTAAAGGTCATATCAAGCTATTAAGCCCCCAAAGCTTTAGGGTAATTTTTGGTGATTTTCAGTTGATTTTTCGATCATTTGACAGTAATGCAGTTGGGATTTCATGATGGTTACATAAATCTCACCATTGATTGTTCCAGATTATCCTACAGAATCATAATTGGAATTTCACAACAGTTAGACATTTTTGTAGTTCTAGACGTTGTGTTGTGCGTTTACAGGTTGTTAAAGGCCGATAAGATTATAAAGAATATATTATCTTTTCGAGGAGGGATGTGTCTTGTGTTTAAAGAGCACTAGAGGTAAGGTTTTTCACTTGGCCCTTGTAGAATCATTAAGAGGTCCTCTTATAGAAGGTGCGCAGCTAATAGGTTTATCCCATATATTTTTATTATGCTTTTCCTCTCGTATTATATAGATATGATTCCCTCAGTGTTGAGAGACGTTTAGGAAGCATTAAGAGGTCTCTTGTACAAGGCGTTCTGTAGTAGATTTATTCAATTTTTACTATGCTTCGGTGAGAAGTCTAGGAAGCATTAAGAGCTCTCTGACACAAGGTGTACAGTAGTAAGTTTATCCAATATTTACTGTGATTGCTCTCAAATACTATTAAAAGACATAGCGCTCAATGGTAAAAATTCATAGCAGCCGTAGCAAAGCATTCACTTTGCACTTCCATATATAAGCAAATACCAAAGATGTCGGCGGATGTAGAACAAAAATTGTAGCACAATCTGCATTATTCGTGCTTACCGAGAGAATCAAAAGAACATTTAACTAAAGAATCGCTAGTAAATCTCTATGACTATAAGCTGTTGTTACTGCAAAATTTCCCGTCGCATAAAATGAAAAATTTACTAAAATTCATCAATGAAAACTCTGGTTCACGCAAGAGCATAGGAAAACAAGTTAAGGAGCGAGATGATTTTGTCGGTAGCTCACAGAATCAAAACATAGCCTACGAAGATTAAAGGGGGAATTCTTTCGAATAAATCAACAAAAATGGAACCTGGGGCACAAGAGGAGGGTTTAGGTCATCGGCGAAGAGGAAGTGGAAGAAGTCTTCAAGGGTGATGCCGGGGCGAGCGAGCGCGGCCGGGAGGTGGTGATGGCGGCCTCGGAGGCGTTCGATGATCCGCTCGGCGTCGGCGACGGTGGCGTCCGCCTCGCCCTGCTCTTCGGCGAGGAAGCGCCGGAGATGATCCGGCCCCATGTAGGCCGCCCCGCCGGCGTAGGCCGCAAACGCATTCCTCACGTCCGACGGCGGCGCCACCGCGCTGCAGGCGAACTTGCGCGTGAAGCAAATGCAGCACTTGTAGCTGCTCATCTCCGGAAGGATCTCCCCCTTCCTCGCCACCACGTCTCCCTGCCCAGTTCACCCTACGTGATTCTTTAAACGATACTAAGGTCAACAGAAATTAAATATTTAAATTAAAAAAAAGGATCCCTTTTATATAAATATTTAAAAGACGACTCGGAGGAGGCATCTTTTATTTTTTTCTTTTTATATTATTTATCTTCATTTTGCCAATTTCATTCCTATAAATTTTATTATCATTTTAAGGTCCTTCTTTTCCCTTTTTTTCCCCCAAGACACACTCGTGAAGATAAAAGGACATTGGATCTATAACTCCATTTAAAAATACTGAATAATATAATAATTTTGATTAAAATCATTAAATTATATTAAAATTTTTAATAATGTGCAGTGTAAGGGATGTACATTTGTAGGGACAATTGCTTTCATTACTCACCAAATGATATTAAATTCTCTTTTAATTGTTTCCATAATGATATAGGTTGTCCTGAGGTAATGATACACTAATAGGGTATTTTTTAAAAAAAAATCATGTATTGAATTTCAAATTTAACAAATTAACATATAAATTTTCTTAATAAATGATTATTCTATAGTAAATTATCCACGAGCGCTTCTTGTTCTGTGAAAAAGAAAGAACGAGGCGTGTTTTTGATAGTTTCCCAAACATATAAGAACGTCCTCCATTGTTAGGCATGAAAAGTGGGAGAGCAATCCTTTCCCACTACTCGCCGACAAGAATCTCCGTCGTCAGCATCAGCGGGCGATGCGTTCCTCCATTATTATCTACTATCCTGGACTGCGTCGTGTCGGTCCATTTCATCCTGACTCATGACAAATTTCTCATACACGATCTTATAGAAATTTTTAACTAATCGTTAAAATAAATCGAAAAATATTCACGATAATAATCAAAAACTCAACGTCCCAAAATTTATATTTCGTTTGGAAAATTTTTTTTTACAAAATATATCAAAGATCAAATCGCTAATATCTAAGATGACAACTAATCGTTCTTTCACTATACCATAGTCCTAAAATATCAAATATCCATGAGGAAAGTGATCATTCATCAACAAACAATTCATCAATCATCACTATATTCATCCATTTAACATTTTTAGAATATCAAAATTAAAGTCCTCACATAATAGACTGATAGTTAACATATACAATGTTATCCTCTTGAAGCACGGAGATCAAAACTTAATAAAGTATGTGTTTTTTTTATGCACTAATTATAATATTCATGTTAGTAGTCTCCATAATTTTACTTTTCCCGTGTTAATTAAGATGAATTGACGAGAGTACTAATGAATCACTTTTGTCACATATCATCAATATCAAAACCCAACCCCTCAAATATTTAAAAAACTAAAAAAGTACCACTGCACCATTTCCAGGGCCATGGCTTAGTTATTAATCTACTAAAAGTGCGTTGGATCGTAGAATTAAACATGTTTCACGGTTCTCCGCAATTTGCGTCGACGCTTGTGAATAAATAATTATATCATTATTCCATTCACTGATTATTTAATCAATTATTAACCAGCTGTCCCGTCAGCTACCGTCCACGGCCACGAGTCGATCGTCTCGAGTCAAGTCGTCGATTGCGTTAATCAGCAGTTGGAAGGGAGATGCAAAGTAGTTGCGTTGGTGAATGCATACTTGCACATGAAGCAAACAATTCATGGGACGAGACGAATATATTCCGGGGATTAATGAATAGAAATGTGTCGCTATACGAAGGAAACTTTACTTGTACGTTCCAATTTCCGCGTGAGCTGGGCATATTCTACACTAGTTTATTAGTTTTGTTGGATAAGCAAATGTGAATACATTATTAACGATAATAGAGATTACGAATCAGTTTACTACTCCCTATCCTTCTCCGAAACGTTAAACCCTGTGAATCGCGCGAGACTTCCCTTCGAGTACAATTACAGTAGTTGAGCTTTTCTTTTATTGAGAATGTGAGTTCGATGAAGTATCTGGATCGGGCCATCGCTATGATGGGCCGGGTGGGGCGGGCTGGTCTACTAAAAAGTCTGTCATACGATGAAATGAGGACGGGATGGAGATGTCAGATGAGACGAGATGAGATGGACCATCGTGATTGATTGAGAAATTCGTGATCCAACTTAATTAAATGGGTTATGGGTTAGATGAATCGGTAAAAAAAGAAAATAAAGAAAGCTTTTATAAATTATTGAATTTGATCATTTCATAAATATAATTACTTCGAGTTTTTTAATTTTTTTTCTCAGTTAATTTGAGATCCCCTTGCCTCGGCTTGTTTGAATCTGCAACCTCGATAAAATTTTAATTTAATATATTTAAATTTAATTAAATTAATGACTTTAATCATACACAGACATGATTAATAACATAATCGTAAAAAAATTATTTATATTCATTGAATAAATGTAAGACTAATTAAATAAATAATTTCTTAATCTAAATTAACAAATTTAACATTATTTATTGATTCATTGACGTTCATAAACTGATTTGAACCTGGCTATTATATATATAATTTATAATAATTTTTTCCAATATGAGATGTAGGATCACGGAATATTAAATTTTTAGATCATTCATCATGAATATTTTTTAATTTATCCTGATGATCGATAGAAAATTTTCGTAGAATCGAGTTTGGTTGGTTATCCTAGATTCGCTATTACTAGTTAATATTTTTTAAGGATGAGCGCACCTTTTACTATAAATTAATATTCATAAATTATCCTTGAGGTTATGGCGTAATAAAAGGACATCAAGTTATCGTCCAGGTATCCCATGATTCTCTAAATAGGTCACACAATTATGAGATATTGAAGTTTTGGACCACCTTTCGTAATCGCTTTCCGTTTATATATGAAGACCCATAAAAAATTTTCATAGAATCGGATGAATGGTTCAGGCTCAATATTATTATTTATTATTAATATTTATTAAAATTCATGAATACAAATTATACATTATCTAGGAATAATATTCATAAATTGTATTTATGAATCGTCCTTAATAAATTTATAATTTAAAAAAAATAAAAAAATTATTAAAATACTTTAAATATCAAAACATAAAAATATTATCAAATTTAATAATCAATTAAATAAATTTTAAAAAATAAATTAAATTGAGATTTCAATAAAATATATACACATCCATACTAAGTAACTATAATCAGACCAAGCTTAAAAATAAAAGATCAAACTTCAATACCTATTTTAATAACTACATTTTTTTCTATTATTCATCTCTGATGGCCTGATGAGGACGAATAATCTAGGGAGGATACGTGGTATAAGAAAGTTATATGGCAGGACTGACCATATTAGAATTCCCGAAGTTAGCCCGGCGAGAAGGTCCTTGAGACTGGGTCGGGAAAAGAAGAGCTCCCGAGACTGGATCGGAGAAGTCCCCGAGACCAGACCGAAAAATAGAGTCCCGAGACTAACTCGGGAGAGCGGAGCCCAAAGAGCAGCTCAGTAAGAAGAAAATAGATTGGGAAAAGCTTACCATGAGTATAATAATAGTGCACTTGAAACCGTTATCCCAGAGACAGCTTCAAGCACCTCCACTTCAAAATAGGGAATATTACAGGCAGTTATTACCTGTAACGCATGATAATAATGGACTTAATGGGCATGGTAGTTGTTACTAGCCTTCTTGAGAGGAGAACGTCTGTCGAACAACCACGAACCATTAAACGTGGGAGTAAGAGAAGCAGTTACGGAGAAGGGGAGGCGTGCGAAGGATAAACATCAAGTATATAAGGTGTTTCGACACCCAAGTGAAGTCTGTTGGGATCGATGCGTACGGCTAGAGGGGGTGAATAGCCGTTCACCCACTTCAATCGTGGTTTTCATCCTTCACTTGTTAGCGCACAACGGAATACAAAATAAAACTAAAACTAACAAAAAGCACAAACCGTTATCACAAAACCTTTAACATGGTTCAGAGATAAAGCTCCTACTCCACGGTTGTCCGTAAGGTGGACAATCCCAATCCGCCGATGGATAACTCCCCGAAAAGCCTCCGGCTAGCTCGTGTAGCTCATTGTAGGTGGAGAAACCTCGCCACAACCTGCAACACTCACCTGAGCACTTAGACTACTAATTGACCTTTAATTAAAGCCAATTTTGTAGACCCTAGCCAACTAAACCGAGCTCCCTTAAATAGAGCTCGTGGCTAAACTAGCCGTTACCAGTTGACTGGTGCCAACACAAGCCGACTGGTTCCAACTGAATCTGAATGTTGTAGCCCAACGTTCAAATTCTAGCCAACACCAGTCGACTACACAGAGGATCAGTCGACTGATTTTTCTGTGCCCAACACCAGTCGACTGCTACTGCCCAGACCCTAAATCTAGGGTTTCAACTTCGAGTACAGTCACTCAACACTCGTCCTCGTCTGACCAACCTAGACCTAGCATGCAAGCATTCTCCATCAGTCTTGCGTCCCTCGGATGCCTCTCCAGCCTTCACGTTTTGCCTTCTGGAGCTTCCTTCGGGCTTAGTCCTTGTTGTCGAGTCTTCGTTTGCCAAAATGTCACTTGGACTTTTCTCCTTCATACTTGTATCCTGCATTCTCATAATGCAACATCAAATACACAATAATCCTAACTTAAACCTTTGCCCAAACATCAAAACCTAAGGTACCTAGATTGCTCCAACAATCTCCCCCTTTTTGATGTTCGATAAACCCGTTTAAGTTAGGGAAACACCAATAAAACGAATGATTATGGAACCTAATCTTAGGCTCTCCCTTTTACCTAAACTCCCCCTTGAGTAGGTTTTCCTTGCAAAGGTACTTCTCCCCCTTTGCCAACAAATACTCCCGCTTCACCTAAGCTCCCCATTGAGCTTGGATTTCTTACGAAGGCGTGTTTGGTTTCCCACTTAAACCTAACACTTCTCCCCCTTTGCCACATAACAAAAGGGCTCCAACAATATCCCAATTATCGGATTCATTAACCTTTAGTGACCAATAACATTGTGTAATAACCCCCCATAAGATTATACGCAAATTTGACTTCCATTTAGACACTTTTTGATTGCTGAAAATAGTTTCAACGCGTATCAGTTGACTGAGACAGTTACCAGTCGACTGATCCTTATCGAAAAACTATACAGTAGCTAGTCTCTCTCTAGACAACACTATTACCTGTCAACTACCCCTGTACCCGTCGACTGGTATACTGATAACTGCATTTTCAACATTCTGAACTCAAATTCAGAAATACACTAAAAATTCCATAAATTTTCAAAAATTTCTAAATTTTGTGAAATGATTTGTGATACTCGTGTCTACTTAGGAAAAATATATTTAAAAATGTATATATATCTCAGATCCCAAGATTGATACAAAACTCAAAACTATCTAAATGGTTCAATAGAACCTTGACTTAAAGTCCTAGTTTTGGCTTCCACTTGATGTATCTGCCCATACCAAACCACAATGCAACCCTAGCATTGGTTTATATGACATCTATATATCAAATACTAATTTTCATGTAATATGACTCCAATGTCATATTTTTATGCATGAGACTCAAACCCAATGTGCTAAAATCTAAGGATTGAGACTCAAATCTGTCTTCAAACCCTTGGACACAATCCATCGTTCATCTAGACTTCCGAAAGAAATCCTCCCGAGATCCATTTACCATGGGTCCCAATTTGACTATTTGAGCTCTTAACCTTAGTCACCTCCCTAGATGACACTTCTACAATCACTAGGCCACACCGGTATACCTCCGGTGATTCTTGACCTACAAATCTAACTTCATTGACCTTGGACACCTTGTCCTTGGTTAAATTATTCTTTCCCTTAACTTTAAATGACTTATCCTTGTCAGTTTTGGATTTTTCATCATTAGCATAGTTATATGTTACCCTAACATATTTCCTTTCATTTGCCTTAGATGTACCTAATTTGACTTTCTTGGGGGTTTGACCACCAAAACACATGTCAAATCCCCTAGGTCCAATAATGAACCTATCTAGGACTTTTCCCATTTCCTCAAGTTTTGCCTTCAAGATTTGATTTTTCAATTCGAGGGTTCTAACCCTAAAGTCAACATGTTCATCTTTGACATTTCTAAACCTACCCACCTTCGTAGGCATATGTCTCCCCTTCTTGGGATTAATGTCTTGCTCATTTACTACCTTCCTCTCCTTAGGCATGGTAGTTTGAGTCTTGTTTGGTCTAGTCTTGGGTAATGATTTCTTACGGTTATCTACCTTGTTAACCCTATTCCTATCATATACCTAAATCAATGATTATGCTTGGGTAAATAATATACATTATTTTTAACAAGTATATAGGAATTTGAAATTGGATTAAATTTTAAATAAGGGATTACCTTTCCTTTTACCTTTAATTTGAAGCTTCCCCTTGACTTGAGCTCCTCTTCTTCTCTAATTTTTTCAAATGCCCTATCTTCTTGAGCTCTCCTTTCTTTGGGCATTTTGTGTGGTAGTATCCCCGCTCACCACACGTGAAACAAATTATATGCTTCTTCTCCTTAGCTTCATCCCTACAACCCATATTAGTTTTTAAATGAACTTTACCGGGTTTAGAGTTTACCTCTTTTACCTTCTTGAGTGAAGGACATCAACTCTTGTAGTATCCCATTTTCCCACACTCAAAGTATTTAATGTGGGATTTCCCACTCTTCTCAGTAGATGAGGTCGAGAGTTGTGCTTCCAGGATCTCCTCCACCTTGGATTGCTCTTCTTTTACCTCACTTGAGGATGTGGACGATTCCACTTCCTCCTCTTCTTCGAATGTTGAACTCGAATCAACTTCCGATTGGTTATTCTCTTTCTCTTGAACCAATGAGCCCTTATCCCTGGACTCCTCCACTCTATATCATTGTGTAGAATTTTCGTGTAGAGCTATCACCTTTCTCCATAGCTCATAAGCATTCTTGTATTCACCTATACGGGACACAATATAAGAAAGTAATAGATTTAACACAATTCTCGTTACCTCATTTTCCAACTCCCACTACAAAAATAATGGCAAATAGCGACGGACGTAATCCGTCGCAAAACACTAATAGCGACGAAGTTAGCGCCGTCGGCCAAAAAACCGTCGCAGAGCCATGGTAGCGACGGAGGGAAAAAACTCCGTCGCTAGATTAGCGACAGACATATCAGCCCGTCGCAAACAACGAGAATATGGGGTGACGTGGCCCGGGGATTTTTTAGCGACGACTGATCAAATATCCGTCGCAAATCAATCGTGATAGTGACGGATATGGTCAAACTCCGTCGCTAATTTATCGTAATAGCGACGAATTTGGTCAAAGTCCATCGCTAATCGATCGTGATAACGACGGAAAAGTCAATAATCCGTCGCTAATTGCGATGGATTTTTAAAAATATCCGTCGCTAAATCTGGAAAATTTTGACAGCCAACTGCTATTCTTTCCCCTTCCCATATATACATCAATAATATACAAAAGATATAAATAAATATGAAACAAAAATAAATATTTCAACATCCAAACATTCACAACAATCAAAACTTTCATTTCTAAACCAAACATTCAAAACATCCAAACATTCACAACAATCAAAACTTTCATTTCCAATCCAAACATTCACAACATCCAAACATTCACTCAATCTGTAAGTATCCAATCCAAACTTACATCCGAACATTAATTTCGAATCCACTATCCAATCCAAACTTTCATTTCCAAATTTATACAATCCAAACAACCTCAACAAGAGTAAACATCAAAACTTTCCAATGGTTAATCCAATTCAAACAAGAGTAAGTATTCAAATGTATACATCAAAAGAAGCTAAACATAATTCAGACTATATGAAAAGAACTATATACACCAAAAGTTAGAGGCAATAGAGAGACATTACGTACATGAATATCAGAGTGAATAAAGGATGAAAAAGAAAAATATTCCTGCAGAATAGAAGATAAAAAAAAGTTTAAAAAATTAATATCTAAATATAACTCTAATAATATTAAATATGTAAATGAAAATTAACAAATAAGAACCAATTGAGGAATAATATCGAATATGCATACCTTTCAAGTAGGGGAAGAAATCTGAATTCAACTCTGATGATGTGCAATCTGTAAATAGAAATGTAGTAATAAGAAAGCAATCATTATGAATATAATAACTCAATCCATTGTTACTGAAAAAATATAGAGAAAAATAGAGCATACCACTAAAAAATCTCTACTCCTCTGTGGTATCCTCAGGATTCTTTGTCTCCTGAGACTCAAAACGAGGGGTGGGAGGGGCTGGCATCTGTGTCATCGGTGATAGGGTTGTTGCAAAAGCTTGTATGTTTCTTATTACCTCCTAAGTGTGTGCCTGGCGAGCCCACAAATCACTCAACTCGGCATCCCTCGTTGCGTCCCTCGCTGCCCACATTGCGTCCCTCTCGGCCCACGTCGACTCTATCGACGAGATTCGAGTTCGAAGGGCATCATTTTCCTCCCTCAAATGACGAACCTCACTAGAGGAGGAGGAGGAGGATGTTGGACGTCCCCTAACCCCTGGAACTCTCATCTGATCATATGTAATCTTTGCCTGAGAGCTCAGGCCGTATAGGGCGGTCTTCCTCTTTCCACCGACGACATCAAAATAAAATCAGATTCACATCGTCGGTGGAAAGAGGTTGTGCATCCTCCCCCTCTGCAGCAGGCTGAGACACCTGTGCCTCTGTAACTCTAGTGGTCATCGCTTCCTGAGAAACAATAATTTAATTAGTCTATATAAAATGTCAAAATAAAAAAATATAATTAATATACTTACATTGATTGCTAGGGAGCGTCGATCGACAAAAGACCCATCTTTTTCTTGTGGGTCTTACTGAATACCTCCCAACTAGTGGGAGGTCTCTGTAGCTCAGCAACTTGTAAACACAAAATATAATGTTTAAACATATCCAAAAAAACATACTAAATGTCTTTAATAACCTAAATCAAATACTACTTACCAAATCACTGACATGTTGGACAATGGAACGAGATCTAGCAGTGTGCTTCGTGGATCCCGTGCTGGGGCCAGCAAGCTCAGAATTGTTATTGGCTCGAGCAATCGCAGCATTCTCTTGCCAGTGCTGGGCATCCCAGACAACGTGTCATGCTACCCAAATTGTCACAGGGACCTCTAAAGGCCTATCAACCTTCTTTCCCCACTTGTACACCATGTCCCTATACAATTTGGAGCAGTAGGCATTCCACGTTCTCATGAATTGCTCCTCTGCACCCTCCTCCCAGGTATACCTTTTCTGTAAAAAAAATGGTTAATATGAAAAAGTTGTAACATCAAATTAAATATACATCTAAACTACTTACCAAAAACTCCCCGTAATAAATGTTTTCAATATGGAAGCTCCCAAAAAATACTTTTTTTTTCCTCCAACCACATTTGTTGACTCTAATAATATACTTGTTGATATCATCTGAACCATCCTGATATACTGGTAGAAATCCATAACTATCAATTTTATTTAACACTTCTTCGTCTGACATCCCAACTGGAAGTAGCTTCCTAACTACATCATTCCTTTTGAAATGTTTCTTATTTCTTCTAAACGAATGATCAAGAGGTAAAAATTTCCGATGATTATCAAACCAAGAAATCTTTCCACTACAGGACAAAGAAAATGCATCTGACTGACCCATACAATGTGGACATGCTAACTTTCCAGCTGTCCTCCATCCTGATAACATTGAGTAAGCAGGAAAATCACTAATAGTCCATAACAATGCTGCATGCATTAAAAAGTATGATTTACTTGCAATGTCATAGGTCTCTGAACCTATATTCCATAAATGATTTAGCTCAGCTATCAAAGGTTGCAAAAATACATCTATTTGTCCTTTTGGATTTTGAGGACCTGGAATTAAAACAGTAAGAAACATGAATTCATCTTTTATGCACATCCATGGTGGTAAGTTGTATGGTGTTAAGATAACAGGCCACGATGAATATTATTGTCCATAACTTCCAAATGACTGAAATCCATCTGCAGAAAGTCCATGTCTGACATTACGTGGTTCCATAGCAAAAGAAGAAAATGTTGAATCTAAATGTTTCCATACAGGGGAGTCACAAGGATGACACATAATGTCTCCATCATGTCCATGGTTCTGATGCCAGATCATATGACTTGCTGTTGCTGCTGATGCATACAAACGTTGAAGTCAAGCAATCAAAGAAAAGTAATACATGACTTTGTAGGGAATATTTTTCTTCTTCTTCTGATTTACCATGCGAGCATCATGCTTGTAACGAGGATGATTATAGATTTTAGATTCCATCAACTCACTATCTTCGTTCCAATAGATCATGCAATTATTGACACAACACTGTATCTGTTGGGTTTTTCGGGCCGCGAAAACCGCCTTTTCGCGTCGCAGAAACCTCAAGAACCCAAAGCCATGGATCTCGTGCGAAGAAAAAAATTCCGAAACAGAAATCACGTATTCATTTCATGCTCAAAACTTGATCTACTCCTAGATCTAAAGAGGGATAAACCATTTTACCTTTGGTGCGTGCCCCGCTTAATCCCGCTCGCTCCTTTTGGATGTCGGATCTCTAGGACGTCAAGTGTCGTCCCTCTAGAAGTATCCACGCGAACAAAGTGGATGGAGGAAACCCTTTAGGTGTGCTAGCACCTTTCAAGGGTTCGGCCAAGAGGAGAAGAAGAAGAAGAGCACCAACACTTGGAGGAGGAAGAAGAGAAGACACACATTTTGAAAAATGGAACCAAAACTTGGTTTTGTTCTCTCATTGTGGTCGGCCACATAATGGCCATTAAGTGGCCGGCCATAACCCCTTTTTAATTTGAATTCAAATTCAAATGGGGGGTTACAACCTTTGGAGATGATGTGGAGCATCATCATTGGTCAAATACCAAGCCAAGTCATCACTTGGTCAAGTCAAGGTGAGGTGGCCTTTTGGTCAAGTCAAACTTGACCATTAATCTTCCTTGATGAGGTGGCATCCACACTTAATGCTCTTGATGATGTGGAGCATCATCAATGGTTGGCTCCATGCCAATTCATCACCATGATGTGGCATTAAGTCAAGTCTAACTTGAGGTGGATTTGGGTCAAGTCAAACTTGTCTTTTATGGACTTTCCATATTTAGTCAAGTCAAACGTGACTCAATTTCTTCTCCCATGTCAAGTCTAACTTGAAGTGGAACTAAGTCAAGTCAAACTTGATTTGGATTTGGGTCAAGTCAAACTTGCCTTTTATGGACTTTCCATATTTAGCCAAGTCAAACTTGACTTCATTTTTTTTTGTGTTTGTTCTTTGTGTGTGACCCTATAGATTCTTGTAACGTTGGCAATGCTTCTAACCTCTTAGAAACATAAGCAATGAGCGGTATCTAGCAACACATCATTGCTACCCAAGTTACAAGAATGTTGAGATCCAACATCACCAATGTGACTACTAATTATAACTTTCATAATATGTGACAATGTCCTTCTATCGTCGATATCTAGATTGATCTTCTATGAAGCATAGACCGTGTCATCCTCCAATCAATCTATGTGTCTTGAACTCCAAGTAGACTCACTATAATCAAATAAGCTCAATATCTCATATTACCTTATTTGGGCATGGCCATGCACTTAGTGATCTCACTCTATCAAGACTATGATATCTCTCCCGTCATATAGGAGGGATAGATCTCATCTACATCACTCACATCCCTCCGCATAATTTGTTACATACCCAGTAATCGCCTTTATAGTCCACTCAGTTACGGGTGATGTTTGTCGAAACCAAAGTACATAACTCCTTATGTAGGGAACTATGGTGACTTCAGGTCTAAGGACTAATAGTCATACTAATAGTCACATGAGAAAGTATATGACACTCATATAACGATCCATGATACTTTCTCATGGTGGGTCATTCAGTATACATTCTCCAATGCATACTCATGTGTCAACTTGATATCTCATATCCATGACTTGTGAGATCAAGTCATCGTGTTGACCTACATGCTAGTCTCTATGCATTAACATTGTCCCTGAATGTTAATACTTGACTAGGAATAATTAAGAGTAGTGTTCTCTATATCATCTCACTATCGATTCAACCAATCGATTGATATAGATATGAACATACTACCAAGGACGTTATTACACTTAGTTATTTGGCACCAATACAAGTAAGTATAATAACCATAATCAAATGCCTTTATATATATATATGAAATATGATACAATGAGTCCATACAACAACATCACATGATTGGCTCTAGGGCTCTCACTAACAATCTCCCACTAGAACTAGTGCCAATCACTGTAGTATCTAATACCCAATGACTAGTGTGACCATCATGCTTGGTCTGTGCCAAAGCCTTGGTCAAGGGATCTGCAATGTTAGCCTCTGTGGGTACTCTGCATATCTTCACATCTCCTCGATCGATGATCTCTCGAATGAGATGGAAACGCCGTAGTATGTGTTTGGTCCGCTGGTGTGAACGAGGTTCCTTAGCCTGCGCAATAGCTCCATTGTTGTCACAATAGAGCTGTACTGGGTCGGCTATGCTAGGAACCACTCCAAGCTCAGTAATGAACTTGCGGATCCAAACTGCCTCCTTTGCTGCCTCAGATGCAGCAATGTACTCAGCTTCTGTTGTAGAATCAGCAACTGTATCCTGCTTTGAACTCTTCCAGCTGACAGCGCCACCATTTAAGCAAAACACGAACCCTGACTGCGATCTGTAGTCATCCTGGTCAGTTTGGAAGCTTGCATCACTGTAACCTTTTACAGTTAGCTCCTCTTCGCCTCCAAATATCAAGAAATATTCTTTAGTCCTTCTCAAGTACTTAAGAATATTCTTGACTGCTATCCAGTGACGTTCACCTGGATCTGACTGGTATCTGCTCGTCATGCTCAAAGCATACGAGACATCAGGACGAGTACATAACATGGCGTACATGATAGATCCTATGGCTGAGGCATAAGGGATCTTGCTCATGCGGTCTCTCTCCTCTCTAGAAGAGGGACCTTGAGTCTTCGAAAGACTCACGCCATGTGACATTGGCAGATTTCCCTTCTTGGAATTCTGCATGGCAAACCGTTGCAAAACGGTATCAATGTATGTACTCTGACTTAGGCCAAGCAATCTCTTAGATCTATCTCTATAGATCTTTATGCCTAGAATATAGGCTGCTTCACCTAAGTCTTTCATTGAGAAGGAATTCCCCAACCAAGTCTTCACAGACTGTAGTGAAGGAATGTCATTCCCAATGAGTAGTATGTCATCTACATACAAAACAAGGAAGACAACTTGCTCCCACTAACCCTTTTGTAGACACAAGGTTCATCTTCATTCTTGATGAAACCAAACTGTTTGATTGCATCATCGAATCGAAGATTCCAGCTTCGAGAAGCTTGCTTTAGTCCATAAAGGGACTTATGCAGCTTGCATACTCTACCAGTATGCTTTGGATCTACAAAACCCTCAGGTTGTGTCATGTACACTTCTCGAGGAGGTTTCCATTCAGAAACGCAGTTTTGACGTCCATCTGCCAGATCTCATAATCGTGGTATGCTGCAATAGCAAGCAAGATCCTAATGGACTTGAACATCGCGACTGGAGAAAAAGTTTCATCATAGTCAATACCATGAATTTGCTTGAAACCTTTAGCTACTAGTCTACCCTTATAGGTATGTACAAGTCCATCCATGTCAGTCTTTCTCTTAAAGACCACTTACACCCAATGGGTTTGACCCCTTCAGGTGGATCAACCAAAGTCCATACTTGGTTGGTGTACATGGAATCCATCTCGGATCTCATGGCCTCTAGCCATTTCTCAGAATCTGGGCTCATCACAGCTTCCTGATAGGAGGTAGGCTCGTTCTCAACGAGCATAACGTCATCATGGTCAGACAAGAGAAATGAGTATCTCTCAGGCTGACGACGTACCCTATCAGACCTGCGAAGAGGTAGGTCTACATGAACAGGTTGTTGTTCCACAGCTTCTTGTGCAACAACCTCATCAACCACCACACTTTGTGGTTCCTGTTCAACTTCCATCAAGGCTTCAGTGCTATTGTCCATGTCTTGAACTTCTTCAAGACTGAACGTACTCCCACTAGTCTTTCTAGAAACAAAGTCCCTTTCTAGAAATACTCCAGTCTTAGCAACAAACACTTTGTGCTGACTAGGAATGTAGAAGTAGTATCCCTTCGTTTCCTTGGGATACCCTATGAAATAACACTTATCAGATTTGGGTCCCAGTTTGTCTGAGACTTGACGTCGTACGTAAGCCTCACAACCCCAAACCCTCATGAAAGACATCTTGGGACTCCTCCCTGTCCATATCGTATATGGTGTCTTCATGACAGCCTTTGATGGAACACGGTTTAGTGTGAACGCTGCCGTGTCTAGAGCATATCCCCAAAAGGATATAGGAAGATCTGCGTGACTCATCATAGATCGTACCATATCTAATAAGGTACGATTCCTCCTTTCGGATACACCATTCCACTGTGGTGTTCCAGGGGGAGTGAGTTGGGATAGAATCCCACACTCAGCTAGGTAGTCACGAAACTCATGGCTCAAGTATTCTCCACCTCGATCTGATCGAAGTATCTTAATACTCTTGCCAAGTTGGTTCTGTACTTCATTTCTGAATTCTTTGAACTTTTCAAAGGATTCTGACTTATGTGTCATCAAATACACCATATCTACTGAAGTCATCAGTAAATGTGATGAAGTACCTGTAACCACCTCTGGCAGCGACATTGAAAGGGCCACATACATCACTATGTATGAGTCCTAACAAGTCTGTCGCTCTTTCGCTATGTCCACTAAAGGGAGTCTTAGTCATCTTGCCTAGAAGGCATGACTCGCATGTCTCATATGACTCAAAATCAAATGAGTCCAGCAAACCATCCTTATGGAGCTGGGACAAGCGACTCTCATTTATGTGGCCTAAGCGACAGTGCCAGAGATAGGTTGGGTTCAACTCATTTGATCTCAACCTCTTGGTATTCACGTTATAGATAGGGCTCTCTAAGTCTAGAATATAGAGGTCATTCATCAGATGTGCGCTACAATAGAACATATCCTTTAAATAAACAGAACAACATTTGTCCTTTATTATGAATGAAAAACCTTTGTTATCTAAACATGAAACTGAAATGATATTCTTTGTTAGTACAGGTACATAACAACAGTTATTCAATTCCAGTACAAGCCCAGAGGGTAGAGATAGAAAGTAAGTCCCTATAGCAACAGCAGCAACCCTTGCTCCATTGCCTACTCGTAGGTCCACCTCGCCCTTGGCCAATGCCCTGCTATTTCTCAGCGCCTGCACATTAGTACAAATGTGAGAAGCACACCCAGTATCTAATACCCATGATGTAGAAATAGAAAGGTTGACTTCTATAACATTTATACCTGAAGTAGAAGTCTCACTTCTCTTCTTCTTCAGATCTTCCAGGTATACCTTGCAGTTCCGCTTCCAATGCCCAGTCTTACCGCAGTGGAAGCAGGTAGCATCCTTAGCAACCCCACCTTTAGGTTTGAGTGTTGAAGAGCTGGCTTTGCCCTTGGTTTGGGTCTTACCCTTACCTTTGGGCTTCCACTTGCCCTTACCCTTGCCCTTTTGTACCATTAGGACGGTACTGGACTTGGCAGTGGTGAGATTAGGCTCAGCAGTTCTTAACATGTTGAGTATCTCGGGCAGTGGTTTGTCTAATTCGTTCATGTTGTAGTTCATGACGAATTGACGGTAACTCACCGGCAACGATTGCAGGATCAGATCGGTAGCCAGCTCTTGGCCCAAAGGGAACCCCAACCTCTCGAGGTTCTCGACGTACCCAATCATTTTGAGTGCGTGAGTTCCTACAGGGGTTCCCTCTTTCATCTTGCATGAAAAGAGGGCCTGAGTCACTTCAAACCTCTCATGCCTTGCCTGCCCTTGATATAGTTGCTTGAGATGGCCAATCATATCAAAAGCATTCATTTTCTCGTGTTGCTTCTGAAGCTCAGGAGACATACAGCATAGCATTAGGCATGACACGTCTAACGCGTCATCTAGATGCTTCTGATGAGCATCTCTAACACTACGAGCGGCAGAGGCTGGTGGTGCATCAGGAACTGCTTGCTCCAGAACGTACACTTACGTTCCTGCGTGAGGACTATCCTCAGATTCCTGTACCAGTCCAGGAAATTAGCTCCTAGGAGCTTGTCCTTCTCAAGAACAGATCGTAGAGAGAGAGTGTTCGTGTTTGACATGGTAATCTACAACATAAAATGCAGAAAATAAATATCCACCATTGTATCATATTTTATTTATCATTTAACTAGCCTTTAATTAAATGATGCTCCCACTGAATTATAGGGCTTTGGTAGAATCGAGTCATAGATGTGGTAAAACCACACTACTAGATCCACACCAACTAACTATAATTCTCGTAGGTCAAGATCCACATCATACTACGCCTTGAGTTAGCTTTGGCTAAATCGCCCAAGACTTAGTATGATCGGTAGGTACTAATTACCAATTACATCTCTATGCAACTCTTGTTTATAGGATCAAGAATTAACATTTATGAATAATCTTGAGTTAGCTTTGGCTAAATCTCCCAAGACTATTGATAAATGCGATCTTGTCCTACCTTTCCAACTATTGGAGTATGCCTATAGTTAGGCTCGATCCAATTGAGCTAACTAGTTACTCAATCTAATTGAGCTCAATCTAACCCAAGCGTGATAGGCGGGACCAAGGTTGTCCCTCCGCATCCCACCAAGATTAAATGCATTGCTCTGCTTTGGCAGATTCAACAATCGCATATGATCGTGGTAGTGATGGGTATCAAGGCTCGTTAGGCATATACGAGTTGATTTCGATTTAGATCTAATCTAATCGATGATGTGCATCGTATTTAGGCATTTATTAAATCTAATTTAACCTAAATGTGTATTAGGTGCACATCAAGATGTGGTTCCCACATTACATGTGCATCACATACACTCATGTATATTCTATTCTATACTAACATGCATCACATACATATAAGCAAAAATAAAATATACAAGAAAATTAAAGTGTGATTAGTCATGGCCCTACTAAGATCTTCTCAAGCCAATGAGAAGATCCTTTGGTCAACCTAGGGTCTAGGCAGCAGCTTCTCCAAGCTCCTCCTTCCAGAACCCCATGTGTTGTCGGCTTGCTTCCCACGAGTCCGTCTTCTCCAGAATTTCCTTTATCTTCAATTTTGTACATTACAAAATTTATACTCGAGTTACATTCGAGTCTTAAACTAATTTTAACAGAAATAATAAATAAACGGCCGACACGTAGGTCGCAATCACAATACAACACACACAACACAAATAATGGCACGCAGGCCGTAATATGAATTACACACATATTTTAATCTAATTAAAATAGGGTCTTGGGCTATGACCATCACACTACTGTACATAATTCAAAATTATGTATTTTACAGAAATTTATCTAATTTTTCTATGTATTTTACGAATTTTATGAGTCACAACTCCACGGCGGTCCCGTTAAGCGGGTTTCGGGC
>JAGFNQ010005326.1:145770-173894 GCA_024364735.1 Boesenbergia rotunda
TAATTTTTAATAAACTAATTTTATATTATAATAAAAACATTTTAATATAATTTTTATATAAATATTTATATCAAAGTCATCTCCATTCTGCCCAGGACAATCGTATAATAGTGGGATGTTTTCGTAATTTTCAAATATCCAAGCATTAATATTATCTTGGAGAATTAATAGATGATAAAAAATTCATACAATCGAACAAATCACCTTAAATTAATTGACCTAATTTGGATACTCGGGGCCTAAAAAATTATATCAAAGGATTGGATAGCGGGTGTGATATATAGAGGATGAGATTGCCACGTCGTTCCAACAACTCTTCCGATCCTGTGATAGAAGATGAGATTGCGACGTCATTCCAACAACTCTTGGAGTGACTGGCCAGGGCGGCAGTCATGTGTTCCAATACAGTACGTGTATTTGCGATCTCACGGAAAAGAAACACCTCTAGTACCATACAAAATCATAACAACTTGATGTTGTTGGATGGCGATGTTGATCCGACAGTTAATTATTCAATTAATTAATATTGCAGTTGCAGTGATTAATCTTTTCAATTAATTTATCAAATATATCAATTAATTAATTTTAACTGACTGATTAATTCTAATTGATGTTCAAGCCTGACTCATCTGCAACGGCAACCTAATGCTTTTGTTCGCTTTTATTACTCGAATAATACATTAATTTACAATGATCTAGTCGCAAAATAATAGTCTTATATATTCCTATTCAATTTATTAGTAATTGAAATCAATTTTCCAACTCTTGCAGCATACCAGAGGATGCAAACCTGAAGATGGAAACCGAAGATTTATCCCTGGAGAAGATGCTCTTCACACAAACTGAAAGCGTATTAGCAGCCTGACAGACTTGTATTTGTCGCCCTTGCGGTTGTAAAGCGGCACGCAGCGGATTCCTTGTTTTAGCTCCCAAACTGGAAGGCATGTTTGCCCCGCGAAATCATTTTCAGACAAATCATACTCATGGACTTCAATCCTGAGCAAAGCCAATTCTGGAACAGTCAAGGGGAAACTGAATTCCTCTTCCCAAACTGGAGCCCAGTTATCATGCTTTATCTTCGTCTTCTTCGTTTTGGTATCAGCCGGCATTCCAGCAATTCCCACCTGGAGATCATAAATAACTACTTTGAATTTTAGATAGTACTTCAGCAAGTAGTATTTTCGTATGGGCTCCATATCGAAGGAACTATATATAATTTTACCTTTGTGTAGAAATCGGGAGGCGAGTAATAGTCAAAATGCGTTGGACTAAAATCCATGCGCCATCCATCTCCCAAGTATACCTTAACCTATTGGAATTCCTCAAGTCCATGAAAACTAGTAAATGCTAGCACACAGAGAGAGAGAGAGAGAGACTACAAACCTTCAGGGTTGTCTTCACAGGTAAACTTGCTTTAGGATCAAAAACATCGCCAGTTGGATCATGTTTCATCAAGAAGTCAGGTTTCCTTACATAGCCGCAACTTCCATTTGCTCTAAACAATCCTTGCATCAACCAAAGCGATCGACCATACCCCTGCCAAGAGAGAGAGAGTATAATTATTTAGATGTTTGGAACATATCACATGGAAAGACAAAAAATACAACTTAACACTGATGGAATTGTCTCACGACTAGTAGCCCCGCCATATATGAGGAGTTATTTGGTTTGTGTCTCTGTGACAATCCATATCAAATCTCCCTCGCAATTACACTATTTTCTATCAAGATCTATATTTGCTCGTTACAATTAAAGCTCTAGTAAATGGTAAAAAAAAAAGGATTCAACAGAATCCAAACATCAAAGGCGTAGATAGAACAATTAAGGCAAAGAAGTGAACACTATATTAGTGCTACGTGATAAACAAAGAAAAACTAAAAAAAAGGAAATTTGACTAATCACACTGGTCTTTCCTATTTGGTTTTTTTAAATCTTGTTGCCCTTGTCCATTATTTCCGAGTTGCATCAAATAAACTGCCATGTTGAGATCTTGCACAGTAAGCAAGAAGCATACCTGCATGTTAAATGCAACCATCTGTGCACCATGAATCCATCCAAGCAGAGGGTTGTAGTTTGAAGAATCAAAACGCGTGCCCCTTGGGTATATTCTAAGAATATTCTTCCGGGTAAACCTAATTGGGCAAATGGAAAAAAAAGAAGCAAATATACAAAATGCTTATGTATCTCCAGTGTAATATGATTGTGTATCAAAATAGAATTCACTGGTACAGTATTTGTAAAAAAAAAAAAAATTGAGAATCTTTCTTTTACTTTATGCTGTGGTCTATATTCTTAAGCAGTTATTCAATAATCAATGATTGCCTATTTATTTATTTATTTGTTTATTTATCGCTAGAATTACCTTACGAGTTCAGGTCCATGAGACTCTGCTGCCTTTGCAAACTTTGGCTCACTCAAACTAAGTCTCCTTACATATAAAGAATCAGCATTTAGTGCATCTCTCAGCCGCCCTTTAGGTTTTCCAGCGTGAATGGTTATGATGCCTCGATAGTCAGGTACTGACTGCCGCTGAAGTTGATTCTGATCATCATCGTCATCTTCATCATCACTGTCATCTGATTCTTTCTCACTGTGACTACTGGCATTCAGTTCAGGTTTGAAATGATATATGTTGATTGTGCCTTGCAGCTAGATAGGGAAATAGACGTACAAGACTTAAATTTTCATTTTAGAACAAAATATAATCAAAGCAGTGTTAACCTCATCATTAGATGCATGCAGAGCTTTTAGATCAGTAATATTGTCTCCCCATGAGTCTCCTCTTGAAATATTGCCAACCTTTACAGGCTCAGATTTACCCTTTTGAGGATTGTTTTCCGTGTCTTTATCCTTCCCTGATTCAAGGAACTCTTTAGGTGGTTTAGTAGAAATAATGACTCTGTACTTCAGAGCTTCCGGGGAAGGGAACTCCACAGTACTATCCGTCTCTGGGTAATATAGCATGTCTCCAAATGTTTCGGTGATCATCTAACATATGAGAACTAAACTGGTAATTAAGACAAAAACAACTAAAAATTTATATTCATTAAACAAGACTTACCTTAGCAACTTTAGATTGAAGCTCTGAGGTAAGGTGGTCCTCTAGAGTAATGACCACTGGATATGGTGATGCAAAAAAGGCATGTTCTTTAATAGATTTCAAACATTTGATCATCTCCACTGGAGACGTCAGAGTCCTGTAAAGCACAGGTACAATGAAATGCAAGCATAATTTCTTTAATTATCCATTATAAAATTAATCATATTTGAAAATGCTCAATATTTCCCTCCACAAACAAGTAGCTTGTTTTCATTATTCTAGCTATTCACAAGTGGCTCAATTTCCAAATTAAGTAAACGTGGCTGTGATAGCATTAAATTTTAAGAGCACAATCATGGAACAGGATGCATGCAACTGTATATATATATGTAATTTTCAAGAATCAAATTTACCTTCCATGAAGGATATTAACATTATCTTTTGCAGAATTAGGCCACATGTCTAATTCAATTACTCTGACACCACTCTTCAATGCTTTTATGATTGGAGCATCGCTGCAGTTACTGCTAAGTTGGTTTCCCGTCAAGTAAGAATTATGACCCGTGTATATGTAGTAATGTGACAATGGAAGTTTCATGTCGTGGTGAACCTGTTGAAGGGTAATGTATCCATGAGTGATGTTAACTAACTGGCTAGACAAGATAAGCATATCCTAGCTCTTGATGTGGTATAAACTATAGCAGCAATTAATGTACACTATAAATAAAACAAATTCATCAGCAATGCCAATTTCCAACTCTACCAACCAATATCAATTTAACTAAAAGTTCATTATAATTTTGATAATGTCATTAGTAAAGGTCATATCAACTATTAAGCCCCCAAAGCTTTAGGGTAATTTTTGGTGATTTTCAGTTGATTTTTCGATCATTTGACAGTAATGCAGTTGGGATTTCATGATGGTTACATAAATCTCACCATTGATTGTTCCAGATTATCCTACAGAATCATAATTGGAATTTCACAACAGTTAGACATTTTTGTAGTTCTAGACGTTGTGTTGTGCGTTTACAGGTTGTTAAAGGCCAAAAAGATTATAAAGAATATATTTTCTTTTCGAGGAGGATGTGTCTTGTGTTTAAAGATCACTAGAGGTGAGGTTTTTCACTTGGCCCTTATAGAATCATTAAGAGGTCCTCTTATAGAAGGTGTGCGGATAATAGGTTTATCCCATTTTTATTATGCTTTTCCTCTCGGATAATAGATATGATTCCCTCAGTGTTGAGAGACGTTTAGGAAGCATTAAGAGGTCTCTTGTACAAGGTGTTCTGTAGTAGATTTATTCAATTTTTACTATGCTTCGATGAGACGTCTAGGAAGCATTAAGAGCTCTCTGACACAGGGTGTACGGTAGTAGTTTTATCCAATTTTTACTGTGATTGTTCTCAAATACTATTAAAAGACATAGCGCTCAATGGTAAAAATTCATAGCAGCCGTAGCAAAGCATTCACTTTGCACTTCCATAAGCAAATACCAAAGATGTCGGCGGATGTAGAACAAAAATTGTAGCACAATCTGCATTATTCGTGCTTACCGAGAGAATCAAAAGAACATTTAACTAAAGATCGCTAGCAAATCTCTATGACTATAAGCTGTTGTTACTCCAAAAATTTCCCGTCGTATAAAATGAAAATTTACTAATTTCATCGACGAAAACTCTGGTTCACGCAAGAGCATAGGAAAACAAGTTAAGGAGCGAGATGATTTTGTCGGTAGCTCACAGAATCAAAACATAGCCTACAAAGATTAACAGGGGAATTCTTTCGAATAAATCAACAAAAATGGAACCTGGGGCACAAGAGGAGGGTTTAGGTCATCGGCGAAGAGGAAGTGGAAGAAGTCCTCAAGGGTGATGCCGGGGCGAGCGAGCGCGGCCGGGAGGTGGTGATGGCGGCCTCGGAGGCGTTCGATGATCCGCTCGGCGTCGGCGAGGGTGGCGTCCGCCTCGCCCTGCTCTTCGGCGAGGAAGCGCCGGAGATGATCCGGCCCCATGTAGGCCGCCCCGCCGGCGTAGACCGCGAACGCATTCCTCACGTCCGACGGCGGCGCCACCGCGCTGCAGGCGAACTTGCGCGTGAAGCAAATGCAGCACTTGTAGCTGCTCATCTCCGGAAGGATCTCCCCCTTCCTCGCCACCACGTCTCCCTGCCCAGTTCACCCTACGTGATTCTTTAAACGATACTCAGGTCAACAGAAATTAAATATTTAAATTAAAAAAAAGGATCCCTTTTATATAAATATTTAAAAGACGACTCGGAGGAGGCATCTTTTATTTTTTCTTTTTATATTATTTATCTTCATTTTGCCAATTTCATTCCTATAAATTTTATTATCATTTTAAGGTCCTTCTTTTCCCCTTTTTTTCCCCAAGACACACTCGTGAAGATAAAAAGACGTTGGATCTATAAATCCATTTAAAGATACTGAATAATATAATAATTTTGATTAAAATCATTATATCATATTAAAATTTTCAATAATGTGCAATGTAAGGGATGTACATTTGTAGGTGATCCCGCCCTATCTTTGGCACCGTATGAATAGTCAACGTGGCGAACGGCATGGTTGACTTCAGGATCCACGTCATTGTGCAGGTAGCCAGCTGGACACCCTAGCCGGACCCAGGGTCTATGCCAGCCAGTCGGACGCAAGGTGGCCGGTCAGAATAAATATAGCGGTCCTCCTATCGGTAAAACTCGTCTGGCCACATTAAGGCTTACACGCCTAATCGTTTAGTCGGGTACTGCCGCCCGGCCACATAAGGGCCACACGCCTCGGTGAGTCGGGTATTGCCGCCCGGCCACATTAAGGCTTACACGCCTAATCATTTGGTCGGGTATTGCCGCCCGGCCACATTAAGGCTTACACGCCTCGTTCATCCGAGTGCATCCGCCCGGCAGTCCATTAAGCACATGTTTGATATCCATCCGGGCGAGCCGTCCCGGTGTCCACTCAAGCACTCTCTCGGAATCACCCTGGGATAAAGACAAAATACACCGGCCCAGCTGCCGACAACAGGCTATCATCCTTCATGCGAACTGATACTCTGACAGGCGCGCCGCCTGTCAGAGACTGACAGAAACCTGTCTCTGTCCTCACGTAAGACAAATAGTATACGACAAAGAAGGATGGTTACAATCGACACAACCATACCATATCTTCTGACCCTGTCAGAAGATCCTGACACAGGCCATACTCATACCGACATCATCATACCATATCTTCTGACCCTGTCAGAAGATCCTGACACAAGCCA
Organism: Boesenbergia rotunda; assembly: GCA_024364735.1. Lineage (NCBI taxonomy): Eukaryota > Viridiplantae > Streptophyta > Magnoliopsida > Zingiberales > Zingiberaceae > Boesenbergia > Boesenbergia rotunda. The sequence continues at coordinate 152,089 of JAGFNQ010005326.1, forward strand.
TGCTTGGTCCTTTTCCCCGGCTATATAAGCCACTCCACTCCTCATTATCAGGTACGCATACACGCGCACGCGAAGCCTCTCATTTTTCCAGTGCTCCATTATTTTCTGGTTCATCGGAGTACTGACTTGACCGTCGGAGTGCCTGGCCGGGACTCTTCCCGGCAGGTTTCTAACGGTCATCTTCCTCAGCAGGTTCACCTCCAGTCGGTTGGCCCTGCACCAGGCGACATCCACTTCCATTCGGCCGGAGGACACCCCCCACGACGCTGCCATTCTGCGCGAGGACGCCCCGTCAGCATCCACATCACGCATCGCTACACCGTCATTCCGGTTGCGGCTCCACTACGCTCGGCGACAGGATCAGTAGGGACAATTGCTTTCATTACTCACCAAATGATATTAAATTCTCTTTTAATTGTTTCCATAATGATATAGGTTGTACTGAGGTAACGATACACTAATAGGGTATTTAAAAAAAATTCATGTATTGAATTTCAAATTTAACAAATTAACATATAAATTTTCTTAATAAATGATTATTCTATAGTAAATTATCCACGAGCGCTTCTTGTTCTGTGAAAAAGAAAGAACGAGGCGTGTTTTTGATAGTTTCCCAAACATAGAAGAACGTCCTCCATTGTCAGGCATGAAAAGTGGGAGAGCAATCCTTTCCCACTACTCGCCGACAAGAATCTCCGTCGTCCGCATCAGCGGGCGATGCGTTCCTCCATTATTATCTACTAGCCTTGTTCGTCGCGTCGGTCCATTTCATCCTAACTCATGGAAAATTTCTCATACACGATCTTATAGGAATTTTTATTGATCGGTAGGATAAATCGAAAAATATTCATGATAGACAGTTAGAAACTCAACGTCCCAAAATTCATAACTCGTTTGAAGGAAAGTTTTTTACAAAATGTACCAGGAATCAAATCGCTGATATCTAAGATGACAATTAATAATCATTCTTCCACTGTACTATAGCCCCAAAACATCAAATATCCATGAGAACAGTCATTACCAAACGATTCATCAATCATCACTATATTCATCCATTTAACTTGTTTAGAATATCAAAATCAAAATTAAAGTCCTCGTAGAATAGACTGATGACTGACATACACAGTGTCATCCTCTTGAAGCATGGAGATCAAAACCTAATAACGTATATATGTGTCCTTTTTATGCGCTAACTACAATATTATTCATGTTAGCTTGCCCCCGCGGGCATGGTCCGATTGGTAATTGCTCACTTGGGTGATCCCTCACTTTTCGGGTTCGATCCCTCACTGGTAGAGCGCGCAGTATGCTGACGGAAGAAATCGTCACAGGCTGCTGCGTGGTTGGGCCATCAAGTACTGATATCATCAGTAGTGAAGTCGTCGCGTGTCTCCGTCCCGCGATTTACCCTCATTGACCGGTGGGGACTCTTGTTGAAGACTGTGGGGTAGAGTCGGTCAACCAAGCGGATTAGTCGGGCGCAAGCTTGGATATCTTTTGTAAATAAAAAAATGATTGGATACCCCTTGTAAATAAAAAATATATAATATTCATGTTAGCACTCTCGATAATTTTATTTTTTCCGTATTAATTTAGTTGAATTGGCGAAAGTATAATGAATCACTTTTGTCACCTTGTATCATCAAAATTAAAACCCAATCCCTCAAATATTTAAAAAACTAAAAAAGTGCCACTGCACCATTTCCGGGGCCATGGCTTAGCGAACGGGATCCTCTGTCCCAAGAATCCCTGTCCCGCCTGTCTCGTACTCTCCGGCGATGATCAATGAGTCGTCCGATCGACTATCGGACACCACCAATAATTTTTTACTATCGTCCCGAATCAAACGATATCTTGGGATAATGATGAATCGGTCGAAATCGTCATATTACAATCTCATCGGATTCGACAGTGAATATGATGAGATCATAATTGCGGCGGTCCCCGATGGGTTCACCGTACCCCCAGGGTATAGTTTTGTTCGGGGCGACGGTCGAAGGTCGCCAATAATGTACGATCGATGATCGAACTACTCGCCGACCATCGCCGACGATTGAAACAAAGGGACAGGACCCTCCTTAGGACAGAGGAACTCTCATGACTTAGTCATTAATCTACTAAAAGTGCGTTGGATCATAGAATTAAACATGTTTCACGGTTCTCCGCAATTTGCGTCGACCCTTGTGAATAAATAATTATATCATTATTCCATTCACTGATGATTTAATCAATTATTAACCAGCTGTCCCGTCAGCTAGCTACCGTCCACTGCCACGAGTCGATCGTCTCGAGTCAAGTCGTCGATTGCGTTAATTAATTAGCAGTTGGAAGGGAGATGCAAAGTAGTTGCGTTGGTGAATGCAGACTTGCACATGAAGCAAACAATTCATGGGACGAGACGAATATATTCCGGGGATTAATGAATAGAGTTGCGTCGCTATAGGAAGGAAACTTTACTTATACGTTCCAATCTCCGCGTGAGCTGGGCATATTCTACACTAGTTTATTAGTTTTGTTGGATAAGGAAATGTGAATACATTATTAACGATAATAGAGATTACGAATCAGTTTACTACTCCCTGTCCTTCTCTAAAACGTTAAACCCTGTGAATCGCGCGAGACTTCCCTTCGAAGACAATTACAGTGTTGATCTTTGCTTTTATTGAGAATGTGAGTTCGATGAAGTATCTGCATCGGGCCATCGCTATGGTGGGCCAGGTGGGGCGGGCTGGTCCACTAAGAGTCTGTCATATGATGGAACGAGGACGGGATGGAGATGTCAGATGAGATGGACCGTCATGATTGATTGAGAAATTCGTGATCCAACTTAATTAAGTGGGCTATGGGTTAGATGAATCGGTATAAAAATTAAATTAAAGAAAGCTTTTATAAGTCCTTGAATTTGATCATTTCATAAATATAATTGTTTCGAATTTTTTTAATTTTTTGTTCTCAATCCGTGGTTAATTTGAGATCGCCTTACCTCGGCTTGTTGGAACCTGCAACCCCGTACGTATGATTCATTTAAATATATTTTTAACTATGATGATAAATTTCAACTCAATCTATTTAAATTTAATCAAATTAATGATTTTAATCATACACAGACATGATTAATAATTTAATAGTAAAAAAATGATTTATATTCGATGAATAAATATAAGATTGATTAAATTAATAATTTAAATAATTTATTAAATTAAATTAACAAACTTAATATTATTTATTGATTCATTAACGTTTGTAAATTGATCTGATCCCGGCTATTATATATAATTTATAATATTTGTTTTTCTAAATAGGATGTACACTCACGGAATATTAAAATTTTGAATTATCCACCGTGAATATTTTTTAATTTATCCTCATGGTTGATAAAATATTTTTATAAAAACAAACTTGATTAATCATTAATATATTTTAGGATGAACGCACCTTTGCTACAAATTAATATTCATAAATTATCCTTGAGGTAAAAGGATACTCAGTTATCATCCAGGTATCCTATAGCTATCTAGATAGAACATGCAATTATGAGATATTGAGATTTTAGATTATTCATCATAATCATTTTCCGATTTATTTTGGACGATCATGACAAATTTTCATAAGGTTGGATTCATTGTTCAGGTTCAATATTGCTATTTATTATTAATATTTATTAAAGTTCATGAATACAAATTATAAATTATCTAGGAATAATTCGTCCTTAACAAATTAATAATTTTTTAAAAAATAAATAAATTTACTGAAATATTTTAAATATAAGAAGATAAAAATATTATCAACTTTAATAATAAATTAAATAAATTAAGAAAAATAAATTAAATTGAGATTTTAATAAAATCTAAACACATCAATACTTAATCTAATCAAACCAAGCTTAAAAATAAAAAATCAAACTTCAATACCTATTTTAACAACTTCATTTATTTCTATGAATCATCTCTGATCAGGATGAGCAATCTATGGAGGATACATGACACAGTCGATTAATTTTCTATACAGTTGACTTGTCGACTACGAATTCGAACGTTGGGCTACAACGTTCGGATTCGATTGGAACCAGTTGATTGGCGTTAGCACGAGTCGACCAGTAAAGACTAATTTAACCACAAACTCTATTTAAGGAAACTCGGTTTGACTAGTTAGGGTTGACGAAATTAATTTTAATCAGAGGCTAATTAGTAGTCTTGGTGCTCAGAATTTGTTACAAAGATTGTGGTAAGGTTTCTCCACCCACAAGGAACGACAAGAGCTATCCGGAGGTCTTTAATTTCGGGGTCTAATCCACCGACGGATAGGGATCGTCCACCTCAAGGATACGTCGTGGAGTATGAGCCTTATCTCTAAACCATGTAAACGGTTTGTGTTAGCATTGTTATTTTTTGTAGTTTATATTTCCGCTTGTGCTTGCTAACACTTGTAGGAAGAAACGATAGAATTGGGGTGACCAAGCTATTCACCCCATCTAGCCGGTCCATCAATCCCCAACAAGTGATATCAGAGTCGGGGTCGCTTGTCTATGGACTAGCCGCGTGGAGAGCAAAGTGCTAGAGGAAAATGACTATCAAAGAAAGGATGGGGGATAACATCACCATTCCACCTCCATACAATAGCGAAAGATTCGACTATTGGAGGTTGAGGGTGAAGACTTAGTTCGACATGGATTGGAATCTAATGATCGCACTCGAAAAATCATTCGAAACTCCAAAGGATAAGCACGGGAAAAAACTCCGACCACGCTATTGGACAAAGGATCAACAATTAAATCAAAAGCAAACGAGAAGGTAATTTCAATTATAATTAGTATTCTGCCTAATGATGTGATGAGTACTGTAGGAAAATATAAGAATGTTCATGAGCTATAGAGCAAAATGATTGCTCTTCATTAAAAGCCTATACAAGAAGAAGAGCCTAAGGAGATGAGCTTAGATGGGATTATTGGTCTAAGAAGAAGAAGAGGTGGAGCAATCGGATGAAGAAAGAAGATCAACATCCGAAAAGGAGAAGAAAGAAGAAGTGACATCCACCTCCTCAAGTGAATTAGAAATTGAGGATGATCAATCCACATCCTCAAGTAAGGAAGAAATAGAAGAAACCTCCACTTCAAAGATTGAGGGGGAAGAGAGACAATCCCCAATACCGGAGCAAGAACAAGCTTCCACCTCCATTAAAGCAAAATCTAAAGATCGCATAATTTGTTTTGGGTGCAATCAAAAGGGATACTACTAGGATAAGTGTCCATTAGATAAAAAGGAAGTAAATCCTAAACTCAATTCAATTAATTTGAAAACTAACATGAGTTGTAGGGATGGGATAAAGAAGCATATAAGGTGCTTCACGTGCGATAAGCTAGAACACTACCACATTAAATGCTCAAGAATAGAAGAATTCAAGAAATTAGAGTATCTGAGAAAATGAGAAAAGAAAGAGAAGAGGAGGAGCTGACATTAAGGGGGAGTTACAAGGGTAAGGAAGGTAAACCCTAACCTTAAATTTAATTCAAATGTAAGTTCCTTCACACATACTAGGAATTATAATGTTAATTATTTTTCCATGTATAATTATGATTTTAAAAACATGATAAAAATAGGGTTAATCATGTAAATCAAAACCCTAGGAAATCATATCATGATAAAACTAAGACCATTAGACGTAAGGACCAAGGTATTAATTCCAAGAAGGGGAGATATATGTTGGATCGATAGAATACGATAGAGGGGGGGTGAATATCGTAAAACCATTTCGGATTAGATTGAGAGAAATTACGCAGCGGAAATAAAGAAAAACAAACGCGAACACAAGATTTTTTACTTGGTTCGGAGTCGCGGTCGGCTCCTACTCCAAGGCCCACGGTCCTTGACCGTTTACTGCGGGCAATACTATAATCGCGCAAGTTATTACAAGAGGTTGTACAGTAATAGTGCAGTAAAAACAAAAATCTAACTCTTCGTTACCGACGTCCGGTGTGGATCGTTCTTCGGTGCGTAGGGTCGTCGTCGGCGCTAGAACCTCAAGATCAGAAGTTTCCGGAGCAGAGCGCTTGAGCGAAGAGTATTGAGGCGTTGAAAAATTGTGTTCAGAAGCCTTGGGGGTCGAGCCCCTTATATAGTGCACCTGGGGGCGCCCGGGATGTTGGGGGCGCCCTCCGCGTGTCACTCGATCCGCAAACCTCTCGGTCAGCCCCTTATCCCTCCAAGATCGGGTTCGAGGTTTGACGGGGGTGCCCGGGACACAGGGGGCGCCCCGGTTGACCCAATCTACTGGCTTCTCTGTTGGATAGACTTTGGTTGCTTCGTTGGCTTGGACCCAGGGCGCCCGAGGCATCCGGAGCGCCCGAGAGCAACGGGGCGCCTGGGAGCTTGGGGGCGCCTGGCCCAGTGAGCTTCCGAAGCGTTTTCTTGCTCAACTCTTGTTTGGCTTTGACCTTGGGCACCCGGGACCTCCCGGGCGCCTAACCCAGCTGCTGCCCCTCTCCTTTGAGGCGTTCTGAGCAGCAGAAACTCGTTCCTTCGGTCCTGCATCCAGGGTTAGTACCAAACATGATAAAGCAAGTATGTTAATGAATTTTACAGTCGTAGCTGTCTTGGTTCTGACTTTGGGTCTCCAAAATGGAACCCTAGGTCGAATCAACGCTTACTGTTCCCTCGACGGGGAACGCATCCTCACCTACTCCTCTCAAGAGAATTTACCTGTTGCCAACCAGCTCCTCCGGTTGGACTTTTGCCCGGCAGTCCTTCGTCAGGTGCCTAGCAGTCCTTCGCTAGGTCTTCGTTACCAAGCAGTCCTTCGCCTGGTGCCTAGCAATCCTTCGCCAGGTCTTCGGTACCAAGCAGTCCTTCGCCTGGTGCATAACAGTCCTCCGCTAGGTCTTAAACTCCTAGCAGCCCTTCGCTAGGTGCCTAGCAGTCCTTCGCTAGGTCTTAGACTCCTAGCAGCCCTTCCCTAGGTCGCTAGGTCTTAGACTCCTAGCAGCCCTTCGCCATATCTTAGGGTTTCGATGCCTAGCAGTCCTTCGCTAGGTGCCTAGCAGTCCTTCGCTAGGACTTCAATCTGCACACTCAAGTAACATGTTAGATAAACATAACATCTTAACTTTTGAACCCTTTGCCATTATCAAAACCCAGGTTCGACTTGGGTGCTGTCTGCACCAACAATCTCCCCCTTTTTGATTTATGGCAACTCGTTTCAAAAAGTTAAGTTAATCAAAACAAGTAAAATACTAGTTTAGTTTCCTCCCCCTGGAAGGAATCTCCCCCTAGGTTTTTCAAAAGGTTCGTGGGGTTTGAAAAAATTTCTAAGTCCAAAAATGGAATTGATTTTTCAACACTTAGAATATTTTTCAAAAGATGTTTTAGAAGACATTTTCCAAAAAAAATTTTGGTTGGGCACTTGACAAATTTATACTTTGAAATTTTATACTCTTTAGAAAAATTTTCAAGTCAATATCTTAGTAGAAAATTTTCTACACATCTTCTGAAGTTTTTAAAAGGAAATAAAAAAAATTTCAATCTCTTTAGTACTTTAGAAAGTTTATACTTAGAAACTTTTCTATTTGAAAAGTATGAAAATAAGTACCTAGAGATAACAAACATTTTAGGTCAGGTACTTAGACACAATTTTGAAAATGGTTTAAGTCAAGTACTTTGCAACTTTTTGAAAACAATTTAAGTCAAGTACTTGAAAGTTTTTGAAAACAGTTTAAGTCAAGTACTTGGAAGTTTTGAAAAATTTTGAAAGCAACTTAGATTATGTACTTAGAAATAGTTTTGAAAAAGACAGTTTTGAAGACAACTTTAAATTAAGTACTTTTTGAAGAAATGATAAAGAAAATTTTGAAAATTTTTTTAAAACCTTCTCTCCTTTCCAATCTCTCCCCCTTTGTCATATATCAAAAAACACAGCAATATAGCAACAAGAATTGCATAAGAATATAGCAAAAGAATAATGTGTTGTACTGAGCCAATTCAAGATATAAACTGAGCCAAATCAATTTGAATTATCTCTGTTGGGACCTGTCTAACCCAATTAGCTACTTACTTACTGTTACAAACAGTAGTTTTCGCTAGGGTTAGTCAGGTTAAGTGTTCTGTTTAAGTTAGATTTTCTAAACTTGACACTTAACCTGATTACTGTTTAATTTGTATTTAGTGCCTCAATTACTGCAGATGCACTGACCTAAAGCATCTTGAATTAAGGCAAAGACCTAAGCATCTCAACTCATTCTAGGTTATCAGTCAAAAGTACCCTAAGGTGCTTGTGAGATGTTGGCTTCTAGATCTATAGGTGCATGCAGTTCTAGGGTTAGGGCCTAGGCTAAGTCCATTTTCGAAATAGCCCTAATTTTGAAGGGGGGTAGTTTTTCCAAAAAAAACTAAGTCGAAAAATTGATTTTAAAATTGTAAAAAGATTTTGAAAATCAAGTAACGCAGTTTAAAATTATTTTAGAAGCTGATTTTAAAATCGAGTAAAGTAGTAAAAAACAGAAGTAAAGTAAGTCTATTCTACCAAGCATAATCTTAACTGCCTTCCTAGTGAGCTGAACTCAGACTCAGGTAGGGGTTTGGTGAATATGTCAGCTAAGTTAGATTTAATGTCTACATGCTTAAGGACTATCTCACCCTTGGCTACATGATCTCTTACAAAGTGATGTTTAACTTCTATGTGTTTAGTTCTGGAATGTTGGATTGGGTTCTTAGTTAGATTAATTGAGCTTATATTGTTAATGTAGACTTGAGTTTGGGTGTAGTTAAGCTGGAAGTCCTTAAGAGTGTGCATCATCCATAAGAGTTGTGCTACACACTCTCCTAAGGCTACATACTCAGCTTCAGTTGTGGATAGAGCTACACAGTGTTGTTTTCTGCTGCACCAACTTACTAGACTATTTCCTAATAGTTGACAACTTTCACTTGTGCTCTTTCTATCTAATTTACAACCAGCGTAGTCAGAATCAGAGTATCCTAACAAGTCAAAGGTTGAGGTTCTAGGATACCAAATCCCTACATTTAGGGTGCCCTTAACATATCTTAGTATTCTTTTTTAGGGCTGCTAAGTGTGTTTCCTTAGCACAGGTTTGGTATCTAGCACACATTCCTATAGCAAAAAGGATATCAGGTCTGCTGGCTGTAAGGTACAGTAGACTTCCAATCATACTTCTATAGAGTTTAAGGTATACTGGTTTACCATCAGGGTCATTATCTATTTTTACATTTGTGGCCATGGGGGTACTTATGCTTTTGGAGTTGTCCATTTTGAATTTCTTTATTAACTCCTTAGCATATTTAGATTGATGGACATAGTTTCCATCCCTAGTTTGTTTAATTTGTAACTCTAGAAAGAAATTGAACTCACCAACTAAGCTCATTTCAAATTCATTTTCCATTATTTTAACAAATTCTTTTAGGAAGTTCGAGTTGGTTGACCCAAAGATTATGTCATCGACGTAGATTTGGGCAATAAAGATTTCTTTTCCTAAGGTCTTAATAAATAGGGTTGAGTCAATCACGTTAGCCTTAAGGGTTTTTGTGAGACAGGTTTTGAATAGATAGCATTATTTTGAAAAATTATGATTTATTTTGAAAACATAAATTAATTTTGAAAATAGTTGATTTTGAGTTTATTTTAAAAAGATGTTTGAATCTACAGTTAACTGAAAATCTGTGTTAGATTCGAATTTGACAAAGAATAATTTGAATTTGAATTTCAAAAATTGGCTTCCAGGTCTTGGCGAGGCACTAGACCTTCTTTGGCTGTAGCCTTATTGGATCATCAACCCTTTCCTTGACAAAGCCTTTTAATGAAATTTCATTTTCAAAATTATTTTTTAAAAAATTCTGGTCTAACTAGTTTGAGTCTTGGATTGGTAGCTTCGGCTAGTTTCACCAGTCTAAAGAGACCAAGTAGATCATACTTGACCTTATCAGAAGAGGCTTCCCTAACGTACTATAATCTCACCGTCACCCAATACTAGGATGTTCAAATTTCAATTAATTGGTTCAGTCCTTAATCTAACCAATCCTAAGTCTAAGCATGGTAAATTGCAGAAATTAAATAGACAAGCAATCATGCAATTTAAAAACAAGAATAGAAATTTATCTAACTATGAATATTGTTTTTAATTTGGCTCCCCCTGGACTAAAGCCACGATAATGGTTCGGCAAGATGTAAATCTTGTCCTTGGGGATCCAATACTGATTTGATCCAGTTTGTTTGTTCAGGCACAGTTTGCGTACCCATGCCTGAATTTTAGGTCTGGACTGGTTCAGTACAACATAGTATGATCTTTGTCTAGACTTGGTTCTATAGCCTAATCCGGATCGATTTAGAACCGACTCCTGTTTTTCAAGAATCATGTCAAGACCCTTGGAACCAAAGGTGAACCGTTCTAAGGCCGCTCTAAGGTCCTTGACTTGAGTTTTCAAGGAGGAATTCTCTTTCTCAAGTTTTTCAACTTGAGTAGAGGTTCCTTCTTGAACCTTCTCAGTTAAGGATCTAGAGTCAGCTCCCTCTTTCAGGAGTTTTACTTCCTGTCGGAGAGATTCGACTCGGATTTTGGCTTTCGTCAAGTCTCGAGAAAGATAGGCAATTAATTCAGTTAATTGATTTCTAGTAAACCCACTTACAGTGATATCGCCATCCTCTGAAAACGTGAGTTTTCCGTCTTTCGGCTCCGATTCTGACTCGGTCTCGATTTCTTCGGAGGCGGTCAGTGCGAGCAAGTTCGACTATGGGGCCTCTTCTTCTTCTTCGGACGAGGATTCGTCCCACGTTGCCTGAAGGGCCTTCTTCTTTCTTGTCTTCTTTGTTTCCTTCAGATTGGGGCATTTCGTCTTGTAGTGACCCTTCTTTTTGCATTCGTAACAGGTCACATTTGGTTTGTTCTTTTCATTTGAAGGATCAACTGGTTTTTCCTTTTTTAGGCTGGCTTTCTTTCTGTTGGTCTGGTTTTTAGTTCTTTGTAATAGTCCCAGGCTAGTCGAACCAGTTTAGGTGGATTTCCTTCACTGTCTTCTGAGTCTGAGTCTGAATCAGACTCGGATGCAGGTTGAGGCTTCTTCTTGGTTACCTTTCCAGTTTTACCTGCAACAAAAGCGATGCCTTTCTCGGCCAGGGTGCAGTTAGTCTGCTCATGCAATTTTAGTTCAGAAAATAGTTCATCTAACTTGATTTTAGAAAGATCCCTTGAAACTTTGTACGCATCTACCATAGATGCCCACAAAGTATTTCTAGGGAAGGCGTTAAGAGCATACCTTATCAGGTCACGGTTTTCTACCTTGTGACCAATGGTGTGTAGACCGTTCATCAGCTCCTGAATTCTGGCATGGAGCTGAGCTGCTGATTCGCTATCGTTCATCTTGATGGTATACAACTTGTTCAGTAGTAGGTCCCTCTTGCTGATCCGGGTGTCGGAGGTTCCTTCGTGCAACTCAATTAGCTTACCCCAGAGTTCTTTTGCACTGTTGAATGGACCTACCCAGTTCATCTCCTCATTGGTTAGGCCGCATTGAAGTGTTTGAGTTGCTTTGGTGTCGGCTTCAATTTTCCTTTTTAGGGTGGTATCCCATTCAGTGTAGGATTGTGGCACTCCGTCAACATTTTTAGGTATGTCCAGACTAGACTGGATTATTATCCACATGTCCACCTGAGTTTTCAGGTGGACTTCCATCCGACTTTTCCAGTAGGAGAAGTCCTCCCCACTGAAAAGCGGTGGTCTGGTGATACTGAAGCCTTCTTGCATGACCATTTAGGAGTTATTTCTGAAAAGAGAACGAAAAAGAAAAAAAAATGTCCCAAGACTTGGTCTTGGATTAGCAGTGCAGGAGAAAGATAAAACAATTTTATCGAGTGGTGTTGCACCAACCTCGATTAACGATAAAAATTTGATGAAAAAAAATATTTCGTAAAAATCCGAAAAACTCTCAAATTGGTGGTTGCACCAAATTTGAGCTTCCCCGCTCTGATACCACTTGTTGGATCGATAGAATACGATAGAGGGGGGGTGAATATCGTAAAACCGTTTCGGATTAGATTGAGAGAAATTACGCAGCGGAAATAAAGAAAAACAAACGCGAACACAAGATTTTTTACTTGGTTCGGAGTCGCGGTCGGCTCCTACTCCAAGGCCCATGGTCCTTGACCGTTTACTGCAGGCAATACTATAACCGCGCAAGTTATTACAAGAAGTTGTACAGTAATAGTGCAGTAAAAACAAAAATCTAACTCTTCATTACCGACGCTCGGTGTGGATCGTTCTTCGGTGCGTAGGGTCGTCGTCGGTGCTAGAACCTCGAGATCAGAAGTTTCCGGAGCAGAGCGCTTGAGCAAAGAGTATTGAGGTGTTGAAAAACTGTGTTCAGAAGTCTTGGGGGTCGAGCCCCTTATATAGTGCACCTGGGGACGCCCGGGACGTTAGGGGCGTCCTCCGCGTGTCACTCGATCCGCAAACCTCTCAGTCAGCCCCTTATCCCTCCAGGATCGGGCTCGGGGTTTGACGGGGGCGCCCGGGACACAGGGGGCACCCCGGTTGACCCAATCTGCTGGCTTCTTGGCTAGATAGACTTTGGTTGCTTCGTTGGCTTGGACCCAGGGAGCCCGGGAGCAACGGGGCGCCCGGGAGCTTGGGGGCGCCTGGCCCAGTGAGCTTCCGAAGCGTTTTCTTGCTCAACTCTTGTTTGACTTTGACCTTGGGCGCCCGGGACCTCCCGGGTGCCTAACCCAGCAGCTGCCCCTCTCCTTTGAGGCATTCTGAGCTGTAGAAACTCGTTCCTTCGATCCTGCATCCAGGGTTAGTACCAAACATGATAAAGCAAGTATGTTAGTGAATTTTACAGCCGTAGCTGTCTTGGTTCTGACTTTGGGTATCCAAAATGGAACCCTAGGTCGAATCGACGCCTACTGTTCCTTCGACGGGGAACGCGTCCTCACCTACTCCTCTCAGGAGAATTTACCTGTTGCCAACCGGCTCCTCCAGTTAGACTTTTGCCCGACAGTCCTTCTCCAGGTGCCTAGCAGTCCTTCGTTAGGTCTTCGTTACCAAGCAGTCCTTCGCCTGGTGCCTAGCAATCCTTCGCCAGGTCTTCGGTACCAAGCAGTCCTTCGCCTGGTGCCTAGCAGTCCTCCGCTAGGTCTTAAACTCCTAGCAGTCCTTCGCTAGGTCTTAGACTCCTAGCAGCCCTTCCCTAGGTGCTTAGCAGTCCTTCGCTAGGTCTTAGACTCCTAGCAGCCCTTCGCCAGGTCTTAGGGTTTCGATGCCTAGCAGTCCTTCGCTAGGTGCCTAGCAGTCCTTCGCTAGGACTTCAATCTGCACACTCAAGTAACATGTTAGATAAACATAACATCTTAACTTTTGAACCCTTTGCCATTATCAAAACCCAAGTTCGACTTGGGTGCTGTCTGCACCAACAATATATGCCTAGGAAGGTGGGTAGGTCTAGGAAGTCCAGGGTGGACATGTTGATTTTAGGGTGTAAGAACCTAGAAAAGGAAAATTAAGCTTTGAGGGCAAAGCTTGATAAATTAGAGAAAATCCTAGATAGATTCACTATTGGATCTAAGGGTTTAAGTATTGTGTTTGGTTGTCAAAAATCCAACAATGATAGATAGGGTCTAGGATACTGATCTAAGTTCTCCAATGCTATAGAGAAGTCATATGCAAGGGTGACATATGACTATAGCAAGGGAAAGTCCAAGAATAACAAGAGAATGTCATTTAAGGGCAAAAATATCTTGACTAAGGACAAGATGTCCAAGGTTAAAGGGAAGCAAATCTTAACTAAGGACAAGGTGTCCAAGATTAAGAAAGTTAAATTTGTAAGCCGAGAATCACCAGAGGTACATCGGTGTGACCTTGTGATTATAGATGTGTTACCTAGGGAGGTGGCTAAGGCTAAGAGCTCGAGAGGGAGCTCTAGGAACCAAGTTGGGACCCATGGTCAATGGATCTCGGAAGGATTTATCCCGAAAGTCTAGATGGACCATGGGGTGTGTTAAAGGATTTAGAGACGGATTTGAGTCTCAATCCTAAGGATTTGACACATTAGTATTGAGTGTCATGCATGAAAATATGACATTGGAGTCATATTGCTTGAGAATTTGATTTTTGATGTATAGATGACTTATAGACCAATGCTAGGGATGCATTGTGTTTTGATATGGACAGATACATCAAAAGAAGGCCAAAACTAGAACTTTAAATCAAGATTCAATTGAACCATTTAGTTAGTTTTGGATTTTGTGTCAATCTTGGGATTAGTGATAGATACATTTTTAATGTATTTTTTCAAGTATACACGGGTACCACAAATCTTTTCAAAAAATTTAGAAATTTTTGGAGAATTATGTAATTATCAGTGCATTTCTGAAATTGGATTCAAAATGTTGAAAAGGCTGATATTAGGGTATCAGTTGACTGATGTAGAAGACAGTCGACTGATAATTCAGTGAATTATATTTTTTGACTAGATCAGTCGACTGATGAAGGAGGTAGTCGACTGATGTTACTGTGAGATTCCTTTTCGATAGGGATCAGTCGATTGGTAATTATCTCAGTCGACTGATACAGGCTAAAACTATTTTCAGCTAGGTCAAAAAGTTTCCTAATAATATTAAACTTGTGTATAATTTTATGGGGGGTTATTATGCAATGTTTATAATCATTAGAAGGTAAAAAAACCAATAATTAGGATATTGTTGGAGTTCTTTTTGATGTGTGGCAAAGGGGGAGAAGTGTTAGGTTAAAGTGGGAAATCAAACACGCCTTTACAAGAAATCCTAGGTCAAGAGGAAGGTTAGGTGAAGGGGGAGCATTGTTGCTCATTTATTGGCAAAGGGCGAACTTTGTGATAGGTTCTTAAAAACCCTTTGTAAGTTCAATGTAGGGGGAGCCTTAGAGAGGTTTTTAAAAATCCCTGGTCAATGAAAAACCTAACACATTTGGGAGTTTAGGTGTGAGGATGTCTTGTGATAGGATCCATGCATGTTTGCATTGCATGATTGCATATACATTGGCGGTATAAGTTTAAGGTGAAGCTTTGGCAACGTAAGTCCAAATATTGATTAACAATTGTTATTTGCTATTTGTTTTCCCTAACTTAAATGTATTGCCAAACATAAAAAAGGGAGAGATTATTAAAACAATCTATGGTTCGCGGGACCATGTGTTTTGATATTCGAGCAAAGGGTTTAAGTTAGATTTATCCTTTTACTTGATATGTGCATTGAGTATGCAGGTTTGTAGGATACGCATAGACTTAGCTGGATGGCTTCGAGTCCGATGAAGGATTGCATGAGGAGATGAACCATGAGTTTATATGCATTCGAGAGACCGTGGACAATACAGGAATGATGAGCCAAAGGAAGTGCACTTCGAGACATATGCAAAGGATGACATGAGGACGAGCCACATGCTTGTATGCATCTGAGGGATGAGAGTCGAAGTCGAAAAAGGCTTGAAGGCAACAGATCAAAGCTGCAAAGGAAGAGTCAGCTGAACCGTGAGGGTCCTAGTGTAACAGAATTATACTCGGGAAGGGAGACCTAGGTTTAGGGTTTGGGCAGTCGATTAGTGTTTGGATCTGTCGAATGGTAGTTGGCAGAGAAATATCAGTCGACTAATCTTCTGTGTCGTCAACTGGTGTCGGCTGGGAATTCGAACGTTGACCTGCATCATTCAGATTCAGTTGGAACCAGTAAACTGGTGTTGGCACCTGTCGACTGGTAATGACTAGTTCAACCACGAGCTCTATTTAAGGGAGCTCGGTTTGGCTGACTATGGTTAACGAAAATGACTTTGGTCAAAGGCCAATTAATAGTCATAGTGCTCAAGGTTTGTTGCAAGGATTGTGGCGAGACTTCTCCACCCACAAGGGACGACAAGAGCTAGGCGGAGGTCTTCCCTGGTCTAATCCATCGACGGATAGTAGGGGTGTCAAAAATCAACACGACCCGACGACCCAACCCAAATCGACCCGAAAAAAATCGGGTTCGGGTTGAAAATTTTCAGGTTCGGGTCGGGTTCGGGTTGGGGGGTTTCGGGTTGAAAAATTTTGAGTCGGGTTCGGGTCGGGTTCGGGTTGACCCGAATTTAATATTTTATGGATTTTTTAGGGTTAAATCAAATTTTATTTTGAAAATTAAGATATTTTTATGTATATTAATATCAATATAGTATGATCATGATGAAGTATTGAGATAAAAGTGAAGAATTATAGGGAAAATGACGAAAAAAGACGTTTTGAATCAGTTTTTTCGGGTTATTCGGGTCGGGTCGGGTTGGTCGGGTTAGTCGGGTTCGGGTTCGGGTTTAGGGGTTTCGGGTTGAAATCGGGTTCGGGTCGGGTTCGGGTTGGGAGTTAAAATTTTTTTTTTTTCCGAACCCGACCCGACCCACCCGAATTGACACCCCTAACGGATAGGGATCGTCCACCTCAAGGACATGCCATGGAGTAGAAATCTTATCTCTAAACCACGTAAACGATTTGTGTTAGCATTGTTATTATTTGTAGTTTATATTTCCGCTTACGCTTGCTAATACTTGTAGGAAGAAACGATAGAATTGGGGTGACCAAGCTATTCACCCTCCCTTTAGCCGGTCCATCGATCCCCAACATTTAATGGTTGAGAGATATGACTTAGCTCGGGCGAGACTCTCCTGTAGGTCCAATACACAAGCAGCGGCGGCGTGCATCTCTATTTCCTTCTTAGCTAGTTGGTCCGCCTACTCTTTGATTCGGCCATTGAGTGCCCCGATCGACGATTCTAGGAGGTGGACATCTCCTAACAGTTTGGTCTCCCGAGCTTGAAGTCGTCCCCTCTCCTGAGTCGGTTGGCCCACTTCTGCTGAGTGGGCTATCACTCTTTCTGACAGAAGATGTTCCCGATGCGGGGCACTATGCAAAGATGACTTCAAAGGTAAGAGGTTGCCCATGCAGTGCTCTAGTTTGGCTCTCAAGTCTCTGCTAACTTCCACTTGCATCTGGCCTTCCCGATGGACTCGATAAACCTCTGCCTCTAGCTCCACCACTTGCTGACGCAGGACTTCAATCTCCTGTTCAGGATGCATCCGACGACCCAAGAGGAGGCACTTAGATGTGGCCTAACACAAGAAGCAGTAAGAGTTAGAGAATAGAGATAATAAAAGCAGATAAAGGGAATTATACCTTCAAAAGAGACTTATACAGACTGATGATTACTCCAACCGAGGTCACCCCTCTTAGGAGAGCAAGATGCTCTTCGGTTAGCTCCCTCATCGCCCCCGACTCCTTGGAGAGGGTATGCTGGACGTAGCTCCAGAGCGGCGGGCGGGGAGAGTCACGAGATGCGTCGCCTCGAAGGGTACGACAGAGGGACCTGGGGCGCCGTCGTTGGTGCTGGAGGATACCTCATCGGAAGGGTGACCCCCCTGTGGTCGTTCCTTAATCTGTATATGCTGAGATCCCAATGTGGCCGCCTTCTTTATCGCATGTTCATTCCGGCGTAGATAGACACTCGTGAATTCTAGTTCTTCCGACGTCACCCCTCTTGCCTTTGCGGCTGCTTTGGGAGCTGGGAACTCTGGGTGAAGGAGGAAGAGAGTGGACCTCCCCGACAGGTGGCTCAACCTCACCCCCGGACTCCACAGCGGTCGGTGTCGCCCTTCGGTAACGTTTGGAGAGTAGAACGGCATCCTCCTCTTCCTCGAGAGCAGCGAGAGAAGCTTGGGCCCAGCGGGTTCTCCTGTTTGAAGGTGTGGGAAGAGTCAAGTGCTTTTGAGGGAGGGCTGATAGCTCACCCTCTTCCTCCTCCTCGGGGGGGGGGGGGGGGGGGGGCAGGATGAGCCATCTTCGTTCGGCAAGCAGAGGGATCACCCCTTAAGTTGGCTCCGGTACCGACGCAAGAACCGGAGTCAGCAGTTCCTCATCCCCTTGTGCTCCAACAAGGGTACGGTAGGGATCTACGTCCTGGCCCCTGGGCGGCTGGTGGCAAGCTCCTGACTTTGGGTTTGCTCGGAGTCTTTGGAGGGCTCGACCGATGGAGTCGTAATAGCTTGAGAAGGAGTGAGTGTCTTCTCATCCGCAAGCTCCCGCTTGAGAAGCTTACTAATGGACCGGACGAGCATGATGGCTTCTACAAAACACAAATAAAGAAATATCAGTTAGAATAAACAGACATTTAATGGAATAATACACTTACTGAGGTCGTGGTCAAGGCTGGTGGCTTTGGGACTAATCCTAACCCAGTGCAGAAGCCCTTCGCATTGGACCATGTTAGGACAGTGGTACTCCATTCCATCCAAGATGATTCGACTCGCTGATACCCCTGATCTTGTTGGAAGTCACCTAGCTCCATAGGAGGAGGCAAGTCTTCTTGCCAGCGAGTCAGACAAAAAGGTCGCTTAGTAAGTTGGATAAAGAAGAAGCGTTCTTACCATCTCTTATGGGAAGAAGGAAGACCACCTATACATTTGTGGCTGGAACAAGCAGTAAAATTTAAAGCTCCTCTGAACGCGAGGTTTGAAAGAAAAAAATAATGAAAAGAACAAGAGGTCAAGGGTATGCCGAACAACTTGAATAGAATGAACGTCCCGCCTATCTGAGCAAAGGCGTTTGAAGCCATTTGGTGAAGGAGAATGTCAAAATATTTAGAGATGACCATAAAGAAAGGAGGGATTGGAAAACGAAGACCAAAATTTATCTGACCAAGGAAGAATGTATAAAACCCTTAAAGGGGTTCTACGGGGATTGGTCAAGCTTAGGAGCCCTAACTTCTAAGTCCGCCGGGATATCATAGGTTTTGCAGGCGACTCTCAAGGCACTGAGTTTAACCTTTGAGGAAGTAACCTCATACCACTCCGTGTAATAAGTCCGCTTCCCGTCAGGTTTTTCCTTCTTGCTCTGTTTTTTCTTTCCGTCTCCATTCTTGCCCATGGTCTTAAAGAATAGAAAGGGGTGATAGAAGAAGAAGAGGGAGGCAGGTAAGACTTACACAGAAAGAAAAAGCTTTAGCGAGCAGGAGTGGAAGACACAAGCTCTGATAGTCGGTGGTGTAAGAAGATGGAAGCCACCTCCACTCCCCCTTTTTTAAGGAAGGGGTAGCCACGATGTGAAGGAATAGATGCATGACGCGTGAATGATAATGAATCACAAACCTCAAGGCATTACAACTCATTATATCTGCCGATTTGTATGACTCGACTAAGCACATCAACGGAAGATCGCGTCGAAGGGATCCTGCCATGTGGCAGTAATTCGTTCGCTAGGGAAGTCTCCCGTCACCCTATGTGCCCTTAATAGGTGATGGACAACCATCATTACAGGGCATCAAAACTCGTACAAACTCTTAGACCGATTCAAGCGACCGCTTAAGGGTGAGGAGCGAATGTTTTGATTCCTAGGACCGACAAGTCGTTAAGGAATAAGAAATGGTAATTGTACACTCAGGTCACTTGTCACGCCACAGGTCCAATCAGTCAGCCCAACTTCCTTCGATTAGACTTAAGGGGGGGACTTGTGATCGGGATAAGTAATCTACGGAGGACACGTGACACGAGAAAGCTACGTGGCAGGACTGACCATGTTGGAATGCCCGAGGTTAGCCCCGCGAGAAGGTCCTTAAGACTGGGTTGGGAAAAGAAGAGTCCCCAAGATTGAATCGGGGTGGTCCTCGAGTCCACACTGGGAAGAAGAGTCCCGAGACCAACTTGTCAGAGTGAAGCCCAAAGAGCAGCTCAGTAAGAAGAAAACAGATTGGGAAAAACTTACCATGAGCTATAATAATGGCGCACTTGAAACCGTTCTCCGAAAGACAACTTCAAGCACCTCCCATTCAAAATAAGAAATCCTGCATGCAGTTATTACCTATAACACATGATGATAATGGACTTATTGGGCGTGGTAGCTGTTACCGGCCTTCCTGAGAGGAGAACGTTTGTCGAACAACCATGGACCATTAAATGTGGGAGTAAGAGAGGTAGTTACGAAGAAGGGGAGGTGTGCGAAGGATAGACATCGAGTATATAAGGTGTTTCAACACCCAGGTGAAGTCTCTCGGTCGCTATGAAAAATAAACTTTGATACTTTTATTTCTCGTTTTCTCTTTACCAAAGATATTTCTGACCTGAACGTCGGAGAGGGCTCCATCGAAATTCTCTCCAGTGTATTCCCTTTACGCTCGTGTTAATCTCGCAGCCGCAAGAATTCTCCCTGTCGTCACTCTAGGCTGCGCTGTGAAGATTCGTCATCTTCGTCGTTCACTTTCAGAACAATCTCGACTTAGTATTCTATTTGAGTGTAATCAAGTTGATATTTAAATAGTAACATTATTTCATTAGACAAGAATTGATTCTCATGATTTTTTTTAAAAATAAATATCCTCCCATTTAAGAGAGGAATGATTCATCTGGTTGGGGAGGCCGGATCCTTTGTCCCGGATCCGGCCTCTGTCCCTCTGTCCCGCTCGCCGACAATCATCGGCGAGCCATTCGATCGACGATCGGACATCATCGGCGCCCTCCGGCCGCCGTCCCGAACAAAACTATACCCTAGGGGTACGATGAACCCGTCGGGTATCACCGCAATTGTGATGTTGCCGTATTCACCGTCGAATCCGACGAGATTGCAATGCGACATTTCCGACCGATTCACCGTTCTCCGAGGATATCGTCTTATTCGGGACGATGATAAAAAATTATTAGTGGTGTCCGATCGTCGATCGGACGACTCGTCGACGATCGTCGGCGAGCGAGACCCCGGGACAGAGGATCCGGCGCCCTGGTTGGTGATAGATTCCATTTTATTGATCATTTGAGTTGCTAAAATCCCTGTTTGATCTATGTTTTTATTGTCAAAATTGTGAAATTGCCCTAGGTTTTAGAACTTACCTTTATTTTGGACTTAATTGCAGTTGGCAGTTCGGATCCTCCGTCCCGAACTCCCGTCTGTCCCTCTATCCCGAACACAAAACGACAAAACAATCACGTGCATCTCGCGTGACTTCGCCTCCCACTCGCGATCAAATTTCCCTCGCACTCAAATTTCCCACACGCTCGACCCGTACCCCAAATCCCTTCTCGCCGAACTCTCCTTCACAGACGACAAACGAAATTCAGGTTAACTCTTAAGAATTCCATGATCGGTCAAAGTGACTGATCAAGGAATTCCTGATCGGTCAAGTGATTCCCTGATCGGTCACCTTGACCGATCAGAGGACGACATTAAATGTTTCAATGTCTCCTTATCCCAAGGAGGATCAGGGACACAATTGTCTCCGATAGAGGATACAATTCATGCATTTTTCTTTGTGACAAACGACTTTATAATCATTAAAATGTTTCAGAGTTTTCTTTTAACTCGGAAAATTAATTAATGAATGATGCTAGGAAAACAGAGTAATAGACTCGAAAAAAACCTTAATGCTTCGCTGGTGCAACACAATATCTGATATGCAAAATTAGTCATGTTTTGATTTGCATCTCAATAGTTAGCTTGAGAGGCTCCACAGGGAACATGTTGATCTCGAGTCACTAATGGAGGATAATCGACATCCATTCTGTTGTGAAGAAATCGAATGACAACGCATGTAATGTTGTCCGAACTACCGCGTGTGAAGGCAGTCTCTGTTAACTTCCTAGCAGCAACTTCAGGTTCCTCTTCCATTCTCACAAGATAAACTGCATCCTATAGGGATCGAAAAGGATACACATCTTAAATTGAAAAACATGAGATGGAATCGAACTTACAGTGATCTCCTTTGCTTCTTCTTCCTCTGCTTGCCTGCTGTCACGCGAGATATCACCACGGACAAAACACTTTCTTTCCAAACCAAATCCC
>JAGFNQ010005327.1:0-23022 GCA_024364735.1 Boesenbergia rotunda
CTTTAGGAGGCATCGACATGAGTCCTGAGCGTCTATTTGACGCTAAACCCATGAGACCTGCCAGCCATGTCTTATATAAAATTGTTGTTGAGTGTATTCTGCCGATTGTCACCAAGGGAGAGCTAAGATCAGACTTCACCACTTAGTCATGATGTATGCATTGGAGAGGAGGCTAGATATTGATATCTCTCTTCAGGTTTTAGCGCCATCTGTCATTCCTCCAGAGTGTGAATGGCAAGATTTATATGCCATTCTGTCATTTACTCACAGAGTCTTTCATTCACGTCTTGGTCTCCGAGTTTGTAGTGGTCAGACTCGACACATGTCGAAGGATTATGATCAGATCGGTCAGAGACAGTTGTCCTTGGCTGGTATTGGAGTGTAGACAGGGTGGGTTTGTCTGGAGAGAGCGACCAGAGGCCCCTGAGGCAGTTGAGGAGCCTGAGAGCCGATCACACGTGCAGAGTTCACTCAGATGCAGGCAGATCTTCATGGGCTTCGTGAGTCTGTTGACACTATCCAGGGAGATGTTCAGAGCCTACAGCAGGGGCAAACAGCCACTCATAGGGAGGTGCAGGGCCTTACAGAGTTCTGTCAGGGGTTCATGACCAGGCAGGACACCATGTACGAGATGTTACAGCGATGGGACTTGACATATAAGGGTCCTTCTGCTCCTCCTCCTCCTCCTCCTCCAGATGGTGATGACCATATGTATTTTTGATCAGAGGATGCATGTTTTGAGGGAGTTTCAAGTGTTGAGAGTATTATGTGATGTTGTCTTATTATCTCTCAAACACCTTCTAATTTGATGGTAACATGTATTTGGATAACTTTTGGCCTTGTTTGGCCCTAGGTAGTATAGTAATGTTTGCAAGTTAACTTTGAGTCCATGAACTATGTACTTTCATCATGCTACTTTTATTAAAGTTGTGCTTGTGTGGGATGATAAATGCTAGTATATTGCTAAACATGTTGATATTCTTTTGTATATGTATGCTTATGATACTTTCTACATGTTTTGATTAAAAATCACATAAAAATATTATATTTTCCTCTCTTGTAGCATACAATGAGATAAGAGTGTCATGTGAGTGAAAGGAATGCTTCTTTAGACTCGAAAGGAAATTGGGAGGAGACTTTGTAAAAACATAGACACATTTATATGTATAAGGGAAGTTTGCGAATCATTTCAAATGACAAGTGGAAGTGCTAAAGAGTCGCAAACACTAGTCATCTATATCACACCTCTACCTTGATACAAAGTGCTTGATTTTGAAGATTTTAGAGTTTGTACCAAAAGTCAAGCACGGTTGGTGATTTTCACAAGCCAAATTTTTCTAGGGTAGGGGATACCTTTACAATCGTGCTTGCAAAGTTTTACATTTTTCCGGATTTTCTGGAATTTTTATTTGGTTTCTGAATTTCGGTTGGAAATTCAGTCTGCAGTGTCGCAGTCACCTGCCTGGGGGCAGTCGACTACGGTGAGGGGCAGATGGTGGCACGTGGTGATTTCTGAGGGGATATTCAGAAATCTGATTAAGTTCTATTTGGCACCTAAGGTGGGTTTGCTTGAGGCAATCTTTTGATGGTGTCAAAGGGGGAGAATTTGAGTGTTAAGTTAGGTTTTTAGATTGAAACTTAATTTAGGTTTGGTTATAACTTTAGAGTAAGTTGGGAAACCTTAACTCTAACTTGGGATTAGCAATAAGGGTTGAAATTTGGGAGAAAGCATAGGTTAAGGAGGAGGTTGCCTCTTGTGTGGTATGCTTGAATTTCAATTGCTTTTGCTATTATCATTATTGCTATATGTTTACCTAACTTAACATATTGCCACACATCAAAAAGGGGGAGATTGTTGGGGCAATCGGCCCTGAGATGATCTGGAAGATCATGATATTTTGATGAGTGGGCAATATGGTTAAGTTAGGATTTGTGTTGTTCTTGATGTACTACTAGGTGCCCCAATCAAATACACAAAACATGTATACTCAAATAGTGAATTATCATTTATTAATATAAATGTTTACATCATAAGGCGATTGCCTTAGGACACTTCTCTCATATCACTAACAAACTCCCACTTGGCCTAATGCCAATCGCTACGGTATCCAATACCACAGGCTCTAACATGACCCTCAAACTTGTTTTGAGGCAAGGCCTTAGTTAAAGGATCCGCTAAATTCCTTTCAGTGAGAATTTTCTCAATTTGTATGTCATTCCTACTTATAATCTCTCTGATCAGATGATAGCGGCGAAGCACGTGTCTGGATCGCTGATGAGACATTGGTTCCTTTGCTTGTGCAATAGCTCCATTGTTGTCGCAGTAAACCGGCACTGCTTCATCAATGGTTGGAACCTCATCAAGTTTTCGAGACAAACTTCTTGATCCAAACTGCTTCCGTGGTATAATCCGCTACGATGTCTTGTTTGGAACTTTTCCAACTTATTGCGCCTCCATTCAAAGTAAATACGTATCCAGACTGAGATTTGGAGTCATCCTTATCTGTCTGGAAACTGGCATCTGTATACCCACGTATTACCATATCTCCTTCTCCATATATTAGGAACACATCCTTAGTTCTTCTTAAGTACTTAAGGATTGTCTTGACAGCCGCCCAATGATCCATTCCTGGATCCGACTGGTATCTGCTTGTGACGCTCAAAGCATACGATACATCGGGCCTTGTACATAACATAGCATACATGATAGATCTTATCGCGGATGCATAAGGAATCTTATTCATGCAAATCCTCTCGTCTTCTGTGCGCGGACACATAGACTTTGAAAGGTTGATCCCATGCCTGATGGGAAGGTAACCTTTCTTGGATTCCGACACACTAAACCCTTTTAGCATTCGGTCTATATATGTAGACTGCGAAAGACCAAGCAACCGTTTTGATCTATCTCTATAGATTCTAATCCCAAGGATATAGGTTGCTTCTCCCAGGTCTTTCATGGAGAAAGTTTTGAACAACCAAATCTTAACTATCTGTAAAACTGATATATCGTTTCCTATAAGTAAAATGTTATCGACATATAATACTAGGAATACGACTGCACTCCCACTAACCTTCTTGTACACACAAGGTTTGTCAGGATTTTGTGAGAAATCAAACTCTTTGATTGTCTCATCAAAACGGATGTTCCAGCTCCTAGATGCTTGCTTCAGTCCATATATGGATCGTCGAAGCTTGCATACTTTGGTTTTATCAACCGATGTGAAACCTTCAGGTTGTATCATGTATACATCCTTAAGCAGGTTTCCTTTAAGGAAAGTTGTTTTCACATCCATTTGTCATATCTCATAATTATAATGAGTTGCTATGGCTAGGAGTATCCGAATGGATTTAAGCATAGCTACTGGCAAATAGGTTTCGTCATAATCAATTCCTTGTTTTTGACGATATCCTTTTGCCACTAATCTAGCCTTAAAGGTAACTACATTACCTTCCATGTCGGTTTTCTTCTTGAAAACCCACTTGCACCCTATGGGTTTAATCCCTTCAGGTGGGTTATCCAAGTCCCATACTTGATTTTCGTACATGGAATCCATTTCCGACTTCATGGCTTCAAGCCATTTGTCCCTTTCTGAACTTTTCAGAACATCTTCATAACTGATAGGTTCGTCATCGCCAATGAGCAACACGTCGTTCGATTCACTTATGAGAAATCCGTATCTCTCTGGAATGTTGCGTGTCCTATCAGACCTACGAAGAGGTGGTGTAGTTTTAGGTTCAACTGATAGCTCATCACTATGAATTATCGGTTATGGGCCTAGACTAGGTGTCTCTGTGATGTCTATTGGAGTTTCTTGAACTTCATCAAGTTCAATCCCACTCCCACTATTTTCTTGTAAAAGAAACTCTTTCTCTAGAAATACAGCATGCCTTGAAACAAACACCTTTTGTTCCAAGGGAAGATAGAATTGGTAACCCTTCGTTTCCTTAGGGTATCCAATAAATAGACATTTATCAGACTTAGCATCCAATTTGTCTGATACAACCCGCTTCACATAAGCAGGACAACCCCATATCTTAAGGTGAGTTAAGTGAGGTTTCTTACTATTCCAGATCTCATATGGAGTAGTAGAGACTACCTTGGTCGGGACTCTTGTTTAGCAAGTAAACAGCTGTCTTAAGTGCATAGCCCCAAAAGGATTTTGGAAGAGTTGCATGATTCATCATAGACCTAACCATGTCTATCAAGGTTCGGTTGCGCCTCTCAGATACACCATTATGCTGTGGTGTATACGGCGGAGTCCATTGGGACAATATCCCATTGTCCCTTAGATAATCTTGAAACTCTTGACTTAAGTATTCACCACCTCGATCAGATCGAAGTATCTTAATACTTTTGCCAAGTTGTTTCTCTACTTCATTTCTGAACTCTTTGAATTTCTCAAAGGCTTCAGATTTGTGTTTGATCAAGAACACATACCCGAATCGTGAGTGATCATCGATGAAGGTAATGAAGTAGTTATAGCCTCCTTGTGCAAGAATTGACATTGGTCCACATACATCGGTATGTATTAGACCAAGCAATTCTCCCACTGGATTACCTTTTCCGGAAAAGGGTAATTTGGTCATCTTGCCTTTTAAGCATGATTCGCATGTATCAAATGAACCGGGTTCAAATGATTCCAAAATTCCACATCGGTGTAATTCGGTCATGCGTTTCTTACTTATATGGCCAAGACGTCAGTGCCACGTGTAGGAGTCTATTTGATTATCTATTCGAGCACGTTTGTTGCTAACTTCGATATTGAAAACGTCACTGGATAAATCTAACGTGTAGATGCCATTGCACAAAGTTCCATTCCCATAAAGAACGTCATTTAAAGTTATGTAACAACAATTGTTACTGAAAGTTAAATGATAACCTTTTTCATTCAAACATGAAATAGATACAATGTTCTTTATTAACGAAGGAACAAAATAACAATTATCCAATTCTAAGACACGTCCAGTGGGGAGCTTTAGCAAATATGTTCCGATGGCAACAGCAGCAATCTTTGCTCTGTTTCCAACTCGCAAATTCGCTTCTCCTTTAACGAGTCTTCTTCTATTCCTTAGCCCTTGTATGTCATTACATATATGTGAGCTACACCCAGTATCAAGTACCCAAGTGTTTGAGGAAATAGAATGACATTCAATAACGAAGATACTTGAAGAGGATGGGGCATCGGATGCCTTCTCTTTCAAGGACTCTAGATAAACCTTGCAGTTTCTTCGCCAGTGACCCTCCTTGTCACAGTGATGGCAAGTGCCTTTTAGGGTATTTTCAGTCTTTTTGGCCTTTTTCTTCTTTCCCTTATTCTGTTCATTGGCCTTCCTCTTAGAACCTTTCTTCGAGGAACCAACTAACAGTACCGTCTTTTGATCCTGCTTCACAGAAGGCTCTACAGTCTTCAGCAGGTTGAGCAACTCAGGAAACTGGTCTGGAGTTGTGTTTTCAGGAGGACGGTTGGGAAGTTGATCTTCAAGGACATAAGCAAGATTCTCTGCCTTGAGGACTATCCTCAGGTTTCGAAGCCAGTCCATGAAGTTTGGCCCAGTCAGTTTATTGGTGTCCAAAATGGAACGCAAGTTTAAAGAAGACATGATCGAGTGATTATCCTAGAAATTCAAATTGAGATTATGTGAGAAGAATGATTAAAGAATGTATCAATATACATAAATTGAAATCCTATTTATTTTTCAAATTGAATAACCCTTATTATCAATTCGGGAGATCGTAGGAACATCTCCAAATAGGCTGATAGCCAACCATAGATAAGAACCACCATGGCTGTGGCCATCAAGTTTTTCTTAGCTATGAAGATAGGTAATTATACCGATTACATATCACATATATGTAACTATCACATTATGCTATCAACTAATTGAATGTTTGCATAAATCATTGGGTTGTTAACTCATTAACAAGTATGCATCATATACATAGCACCCAACTGCACCTCTCTTTACATCGACCTTGGCTGTGGCACAACAAATCGATGCTCCAAGCTTAAGGCTGACCCATTAATCAAGAAATAGTTTTAATATGGTTGGAGCTCATTCAACCGTTTAGTCAGGCTTGGATGTGTCCAACAACCAAAACTAAGGATTGACCTCTGACTCCAACTATATTATTCATAAACTAATTCCATAGTTTGAGCATGTTGAGGTTCAAGTCGGGCATGGATGTGTCCATCAACCCAATCGAGAAACAAAACTCCGATTCTAACCATATTAATGGAAGGTGTTTGCCTTAATATTTTGTAAGGGGTTTTTGGTCTCATCTTTTCTAAGCACATTCATGACATGTGTCATGACTAACGATTTCCTTAATAAAGTATGTATGTGACTCAAGTTATCAAGTCTCATTAATTGAATTAGGAACCGGATTTCCTAATTCTAATCTCATACTATATTAAAGGAATTGTTTTGGGAAACAATTTCCTAAATTGTCATAATCAATTTCGGAAATAATATGTTTAAGACTTTGATTTCTCTAAATCAAATCTTATTAAATTAAGAGGCAATTCCCTTAATTCAACGACATATTATTTTCATGAAAATCTCATTTAAGAAAACTCTATAGGAAACCATTTCCTAATTAATTTTGGAGACAACAATATGTAAGAGCATCACCTCTTAAAACATATTTTATTCATGGATTTAATTAATTACAACAAATCGTTTTCTAAGGGTGGCTCCCCGAGGCTCAGATACCCAAAGAAAAATAATTGGTTGTAAATCCAATTGGACGGCTCCCCGAGGCTCAATCCAAATCAAACATGACAATTTCAATTAAAAAATTGGGAAATTAAATTACAACAACTAGCTTTAAATTGGACGGCTCCCCGAGGCTCAATCCAAGATAAAGAATTTTGTTGTCAATTTAAAGACCAATTCAAATTTAATTGTCAATTAACTGTCCATGAATTTGTCTAGACTTTCTTAAAAGAAAGTGCCCAAAATTGCGAGATTTCATAAATTAATTTTCAGAATAATTGTAAGTTTCTGGTACAAAGAAAACTTACATATTTCCAAAGTTGGAAAATTTCTAAAATAGAAAATTTCCAAAATTGAAAAGTTTCCAAAGATGGGAAGTTTTCACAATTATTATAAAATTTTTAGAAACTAGGATATTTCAAAAGTTTGCGAAATTTCATGAGGATTTCCAAACTTAGAAATTCCTAAATCTAAAATTTATTATAATTGGAAAGTTTCCATAATTGAAAATTTTTTTCCAAAATTGAGATTATGACAAAGTTTTCTGCAAAACAATTATATGATTATGTCGAACACTAACCGGCTCTGATACCACTGTTGGGACCGGGTGCATGTCGACAAGGATACGGGTTCGTAAAATTTAATATTTTTACGTGCAGCGGAAGAATTAGCATAAAATAATTTCCTAAATTATTTTAACCACGTATCTAGCATGCAACCTTATGGTGTGTTGACATAATCATAAATTAAAACTTTACGAAAAGTAAACTAATTTACTAAGTACCTTTCGTAACTCGAAGTAAGGGACGAGATCCAACCGTAGCGTCCCTTGGAAGCTCCGCCTCTATTCGCGTCCACGCCGAGTTCTCTTCGGGATAACTTCTCAAAGTCACGAGTTTTGTGCCGATGAGAACTACTAGATTCTCTATAGGCACAACAAGAAAGATCAAGAGAGGAAAGGGAAACTAACCACCAAGAAAACGGAATCGAATTCCGGGAAGAGAGGAGTCGCTATCCGCTTCTTCTTCTTCTTGTTTCGTTTCTCCTTCTTCTTGAAGCTCACGGCAACCTTGCTTGGTGTGGATAGGGTGCGCCGGCCCTAGCAAGGAAGGTGGGAGCCGGCCCTAATTCTCCAAGAAGGGCGCCGGCCCTAAGGGAAAGGAGAGGGAGAAGAGAATAAGAGAGAGGGAGAGAGGAAGTTACTAATCTCAATTAGTAATGCATAATAAGGGCTTGCCTTTGGTTCCTTTATATAGTAGCAACTCCTTTGCTAAGTCTCCCTCTTAACAGAATTAACGGAATTAGTTATAAAAAATTTATCTTATAAATTCTCTTATTAATTGTTCCGTTTAAGCCGAGTCTTATTATAACTAATTTATAATAAAACAAATTCTTCTTCTCTTTAAATTATGGAATAAATTTTATAAGGAATTTATAAACTTTCTTATTATGGAAAAATCAATTCATAATTGATTTTATAAAATTAAAATAAACCAATTCATGGATTATTTTAACTTCCATAAAAGAATAAATTTCTACAAATTTATTTATATAAATTTCTTTATACAAATTTATTTATCCATAATTTATAAAATAAATCGCACTAGATTCATTTTATTAATTAAACCAATTAAATTGGTTTTTCTCCCTTTTAATGGTCGGCCAACCAAGGAGGGTTGGCACCCTCTTTGGCCGGCCCAAACCGAGCCGAACCAACGCGAATTAAACTCATTTAATTCGCCCAAAAAACCTTCAAAAGACTTAGCCATTTTTAGCTTCCATTGCGCCTCTGATTATCTCAGATTCGACTTATTTCTCTTGATCGAAAAATCTAATTTTCAACTCGTTTTAAATCCCTCGGATTACCCGTAGTGCGTGTGACTAAATAGGCTTTCGATTTATGTTGGCCGTCTATAATTAACCAATTATAGAACGGTCATGAGTGGCACCTAGTAGTACATCATGACCCCCAATTAATCGAAAGATCAACGGTTTGACCTCAGAAGAAATTATTCTGAAACCCTTCAGCAGCTCTAATGAGTCGTGCCCCATTCCCTTCACCATCTTATACCCACTTGGTTCAGGACACGGTCTATTTGTGTCAGTCCCCACTAGGCTGACTACGTCACACCTAGCCCAAGTAATGTCTTTCTCATCCTTTGGATTTCTAATTACTCTCATGTATTTAAGAGACTCGCACTCTTAACATGATATACTCTGGCCAGAGGTTTTTGAGTAACAATCCGACGATAGGCCTGGGTATACCTCTCCTCGCAAGGAGTGGTGAATCCTTTGTAGGCTGTTCAAACATCTTCGGGCACTTTAGCTTATACCCAATCATCCTGGGTCCACACCTCCTTGGAGATGCTTGCTTAAGATGTTAAAGTATAAGTCTCCATGACCAAGATGACTTAAACACCGCAAGTCAAAGGAACATCGCACTTAAGCTGCAGTAAGAACTTCATTGACATATCTATATAGATAACCATATGAAGTTTTACAGCTAGTCACTCCAATGAACTAGTTCCCTTAACTAGCATCCATGTTTATCTCCGGACATCCCAATGTCACCAGCCAGTGAGAATCTGTTGATTAGAGAATAACCCATGCTAGTCTCAACAGAATTGATAGTGTATGTTTTTATCAATTCATCGACTAGGGATATTTTCAATACTTCACATTTGCACATATAGAGATAATCACAAGTTGTGATCCCATCACAAATTCTCTTATGCTGTGAGTTGTATTGCGGACATTCAGTAGATGAGTTTAAGATCTCAATCAAATACACAAACATGTATACTCAAATAGTGAATTATCATTTATTAAAATAAATGTTTACAATCATAAGGCGATTGCCTTAGGACACTTCTTTCATATCACTAACAGTTCTCACATATGTACATGAGTGTGCAGGTGTACAGGTATATGTGGACTTGATTGACGTCTTCAGGTGAAGGATGGAATGGAGGTAAGCTGGAGGCTTATGTACGTATCTAAGGGACCATGTATAGAGGAGATGATGAGCCAAGGGACGCGGACTTCGAGGCGTACGTGAAGGGTGGCATGGAGGCAAGCTGGAGGCTTGCGTGCGCATCCGAGGGACCAGGGCCAAAGATGAAGAAGGCGTGAAGGGAACAGTCAAGACCGCTGGTAAAGATTCAACTGGGATGTAAGGGTCTGAGTATGAGTGTTTGTACTCAGGGGCTAAGCCCGGAGGGTTTGAGTGCCGTGAGATTTGTACTCAGAGTAAAACCCTAGGTTTAGGGATGAGGCAGTCGACTGCCCTGGGTCAGTCGACTGCTATGGACTGGAACAGGCTGTCAGATTTCGAACGTTGTGATGCAACGGTCGAATCTGAGTGGGACCAGGTAACTGCCACTTGGCAGTCGACTGGTAGCCGCTGTTCCAGATTCGAGCCCTAGTTTAAAAGGGGCTCGTTTACTCCTATTCTTTTTGACGAAACTTGCTTGGATAGGGCAAGTTAGTAGTCTTGTATTCTCAGATTGTGTCCAAGGTGCTGTGGCGAGGTTTCTCCACCCACAAGGAGCAACACGAGATAGTCGGAGATTATCCGAGGAGTGATCCGCCGAAGGATTGTTGGATTAGTCACCCGGCCGGGGTGGATACCAACTAAATCTGGTATTGTTAGCATTGCTATATATTTTACATATTATTTCCGCTGCGCTAACAACTTTTAGAGATCAAAGATCCGAACAAGTGCTATTCACCCCCCCCTCTAGCACCCTACATCGATCCTACAGTTAACTACAAGGGCATTTCCCTAAGTATCCTGGAAATTCTCCAAACTCAAGAAAATTTCAAAAAGTATTTCAAAAAGGATTTACTAAGCCACAAAAACATTTTGAGAAATAGAATATTGGTATTTTTAAAGGCAAATTAGTTGTATTTTCAAAAGAACTTTGAAAACTTGTGTATTAAAATAACTTATTTTGAAATGTTCAATAGTTCTTTTAATTTAACCTCCCCCTAAACTTGACATAGTCCTTAGAAGCTTGTTGACCACAAGTATTCTTCCTCTGAGTCCTTAGGGGTTAGTTCAGATCAAAAGAATTATTTAATAATTTCAAAAATAATTGCCAAAGAAAATACTTGTTAGAAATAATTTCTTTTGGTTCAGACTCCCCCTAAATTTGACACATCCTCGGAGTCCTTGTAGGTCATGAAGTGGACCTTCCTCTATGTCTTTAGGGTTTGTCAAAATCAAAAGCACAATTCTTAAAATGAATTTTGAAGTATTAACATTTTGAAAAAAAAATGATTGTTTGAAAGACATATGATAGCATAGTTTTCGAAAAACATGAGTGATAGTTTGAAAACATAGTATTTTTAAACTTCTTCTTTTAATTTGAACTCCCCCTAAATCTGACACAGCCTTAGGAGGCTTGTTGACTACAAGTTAATCCTCCTCTTAGTCTTAGGGTTTGATTCAAACAAAAAGAGAAGAAACCTAAGTTTAAAAAAGTATTTTGTTTTAATGATTTGAAACATAATTTCATTCTCCTATTTGAGAAAATGAATATAGAAAACTGAAAAGGGGAAATGATTTGAAAAAATAGAAGTTTTTTTAAGTCCCAAAAAAAATATAAATATCTAAGCCCGGACTGCAGAAAAAAATATCCTAAGTAATCCCAAGGTGACTTTTTGCCATACAAGAATAAACTAAATGTCTGAAAGAAATGTTTGTATAATGGTAAAGGAAAGAAATAAATATTATGAAATAAATTTCAGGTTAGTGAACAAAAGAGACTTGATTTTAATTACAATGATTTGAAACATTAACTCTTAGTTAAAAAATTAAATTTGATTTTTGAGAAAATTAAAATTTAGAGGGTTAAGTTTGTTTAATTGAATTAAATTTTAATTTTGAAAATTGTTCGGTTGAATTAAATTTGATTTTTAAAAGTCAGTTGAATTAAATTTGAATTTTAAAAATCAGTTGAATTAAATTTGAATTTTAAAAGTCAGATGAATTAAATTTGAATTTTAAAAGTCAGATGTATTAAATTTGAATTTTAAAAGTTGTTCATTTGAATTTGAATTTTAAAGGTTGTTCATTTGAATTAAATTTGAATTTGATTTAATTGAATTATTTTGAATTTAATTGAATTAAATTTAATTGATTTAATTAAGATTTAATTGAATTTAATTGATTTAATTAAGATTTAATTGAATTTCATTGACTTAATTAAGATTTAATTGAATTTAATTGACTTAATTAAGATTTAATTGAATTTAATTGATTAAGTGTAATTGAATTTAATTGATTTAATTAAGATTTGATTTTGATTTAGTTGGTTGGGTTGGACTCAACTTTTAGGTCCTAAGCATCTCACCCATTTCTAAGTGACAAAACAGGATATCCTTAACTGTTTTGTGAGATGCATTAATTTTATCTTTGATGTTAACACTATGATTTAATTGAAGCTTGTGTTAGATTCGAGTTTAACAAATAATAATTTAAAAGTGAGTTTCGATAATTGGCTTCCAGGTCTTGGCGAGACATAGAGGCCTTCTTTGGTCGTAGCCTTATTGGATCAACAACCCTTTCCTAGACAAAGCCTTTTAAATAAAGATCATTTTCAAATCATTGTTTGAGACACTCTGGTCTAATTAGCTTAGGATTCGGAGAGGTAGCTTCGGCTAGTTCCACCGGACTAAAAAGACCAAATAAGGTACTCCTTACCCTACTTGATTCCTTAGTCAGGCTTCCCTAACGTACTATCATCAAACCTTGTCGTAATACTAGGTTGTTCAAGTTTCAATTAATCAAGTCCTATTTCTAGTCCTATGAATAGCAAAAGAACTCTAGGTAAGATCATAGTGAGGAGAAATTTCTGGATTTTCTAACATATTGACCTTATGTTTTAGGGTTTCACTTTCTTGTTTCAATTTCCTAAAATTTGCCTTAACTAATTTATATGAGTCAATCACATTATTCAAGGTAAATATTGGATTTTCAAATACTGTAGATTTACCTTTTGATTCCCGGTTGGGAATCTCCCCCTTGATTCTAGCCATCTTTCTTTTGCTTGATTGTTTCTTCGACATTTTGTAGCGGTCGCGAGCCAACCAGACCAGTTTCCAAGGGTCCCTTCCTTCGTCGTCAGATTCTGAGTCTGAGTTGGACTCAAGTACTGGTTGAAGCCTCTTTTGCAATTCTCTTGGAGTTTTCCCTGCAATGAAAACTATACCTTCCTCGACCATTGTAGTATCAGCTTGATTATTAGACCTTAATTCAGAAGAAAACGATTCAAATTTAGTTACCGATTTTGTCTCAGACAGCTCATCGTCTGACTCTGGTTCGATTTCGATGTCAGGGGCCGAGTCTGTCTCAGCTACTTGTGCTTGAGCCGAAAATGCAAAATCTTCTAGGATCTCAGTATCGGAGCTCTCTTCATGTAGATTGATTAGCTTTTCCCACATCTGCTTGGCACAGTTGAAGGATTCGACCCGCTTCAATTCTTGGTTAGGCCACATTGTAGGATTGCAGTAGCCCTTGCATCTGTCTTGATCTTCCTCAGAGTTGGTTCATCCAGTTTATCCCAAGTGATCGATGTTCCTTCTTCTGTGGGGAATGTGAACCCCGTTTGGATTATCAACCAAAGTTCCAGATTGGCCTTCAGGTGGGATTCCATTAGACTTCTCCAGGAATTGAAGTTCTCGCCGGAGAATAGCGGTGGACGGGCACTGTTCCATTCTTGGTTAGCCATTTAGTTTAAACCTCGTACACAAGAGAAACAACAGAAATGTACCAAGACTTGGTCTTGGATTAGTAGTGCGGGAAAAGGGAAAAATTGGCCCAAAAAATATTGCACGATTTTCGAGGTGGAATAATAAAAAAATTATGACAAATTTTTAAAAATGTTGATTTTATCACTTCAGATTAATGATGAAAAAAGTAAGAGGTCAAAAAAAAATTGCTCGAATTAGGATAACACGAATTTCGAGAAAAAATATTAAAATAATAATAAAAAATTTTATGACAAATTTTTAAAAATTGATTGTTTTAACAATTCTAACTTATGGTGAAAAAATGAGAATTCAAAATTGAAAAAGGCGAAAAATCCAAAAAAAGTCTCAAATTGGTGGTTGCACCAAATTTGAGCTTCCCCGCTCTGATACCACTTGTTGGATCGAGAGAAACGATAGAGGGGGGATGAATATAGTAAAACGTTTCGGATTGAAAAAGAAAATACGCAACGGAAAAATTAAAACGCAAACCAGAACGCAAACACCAAGATTTTACTTGGTTCGGAGTCACGGTCGGCTCCTACTCCAAGGCCCACGGTCGTTGACCGTTTACTGCGGGCAATTCTATATGTGCGCAAAACGGTTTACAAACAAATATTACAATTGCAGTACAGTAAACTTAAAAGGACAGCTCTTCGTTACCGACGTCCGTTGTGGAATGTATCTCGGAGCAGAGGGACGTCGTCGGCGCTTGTATCTCGAGTTGGGAGGTTTCCGGAGCAAAGCATTTGAGTAGAAGAGCGTATTGGCGTTTGAAGCAGTGATTGTTGAAGCCTTGGGGTCGAGGGGCTTTTTATAGCCTCCTGGGGCGCCCTGAACGTTGGGGGTGCCCCCCCCCCCCCCCACGTGTCACTCGATCCGAGCAACTCTCGGTCAGCCCTTATCCCACTCGAATAGGGCTGAGAGTTGACTGTGGGGGCGCCCGGTGTTGGAAACGGGATGGCTAGAGAGGGGGGGTGAATATAGCCAATCACTTCTATCTTTGGCAAGTAACAAGTTTCTGCACTTAATCTTATCAGTAGCACAGCGGAAGAAATAAAGCAACAAAGCAGTGCAGTAAACCAAAATGGAAACCGAAAACAAACAACCACAATTAGCAAGATCGCTAACAAGGAGGGTTTACAAGGTTCGGGGATAACTTGCCCCTACTCCTTGGCGTGCCCTTAAGGTGGGTGATCCCTTGATCGTCGGCAGATCAAGCCCCGGTTATCACCGAATATGAAGCAACCTCCTTCTCGGTGGAGAAACCTCTCCACAGCGTTTCAATCACAGATAAGTGTTTAAGCTCAATGAAACAACAAGAAGGATCTTACTCAAGCACTCAGCAAGGACAAGAACACAGCAAGCTTCCCTGAGCTCCACCCAGTGGCGATCTCACGCAAAAACCCTTCTTCGTGTCTTCCCACTGTCGGACTCCCAGCTCCTTGTTCTCTCCTTCAAGCACTCAAGTAATGGATGATTGCTTCTCGAAAATCAGTAGCTTGCTCAAGATGATGAAACTTTAAGAACGCAGCAAGCTTATTGTGGAGAACTCAAAGCGCAGCAAGAAGACAGTTTTCAAAACCTCTGCTTCCACTAAGCCATCTTCCGCCCTTTTGATCATCCACACAGCACCAGGTGACAACATC
Organism: Boesenbergia rotunda; assembly: GCA_024364735.1. Lineage (NCBI taxonomy): Eukaryota > Viridiplantae > Streptophyta > Magnoliopsida > Zingiberales > Zingiberaceae > Boesenbergia > Boesenbergia rotunda. Next base: position 15,120 of record JAGFNQ010005327.1, read on the forward strand.
CTCCGTAGCCTCCAGCTATCACGCTGCCAACGCCAGCTACCACTGAGCCCTCTCTGGTCTTCCTGAGATCCCCTCAGCCAATCCCCAGTCTCGGCTCCAGTCTGCAGCTCGGCCGTTGCAACCTGAAATGGAGAATCGGACAAACCTGCTCCAAGGAAAGCCTCCTTTGACCTCTCCTTGAGTGTTTGAATCCTCCCCTGTCACCTGCAGCTCAATCAGAGTGTTAGAGCAGCGTATCACACAGTAAATCAAATATCAGATGTAAGTGGCAGCAAATTAGATACGTTCAGACGCGATCAGAGTGTCTGACAGTGCATTGAATTAAAGTGATCGGTCACCGGACCGATCAGAGCTACCCCTGATCGGTCACCAGATCGATCAGGCTAGGTCCAGATCGATCAGGCTCCGTCCTGATCGATCCCCAACGCTCGATTAGAAATCGCGATTTCTTTGTGACTTCTCCTGGATCGATCACCTGACCGATCCCAGGTTGTGGATCGTTCACCCGACCGATCCACCCCTTTCTTGGGCGATTTCTGAGCTTCGCAGTCCAGACCTCCTGATCGGTCATCAGACCGATCAGGCAGCCTCCTGATCGGTCACCAGACCGATCAGATCATGATCAGACCGATCAGGCTAGAGCCTGATCGATCATAGTGAGGAACCTGCGACGCTGGATCGTTCTCCGGAACGATCTGCACAGTGATCCTGATCGGTCTTCAGACCGATCAGGTTCAGATCAGCAAGGGAACTCAACCTCAACTGTTCGCTCCCTGATCGGTCACCAGACCGATCAGGAGCCAAGCAGTAGGTGAAACACAGACTCCCTGATCGGTCACCGGATCGATCAAGAGCAGCACAGTAGGTTCCCAACCTCACTGTGTGCTCCCTGATCGGTCACCAGATCATCAGTCGTTGCTGGATCGGTCACCAGACCGATCCACAACAGGGCAGCGTGCCAGCTTCCCCGACCGATCACCAGACCGATCCAGGGACGTAAACTTAGCCCTCCAAGCTAAGTTCTCTTCCACCTTAGCCCTCCAAGCTAAGGATTTTTCACCTAACCCTCCAAGTTGGGAATTTGCACCTAACCCTCCAAGTTAGAACTTTTCACCTAGCCCTCCAAGCTAGGACTTTTCACCTAGCCCTCCAAGCTAGGACTTTTCACTCAACTCTTCCGGATTAGGACTTTCCAAACCTAGCCCTCCAAGCTAAGACCTGACCCTCCAAGCCAGGACTTTTTCACCTAATTCTCCAGGATGGAAATTTGCACCTAACCCTCCAAGTTAGGACTTTTCACCTAGCCCTCCAAGCTAGGACTTTTCACCCAACCCTTCCGAATTAGGACTTTTCCAACACCTAGCCCTCCAGACTAGGATTTTCAACACCTAACCCTCCAGGTTAGGATTTTCCAACACCTAGCCCTCCAGACTAGGATTTTCCATACCATGCCTGGTCCCCGATCAGGACTTAATCATAATCAATAATCATCCACCTAAACTTAAATCGGTGTCAACACTAAAACAACAATCAGGGCCAGACTGCATCAACACCCGGGACGCTGGGGGCGCCCTGGTTGACTCTTTCAGCAGGCTTCTCGGCTGGATGATCTTTATCCGCTTCGTTGGCTTAAGCCCGGGGCGTCCTGGGCACTGGGGGCGCCCGGGATGCTGGGGGCGCCCCGCCCAGTATGCTTCTGAAGCGTACTTTTGCTGAATTCATGTTTGGCTTTACTTAGGGCGCCCGGGTCCTTCCGGGCGCCCAACCCAGCTGCTGCCTCACTCCTTTAAGGCTTTCTGAGCTACAGACACTCGTTCCTTTGGTCTTGCATCCAGGGTTAGTACCAAACAAGATAAAACAACAATGTTAGTGATTCTTACAGCCGTAGCTGTCTTGGTTATGACTTTGGGTCTCCAAAATGGAGCCCTAGGTCGAACCGACGCCTACTGTTCCCTCGACGGGGAACGCATCCTCACCTACTCCTCTCAGGAGAATTTACCTGTTGTCAACCGGCTCCTCCGGTTGGACTTTTGCCTAGCAGTCCTTCGCCAGGTCTTCAGTACCAAGCAATCCTTCGCCTGGTGCCCAGCAGTCCTTCGCCAGGTCTTCGTATCCTAGCATTCCTTTGCCAGGTGCCTAGCAGTACTTTGCCAGGGCTTTGTATCCTGGCATTCTTTCGCCAGGTGCCTAGTAGTCCTTCACTAGGGCTTTGTATCCTGGCATTCCTTCGCCAGGTGCCTAGCAGTCCTTCGCTAGGGCTTTGTATCCTGGCATTCCTTCGCCAGGTGCCTAGCATCCCTTCACCAAAACTTTTTTCTACACACTCAAGTAACTTTATTAGATCACAAATAAACTTAACTTTGAATCCTTTGCCAATATCAAAACAAGATTCGATATGGTGCTTCCTGCACCAACACAGTCGACTGATGGAACTCACAGAAAGGTCTCAGCCCTGGGACCAGTCGACTGCCCTGGGGGCAGTCGACTGGTAGGTGGCTGGTGAGTTGGCTGAGAATTCGAACTTTGGGGTGCAACGGTCGAATTTCAGTGGCACCAGTCGACTGCCCTGGGGGCAATCGACTGGTAGCGAGGGTTTCAACCCGAGTCCTATTTAAAGAGGACTTCATGGTGGCTGAGATTCTTGATGAATCTTGTCTTGGTTAAAGGCAAGATAGTAGTCTTTGTGCTCAGAGGTTTGCTTGGTGTTGTGGCGAGGTTTCTCCACCCACAAGGAGCGACGAAGGCTAGCCGGAGGTTATCCGGGGATTGATCTACCGACGGATTCTTGGATTAGTCACCCGCCCGGGGTGGATACCAAGTAAAATCGGTTTGTTAGCATTGTTTCTTTATTGTTAGTTTTATTTTGTTTGTATTTCTGCTTGCGCGCTAACAATCTTGTAGAGAAGAACCGACAAACGCTATTCACCCCCCCTCTAGCGTACCAAAAATGATCCATCAGCCTCGAAGTCTGCGCCCCTCAGCTCATCGTCCTACTATCCATGGTCCCTCGGGTGCACACAAGCCTTCAGCTTGTCTCCATGCCACCCTTCACCATACCGAGGCCGTCCAGCTAAGTCAATATGTGTAACTTGTACATCCTACACACTCACATACACATATCAAATACACAAGAGTAAACCTAACTTAAACTCTTTGTCCAAACATCAAAACACATGATCACTCCAGACCATAGATTGCCTCAACACAAAACACATGGTCACTCCGGACCATAGATTACTCCAACAGACCTTAGACCACTCTGATGGGAACTAATCCAAATCCTTTAGGTTTCTGCAGTGCTGCTCAGTTTCAGTATGCTCTAAAGTCTCATATTCAAGGTCTTCTTAGCCATGCTCAATCTATTTTCAAAAATTTAACCAATGTGTCAATTGGCATGAACTTAGAACTAGGGTTGCATACCATATCTACTTTCTTTACACTCTTCTCTTCCACTTCATGTCTAAGTTTCAAAATTTCAAATCCTCTAGGTCCATCAATGAGTTTTAGGCAAAATCTACAAATGGCCTTATACAACTCTAATGGGATCCAACCCAAGTCCTGTAGATTTTCTACCGAGCTCCAAGTGATCTCATAATACCTTAAAGTATCATATTCAAGTCCTTCTTAGTCGCACAGTTTATTTTTAAAAATTCAAGTAGTTAGTGATATTTTGATAAAATGAGCACCAAGGTTGTGATGTTTTGAAAAAATTAACACCAAAGTGGTAGTGCTTTTAAGAAATCAACATCCTAATATTTTAATGGGATTAATATCAAAGTGGTGATATTTTTGTTGGATCATTAGTAGCAAGGGGAGGGGGTGAATCTCATTTTAAAATCTTTCTTTCTTTCATAAATCTCGAATCAAAGTCACAGCGGAAAAATAACAATCAAGTCACAAATATTTTTATTTGATTTGGAGTCTTTGTCGACTCCTACTCCAAGGCCCGCGATCCTCAACTGCTTCGTTGGGCAACCCACTAATATCTCTTTCTCTAAAAACTTTTCGAAGAAAGCAAATTCGTACAATAGATGGAGGACAATAATAATACTCTACTATCTCCTCAAGATGAAATGCAAGTATAATAATATAAGTATATCGACAATGAAGATGTGATCTTGGGTGTAGATACCGGTGAGCTTTCCCAGTGTCATAGTAGCAAAGCTTGCATGATCAGAAGACGTAAGAATAGAATGAGGCAAGAGTTAAAATTGTTCCTGAGTACTGATCTCAAGCTTCTTATATAGGCAACATTCTGTCTACTGAAAAATCATTCAATCGACTGATCCATTCGGTCAACTGAATCTTCTGTTCGGTCGACGGAATCCCATGCCTTTCCTTGTATTCGTCACTCAGCTAGTACTGCAATAAATGTATCTGTTAACGGATCCAAATTATCAGTCGACGGAATATATTTCCTTCTTCATCCCCGCGCATACCAAGTATGGATCAGTCGACTGATCCTGATGATCAGTCGATGGATTAAGTCTGATTTCCTTCGTAGCAGTGCTACTAAGGTTGGATTAGTCGACTGATCTCGATGATTAATCGATCAAACACTGGTCAATCTGTGTTTGACTAATTTGCATCAAAAAGTTAGCACAACACAACTAATATGAAAGTTAACCTTGCAAAACATAGTTAGTATAGTAATAATGCATGAGTAAAGATAGTAGTGTCTATCCAGATCTAAACTTAGAAACCTCTGTAGGTTTTTCTAGTTGGATCAGCGCCTAAGATTATCCCGTCAGGACATGATCTCACTGTATTGTCCTCCAGGAGCTTACCTTTACTCACCTACCAAATATCAGGTCCTCAGACCTGTTTGGACTTCAATTGCTCAGCATCGGATCAGTTGTCAGGGCTTTCTCACAATATCGGATCCTTTAGACCTATCGAGTTTGTATGCCAGATGTTGGTTTCCCTTGACCCATCTAGACTTCCTGTCTAGTTTCACAATCCACTAAGGCTTTTGCCTAGCCACAATTAGGCCTTCACAAAGGTAATTTTCCTATACATTTGTTAGCTTCATCAAACAATAACATAACTTAATTTGAACCTTTGCTAATATCAAAATATAAGTTCGATTATGATGTCCCTTGCATCAACATTAATTTTAACAAAATCAATATTAATTTGGTGATCCTTTAACGAAATCAATAACAAGATGGTGATGCTTTAACAAAAACAACACCAAAGTAATTTTTTTATTTATTTAATTTTAATTTTTTTGAAATTTCTATTTTTCTATTTTAATATTATTCTATTCTTTTCTCTTTTAATTAGCTATCTAAAAGATAAAATAATAAAAATATTTATATTTTAATAAAGTTTTTTTAATTTTAAAATTTTTTATTAATCGTTTTTTTATTTTTTATTTTTTATTAAAATTCTAAAAAATTTAAAAATATATATGGATAAATTTAGGAGATTAGTTTAATGATGTATGTTTTTTTTAAAAAAAAAAAAGCTTTTTAGGGTCATTAATGATATTTATGAAGTTTTTTGATAAAATAATTATATTTTGATTTTGATTCGTTTTGTTAGTTTGATTCAATTATGGTTCGGTTTAAATAAAAAAAAATCAATAATTTAGGGTTGAATGGGAAGAGGAGTATTATCATAAATAAGAACACTTTTAAGAAATAACAAAGTGTGGTGGTGGTGGTGCCCTTTGAGAATTTCATAATTTTGAGTGCGCTTGGTAAATTGCCGTAGATTCTGAACTTAGATTGCGTTGCCTCCCAGAGCTTAGGGAGAATTTTAGTGTGAGATGTTTTTTTGGAATGAGTTCTTGCAACGAACTGAACAAAGAGGTTGGTGGACGTGAAGCGCTAAAGACCTAAAACTATGATATAAATTTATTTATTTTGGGCACGTAATAATTTAGAAATCGTCATATGCTGCTGCATGATCAGGTCATCGGATATCGATATCATCAGTGATAAAGTCGCCACGTATCTCCATCCCACGATTTACCCTCGTTGACAGATGAGGACTCTCGTTGAAAACTATGAGGCAGGATCAATTAGTCAAATGGATTAGTCGGATACAAATCTAGATACCTTTTGTAAATAAAAAAAACAAAAACAAAAACAAACACAAAACAAAAAAAACAAAAAAAAATTATTATGGCCTACATATTAAGTGGCTTTCACCTGGAATGATTTCTCACGTCATATTTTATTAATCGGTGTGAATTCGTCGTCTATTGAAGTTGATTTAATTTTATTCTGTCAAATTATTTAGATAGATTAAATTGATGTTGAGTTAGATAGCCGATGAATTTGAGACCATCGATTTAGTGTCATAGAAATTTTTCATCGGTCATCGGAATAAATTGGGAATCACTCGCAATGGACGGTCTAGAAGCCCAACGTCCCATGATTCACACCCCATTTGAAGAAAAAATTCCTGCAAAATACGCCGTAACTAGGGATTGAACCGTGAATGTTTGGATAGCGACTAGTCGCCCTATCATTGCACCATGCCCTGAGGGAAAAAACGATTAGGGTAAACTTTTTATAATGACCGATCCCACCACCAAAACGACCTATATTCAAAAATTTCCTAAGAGATTTTTGGAAGTACAATTTTACTGTATTGATAAGAGATCTCAGTATCAAGACATCACCTCAGTCAATGTCTACTGCGCCCTTAAAACTGAGATTGGTGCAGCGGGGCCTCAAAGAACAGTGAAAGAGAGCTCAACCGGCCTCCTTATTGACAGATGACTTATGTAGGACAGCAAAACTGATGACTTATGTAGGACAGGATGAGACGAACTCAAGTTGACTTGTGAATTGAATAAAGTAATTTTGCCCACACTTGATAACAGATAACTTCATGCCTCCATACATTATGATTGGCATGCCATGTGATCTTATCATAGCTCGTGACTGATTGATATCACTAAACAGTATTCTATGCTCCTCCTTTAGCTATCTTCAATTCTACACCAAGCCACTGCCACTGCCACCACGCGATGAATAGGGCAACTCCCCCTCATATTTTTTCCAATTGATTAGGACATTTAAAATTACTACAAGTTGGTTGTAAATGGAATTTCTAATGAAATAATTTTATTTTATAAAAATGTATTTAATTACAGAACGAATCTACGCGTTGGAAACGAGACGATTTTCTGCGCATTTGGACAGAACAAGGCCATTAAAAATTTGAATTGTTTTTATTTTTTATTTTTTGGAAAATGAGGGAATTCCATTTTTAAACGACTCTCCTGACCACTACTCCGAGTCCCAACCAGGGAAAGGGAGAGGGGCGCGATCGTGGGAGGATGGTTACGGAAAGTCGCCGTCTAGCTTTCCTCCTCGCCCTTCTCTACTTCGCCGCCTTACCCGGCGATGTCACCGCGGCGTCGGCGTTGGAGCGGCAGCTCCAGAGCCGGGTGATCGCGCTTCCTGGTCAATCGTTCAACGTCAGCTTCGCCCACTACTCCGGCTATGTCACTGTCAATAAGGAGGCCGGTCGGGCTCTCTTTTACTGGTTCTTTGAGGCCACCGAGGATCCCGCCTCCAAGCCTCTCGTTCTTTGGCTCAACGGAGGTCTGCCTCTGGGAACCCTTCTTCGTTATCTGACTTTTTTTTAATTAAATAGATTTTGTTGCGAGCAATTATTGGCAAAAATAGTTTTTTTTTCTGTTTCTTTTATCTGGACACGGGTTCGTTATGCTAATGACGTATCAAAACAGATTGGATTTCGATCTCGTTTGAGTTTTTTTTTCTCTCCCTTATTCACAATTTGGTTTAAAGTTTCCTTCTTGCATCGAACAGTTCCTTTTATTGATGCATCGACAAAGATGGGATTGTTGCTAACGGTTTGTTTCCTTTCGCTGCTAAACAAAGTTTGCAGTGGTTGGTCTTGTTCTGTTTTCAGCCAATAA
>JAGFNQ010005327.1:23914-274376 GCA_024364735.1 Boesenbergia rotunda
TCTTAAAATATTAAGCATGTTTAAATAATTTTCCAAGGGACCTAGAAATATTAAGGAGAACTTTGGCCTAGAAAATCCATGTTTCTCATTTAATTGAGAAAACTAAGTACTAATGGGCTTTATGGTGGGCTTTTTAGTACCATGATTATAGGTGGATTTCAGTAATAATTAGTATAAATATAAATAGGATTTAATTAGCATATTAGCATGATTATGCGGTAAGTCTTAGCCTAATTTTTCTATTTTAATGGAGAAATTACGGTACTAATGAGCTTTAAATGGGCTCCAAAAATGGGGATTAATTAGGTAAAATTATATAAATTAGGTAAAATTAATATAAATATAAAAGAATTTTATTTAGGAATATTAGCATAATTATGGGTGATTTTTGGAGAATTTTCGAAATAAAAGGGAACTTTCAAAAATTAGAGGAAAAGTTTAAATAAAATGAAAAATAAAATAAAAATAAAGGTGCATGGCCAAGGATTGAACCTTTGGAACTCTTGTACAACCATGAAATGCTTTAACCAACTCACCTAGCAAGGAATACTTATGAGTAAATGAAGTGGAGGTTGGGTTTAAGAAGTTAGAAGGAGATGAAGGTCATGGAGAGACTCTCTTCATTTGCCTCTTTAAAGGAGCTATAAAGAGGGGTTTGGGGGGTTACTTCTCTCACCATCAAGTGCATTTGCTCCCCTCCTCCCTCCTCATCTATCCGAAATTCTAAGGAAGAGTTCCCCTTGGGAAAAGTTTCCACCAAGGCTCCATCTCCCAAGATCTAAAGTTCTTACAAGGATCCAAGGACTAGGTGTGGTCAAGAGACATCAAGTCTTCTTCCTTCTCTCCATCCAAGGTCTAAAAATTTAGAAACCCCAAGGTAAGACTCTCTCACCTATGGTATAATAGTTCCCTATGATTTTTATGATTTTTAGCATGATATATTGGATAGTTTTTGGATTTGATGTTGAAAGGAAAGAAAACCAAGAACTTTATGTTTGAAGGTTTCGGCCAGCATGTTTTTAAGATCTAAAATTATGATAAAAATCTGTATAATGCTATTTAATGTTCCCTTATGATGTTTAGAAGTTAAGTATATTTTTTGGGAATTTTTGGAGTACCCTAGGATACCCTAGAGTTTCGGCCAACATGAAAGAAGCAAAACCCAGAACCTTAAGTTCAAGGGTTTCGGCCACCATGTTTTAAATGTATAAAAATATGTTAAAAATCATGATAATGTTATTTAATGTTCCCTTATGATGTTTAGAAGTTAAGTATAATTGTTTGGAATTTTTGGAGTACCCTAGGACACCCTAGGGTTTCGGCCAACTTGAAAGAAGCAAAACCCAGAACCTTAAGTTCAAGAGATTCGGCCATCATGTTCCAAAGGTCTATAATTATGATAAAAATAAGGATAATGTCATTTAATGTTCCCCCATGATGTGTAGAGGTTAAGTATAAATTTTGGGAAATTTTGGGGTACCCTAGAGGCCCCATATGGTTCGGCCAACCCCAAGGACCCAAGGATTGGGGTTGAGTCTTTAACTTCAACATATGGTTATGAATGATATGCCATGGTTATGAATGATATGCCATGTTTATGAATGATATGCCATGTTTATGAATGATATGCTATGTTATGAATGATATGCCATGTTTATGAATGATATGCCATGTTATGAATGATATGCCATGTTTACGAATGTTATGTCATGTTTATGAATGATATGCCATGGTTATGAATGATATGCCATGTTTATGAATGATATGCCATGTTTATCAATGATATGTCATGTTATGAATGATATGCCATGTTTACGAATGATATGTCATGTTTATGAATGATATGCCATGTTATGAATGATATGCCATGTTTACGAATGTTATGTCATGTTTATGAATGATATGCCATGGTTATGAATGATATGCCATGTTTATGAATGATATGCCATGTTTATGAATGATATGTCATGTTTATGAATGATATGCCATGTTATGAATGATATGCCATGTATACGAATGTATACCATGCTCTATGAATGATGTGTACAAACACCATGTCTAAGAATGAAGATGATGAATGGCAAGTATGATGAATGAAAGATGATGCTTATGTCTTTAAGGCATAAATATGCTAAGACGGCATGGTCGATGGTCGACGGTACGACGGTCGTGAGGACTGGTAAATGGGCCGGTAGACGGGCCGAGCCGTTACAAGTTATGCTATGTTAAAGATGCCATGAATGCCATATGAATGATGAAGCATGAAAAGTATTTTACTTTATGTATGGGCTTGTACCGGACCGAAGTATGGGTCCAAGGGATGGGCACCTTAAGAACGCCCCGGTTATGGACTACCGCAGCTGTCCACGATTCTGGCACTACCGGAGCTGTGCAACAGGGATGGGCTCCTTAAGAAGCGCCTCGGTTCGGGGACTACCGATTATGCTGTCCTTACCCTAGTAGGTCGGGGCTAGCTACCTCGGATTTACTAGGGATGCGCGCTATGATGTATGTATGTGGTACAAGCCGGTGACCCCAAATATTATGATGATGATGTTTAAGCATTTTAAAAGTATGTTTTAAAAGTTAAGCATCCTTATGTATATGCATTCCACTCATGCATCCATTCATGCTATGCATTATGCTATGTTGATAAGATGATATGCTTACGTTTCATGTTAAGAAGTATGCATGAGAATGAATGATCTATGCCATGATTATGTTAGGAAGATGTTCATATGCTATGATAGGTATGATGTCATGCTACTATGTTTATGATTTATGCCATGAAAGATGCCATGCTACTATGTTTATGATTTATGCCATGAAAGATGTCATGCTACTATGTTTATGAGATATGCCATGAATTATGCCATGCTACTATGTTTATGATTTATGCCATGAATTATGCCATGCTTAGAATGTCTACTATGTTTATGATTTATGCCATGAATTATGTCATGCTTAAAATGTCTACTATGTTTATGAGTTATGCCATGAATTATGCCATGCTTAGAATGTCTACTATGTTTATGTTCATGCCATGCTATGTATACGATAAGTGATGTAAGATGTTATGTTCCAAGTAGAGCACTAAGTATGTTAATGTTTTATGTGCTCATTATGAGATGATGAATGATGAATGGTTTTGTGAGTAGGAAAGAGTCTTACTAAGCCTGTGTGCTTATAGTCTTATTTCCTTATACCGCAGATCATTCAAGGGGACAATGAAGGAAGCAGCAGGAGGGCAAGAACGCATGTGTGTAGTAGTGACTTGGCCCAGGAAACTTTATGTTTACGGTTTATGCTAGAACTTCACCTTGGTTACTTATATGTCTGAATAATGACCTGTGGAACCTTATGATATGATGTTACGTATGACATGATATGATATGATGCTTAAGTTCAAAGTTAATATGCTAAGGTTCCTATGTCATTAAGTTAAGAATGATAACAGGGCATGTATAAGTTAAAGTTATTCCGCTGCCTTATGATGTCTACATGCCCTAAGCATGTTAACGTAACGCCGCTTACGAAAGAAAAAAAAAAGCGGGCGTTACACCTTCTACCATAAAGAGCTTCATAAGGCATCATACCAATAGTAGCTTGGTAACTGTTATTGTAAGTAAACTCAGCTAAACATAAGTTCTTGCAATAACTTCCCTTAAAATCTAATGCACAAGCTCTGAGTATATCTTCTAGAACTTGATTTACCCTTTCAGTCTGCCCATCAGTCTGAGGATGGAAAAATGTGCTAAACTTCAGTTTGGTGCCAAGTGCGGTTTGGACACACTCCCAAAAATACGAATTAAAACGACCATCTCTATCGGAGATAATGGTCTTTGGAACTCCGTGCAATCGGATCACTTCTTGAACATATAACTGTGCTAGTCTTTCTATGCAGTAGGACACTTTGATTGCCAAGAAATGGGCAAACTTTGGTTAATCTGTCTACAATTACCCAGATAGCATCATAGCTATTTGTTGTCTTTGGTATACCAACAATGAAGTACATGGCTATATCATTCCATTTCCACTCTGGAATCTGCATGGGTTGTAGTACTCCTCCTGGCCTCTGGTGTTCCACTTTCACTATTTGGCATGTCAAACAGGTACTGACATACCTAGCTACATCTCTTTTCATTCTAGACTAACAAAATCTTCTTTTCAAATCCTAATATATTTTGGTAGAACAAGGGTGCATAGAGTAGGGAGTTCTATGGGCTTCCTCAAGAATCTTCTTTCTTAGCTCTTCGCTGTTAGGGACACATAGACGGTTGCCATAATAAAGTATCCCCCTCTTAGATACTCTAAATTCATTACTTTCTCCTTCCTGCTTCTCTTGCTTGATCTTTTGAATATCAGAATTTTGATCTTGCTTTTTTTTGTATATCCTTAAGCAGAGTTGACTCTAATGTCAATACTGATAGTTGCCCATCTATAATCACAACTCCATAATCTACAATCTCCTTCTGTAATGGTGGTGACAGCGATGGCAGGGACATCAAAGTTGTGCAAGTCTTTCTACTTAACGCATCAGCCACTTTATTTGCTTTTCCAGGGTGGTAAAGGATTTCACAGTCATAATCTTTAACTAACTCTAGCCACCTTCGCTGTCTCATATTCAGGTTCTTCTGAGTGAATAAATATCTCAGACTCTAGTGATCTATGTAAATCTTGCACTGAACTCCGTACAGATAATGACTCCACATTTTGAGGTGAAGACTACTCCGGTTAACTCCAGATCACGAGTAGGGTAATTATTTTCATAATCCTTGAGTTGCCTGGAAGCGTAAGCAATGACCTTGACTTCTTGCATGAGTACTGCTCCATGTCCCAGCTTTGAGGCATAACTGTATATGTTAAAATTTCTATCACCTTCTGGAACTATAAGAATGAGAGCACTTGTTAATCTTTTCTTCAACTTGATGAAACTCTACTCACAATCTTCAGTCCACTCATACTTCTTATTCTTTCTGGCAAAGGGTTGTTAGTGGAGAAGCTATCTTAGAAAATTCCTCCACGAATCTTTTGTAATACCCTACTAAGCCCAGAAAGATTTTGATCTCACTAGCATTCTTTGGTCGACCCTAATTACTAACTGCTTCAATCTCTGCTGGGTCTACCATGATTCCTTCCTTGGAAATGATATGACCTAGGAAAGCCACTTGGTCAAGCTAGAATTCACACTTTGTAAACTTGGCATATAACTTCTGCTGTTGTAGAGTCTTCAACACTACCCTCAGATGTTCGTCATGTTCTTCCTGAGACTTTGAATAAACTAAGATATCATCAATGAAGACTATGATGAACTTGTCAAGGAACTCCTTGAATACTCTATTCATTAGATTCATGAATGTTGTAGGGGCGTTCGTCACTTCAAAGGGCATGACCACAAACTCGTAGTGTCCATACCGTGTTCGAAAAGTCGTTCTCAGCACATCACTTTCCATGACTCTGAGTTATGATAACCTGACCATAAATCTATCTTGGAGAACATGGTTGCCCCCTTCAACTATTCAAATAAATCATCTATCCTTGGCAAATGATATCTGTTCTTGATAGTCACCTTGATTAGGGCTCGATAATCTATACACATTCGCATAGATCCATCTTTCTTCTTGATAAACAACACAGGAGCTTCCCAGGGTGAATGACTAGGGTGGATGAAACCCTTGTTGACTAACTCTGTAATTGTTCTTGCAGCTCCTTCAATTCTGCTAGCGCCATATGGTAAGGTGCCTTTGAAATCGGGTTGGTACCTGGAGCCAACTCAATTTCTCGATTGGGAGGCAGTCCTGGTAACTCTTCAGGAAATACCTTTGGATAGTCACAAACTACCCGCACTTCTTCTTTCTTCAGTCCTTCTCTTTGCCTTGCATCTACTATATGTGCTAAATAACCAGAACATCCATTATCTAACATTTTGTGAGCTTGTAGGTTAGAAAAAAACCTGTTTGTCTTTCTCTTCGGGTCTCCGACAAGCTCGAATGGAAGTTCTGCTTCTGGTGTGAACTTTACGCTTCTTTGGTGGCATTCAATAGAGGCATTGCACTTGCTAAAGCAATCCATCCCTAAAATGATATCGTAATCCTTCATATCAAGGACTACTAAATCACCATAGAGTTCTTGGTTGGAAATCTGAATTGGAATAGCTCTCAGCCACTGAGTAGATGCCATGACCTCTTCTGAAGGTAGGGTCATTATGAACTCCTCATTCAGCACTTTTGGTGGAATCCCTAGTTTCTTAGAGAATGATATTGACACAAAGGAATGCGTTGCACCAGTATCGAATAATACACTAGCATATTGAGATAAGATGAGTATTCGACCTGTGACCACGGTAGGAGAATGTTGGATCGAGAAAATATGATAGAGGGGGGGTGAATATCGTAAAACCATTTCGGATTAGAAAAGAGAATGCGTAGCAGAAATTTGAGACAAAAACACACAGAACACAATTGTTTTTACTTGGTTCGGAGTCGCGGTCGGCTCCTACTCCAAGGCCCACGGTCCTTGACCATTTACTGCGGGCAATTCTATAATGCGCAAAGTTTTACAGAGAATTGTACAGTAGTATTGCAGTAAAAGGAATAATTTAACTCTTCATTACTGACGCCCGGTGTGGATTGTACTTCGGTGCGTAGGGTCGTCGTCGGCGCTACAACCTCGAGATCAGAAGTTTCCAGAGTAGAGCGCTTGAGCGAAGAGTGTTGTGGCGTTAGAAAAGTGTGTACTGAAGCCTTGGGGGTCGAACCCCTTTTATAGTGCACCTGGGGGCACCCTGGACGTTGGGGGTGCCCTCCACGTGCCTCTTGATCCGCAAACCCCTATCTGGAAATCGGTTAGCCCTTATCCCTCCAGGATCGGGCTCGGAGTTTGACGGGGGCGCCCGGGACACAGGGGGCACCCTGCTTGACTTGTGCAACAGGCTTCTCGGCTGACTTGAATTTGATCACTTCGTTGGCTTGGACCTAGGGCGCCCGAGGCATCCAGGGCGCCTGGGACCATAAGGGCACCCGGGAGCTTGAGGGCGCCTGGCCCAGTGAACTTCCAAAGCACTTCTTGCTCAACTTCTCGTTTGGCTTTGACCTTGGGCGCCCGGGACCTCCCGAGCGCCTAGCCCAGCTGTTGCCCCTCTCCTTTGGGGTGTTCTGAGCTGCAGAAACTCGTTCCTTCGGTCCTGCATCCAGGGTTACTACCAAACATAATAAAGCAAGAATATTAGGTTTATACAGCCTTAGCTGTCTTGGTTCTGACTTTGAGTCTCCCAAATGGAACCCTAGGTCGAACCGACGCCTACTGTTCCCTCGACGGGGAACACGTCCTCACCTACACCTCTCAGGAGAGTTTACCTTTTGCCAACTGGCTCCTCCGGTTGGACTTTTGCCCACCAGTCCTTCGCCAGGTGCCTAGTAGCCCTTCGCCGGGTCTTTGTTTCCTGGCATTCCTTCGCCAGGTGCCTAGCAGCCCTTTGCCAGGTCTTTGTTTCCTGGCAGTCCTTCGCTAGGTGCCTAGCAACCCTTCGCCAGGACTTTGTTTCCTGGCAGTCCTTCGCCAGTTGCCTAGCAGTCCTTCGCTAGGACTTTTTTCTGCACACTTGAGTAACTTTATTAGATCACAAATAACACTTAACTTTGAATCCTTTGCCAATATCAAAACAAGGTTCGATATGGTACTTCCTGCACCAACAATCTCCCCCTTTTTGATTTATGGCAACACAATTCAAAGTTAAGTAAAAACTTTATAATAGTTAAGAACATAAGGTAAAAATGAAGTATAGCAATTATACACAATTCAACGTTAAGTAAATACTTTATAACAGTTAAGAACATAAGGTAAGATTTTGAAAAAAAATCCTTTATTTCTCAAATTCCCCCTAAAACCCTGAATACTTGTGTTATAAAATACTTAACTTTGACCCTTCCTCCCCCTTTGACATATATCAAAAACATACATGGGTGGACAAGGTTTCTGATAGAGAATTTTAAAAACTTCTAAGATTTTGACAGTGTTTTTTCTTTCAAAAAGAGTAAAAGCATTTGCATAAAAAAACTTTTTACGCTTAGACAATTTTCCATTTTGAAAAGTTTTGCAAGCCTAAATTTTGTTAAAAAAAAATTTTTACTTACATGGCTTTGTAAGAATAATTCTAAAAGAATTTATTTAGGCAAAATTTTGAAGCCAAATTCCCCAAAAGAAGTTCAACTTTGAGAATTGGGAAAAATTTGTTTTAAAAGAATTTGCACACTTAGAAGAATTTGATTGGAAATACTTTGTGTATTTTGAAGAACAAAATCTTTAACCTTATAGTTATCAAAATTTCTAGCCAAGTTTTTCTCCAAAAAAACTTAGAAACATTTGCCAAAATTTTCAAAAAGTTTTTGCTCAGACAAATTTTGTTTACTAAGAAAAATTTTACTTAGGAAAAAAATATGCACTTAAAAAAATTTGAAACACTTAGAAATACTTAAAACATTTTGAAGCACTAGAAATACTTGAAAGCACTTGAAGTATTTTGACAGTAGTTTGAAATTTTAACAGCACTTAGCACTTAAAAACAATTTGAAGTACTTAGCAATTTTTGCTTTGCTTTTTGAAAAAGAGATAAAAGTTTAAAAAAATTCCTTTCTGTCTTTCATGCTCTCCCCCTTGGCTACATATCAATAAAGAAATATATTTTGAAATAAGTTTTAAGAAAAAATTGTGTATCAGAGCTTATAAGTTTTGAAAAAATACGTAGTATAACTGTTGAAAGCATTGCAAAAAGCTTTAAATTGCACCAACAAAACTCCACTTTAAAAGGTATTGTGCAATTTTAAAAACAATTTTGTATTTGTAGACATTTTCACTTTGAACAAGATTGAATAAATTGAACTTTGAAACATGTTAGTATTGTACAAAAATATTCATACTTTGTAAACATTAGTGTCTTGAAAAGTATTAGTACTTTTGAAAACATTATATTTTGAAAAGTATAAGTACTTTTAAACATAATATGTATTTTTGAAAAATATAAGTACTTTCGAAAGATAATATTATAAAATTTAATATAATACTTGATTTGGTTATTTTCCAGCCTAACACAATCCTAGGAAACCTTGTTAACTACAAGGACATTTTCCCTAAGTGTCCTCGAAATTGTCAAAACTCAAGCAAATATTATTTCAAAAGGTGTTTCAAAAATGATTTTATAAGCCACAAAAACATTTTAAAATAATAATATTTTGTAAGACAAATTACTTATATTTTCGACACAATTTTGAAAATATAGTGTATGGAAATATATTATTTAGAAATATTTAATAACTCTTTTAATTTGATCTCCCCCTAAACTTGACATAGTCCTTAGATGCTTGTTGACCACAAGTATTCTTCCTCTGAGTTCTTAGGGTTCAGTTCAAATCAAAAGAATTATTTAATAATTTCAAAGATAATTGCCAAAGAAAATGTTTGTTAGAAATAATTTCTTTTGATTTAAACTCCCCCTAAATTTGACACTTCCTAGGAGTCCTTGTAAATCATGAAGTAGACTTCCTTTGTGTCAAAAGGGAATCAAAGACAATTCTTAAAATGAATTTTGAAGTATTAACATTTTAAAAGAAATGAGTATTTGAAAGACATATTTTGAAATGATAGCATAGTTTTTCGAAAAACATGAGTGATAGTTTGAAAACATAGTATTTTTAAACTTCTTCTTTTAATTTGAACGCCCCCTAAACCTGACACAGTCCTAGGAGGCTTGTTGACAACAAGTTAATCCTCCTCTGAGTCTTAGGGTTTGATTCAAACAAAAGAATAAATAAAAAAAACTAAGTTTAAAACAACTTTTGAAAACTATTTTGTTTTAGCAGTTTGAAAAACAAATTCTTCTTTTTCTTCCTTTGAAAAAGTTAAAGAACTAGGAAGAAGAAATTGTATATTAAAATGATTTCTAAGAGAGAAACAGAATACCCTTAAGTTCGAAAAATATATAAATATCAAAATCCGGACTGCAGACATTTTAAAAAAATATCCTAGGTAATACCCAAGGTGACTTTTGCAACACTTATTTTTCAAGAATAAATTGATTGTATAAAAGAAGTTCTTTATATAGAAATGTTTACAAACATTAAGTAATTCTTAGGTAAATGAGCAAAAGAAACCTAAGGTGAGCAATTTTGAAACATTAAACCTTAGTTTAAAAGTTAAAATGATTTTTGAGGATTTTTGAAATTAATTAGAATTTTAGCTTTGAATTTTAAAAATTGTTAAGTTTAATTTTGAAAATAATTGATTGAGAATAATTAAGTTGAGTTTGTTTTGTAAGGTTGATTGGGTTGGACTAAACTTTTAGGTCCTGAGCATCTCACCCATTTCTAAGTGACAAAACAAAGTATCCTTATCTGTTTTGTGAGATGCGTTAAATTTTATATTTGAATTTAAATTAAAAGCTATGATTTGATTAAAGCTTGTGTTAGATTCAAGTTTAACAAACGACAATTTGAAAGTAAGTTTCGATAATTGGCTTCCAGGTCTTGGCGAGGCATAGAGGCCTTCTTTGGTCGTAGCCTTATTGGATCAACAACTCTTTCCTAGACAAAGCCTTTTAAAGAAATTTTATTTTCAAATTGCTTTCTGAGAAACTTTGGTCTAACTAGCTTAGGATTCGGAGAGGTAGCTTCGGCTAGTTCCACCTGAATAAAAAGACCAAATAGGGTACTCCTTACCCTACCTGACTCCTTAGTCAGGCTTCCCTAACGTACTATCATCAAACCTTGTCCTAATACTAGGTTGTTCAAGTTTCAATTTAATCATTTGTCCTTAATCTAACCAATCCTAAATCTAAGAAAAAAATTAAGATTGCAAATGAAAATAAACAAGCAAACAAAGAAAAAGTTATCTACGTCACATCATAATTGAAATAATACTCAGGTTTTTTAAAATCAACAAGGTTGGGAATTAAGTTTTCTAGCATATTAGCCTTAACTAATTTATATGAATCAATCACATTATTCAAGGTAAATATTGAATTTTCAAATAGTGTAAATTTATCTTTGTCGATTGTTTGTCCGACATTCTTGGTAGCTCTTTTATCTGTGCATTCACCTTTGTAATGTCCCGAACTCCTGGCACTTGAAGCATTGGATGCGGCTTTTGTCCCTTCATGCTTTTGGAACTGGTTCCTTTGTCGCCGTTGGTGGTGTCGTTCATATCTTACGAGTAGGACACCTACTTTTGTAGTGCCCTCTCTCCCTGCATGTGTAACAGATTACATGATTTTTCAAATTTGAATTTACAAATTTACCTTTTGATTTCTTATTGGGAATCTCCCCCTTGATTCTTGCCGCCTCGAATCTAGGCTCATCTTCTGATTCTGTGTCTGAGTCGGACTCGGGTACCGGTTGAAGCTCCTTCTTTGGTGGTTCTTTAGGAGTTTTCCCTGCAATAGAATTTATACCTTCCTCGACCATTACAGTATCTGTTTGATTATTTAATTCTAATTTTGAAAAGAATTAGAAATTGGTTACCGTCTCAGTCAATTCATCGTCTGATTCTGGTTCGACTTTGGATTTGGGTTTAGACTCTGACTCGGCTGCTTGTGCTTGGACTGAAAGGGCAAGATAATTTACCTGATCTTCTTCTTCATCTGAGATCTCTTGATGAAGGTTAATCAATTTTTCCCAGATTTCTCTAGCACATCTGCATGGACCTACTAGCTCGAGTTGCTCCTTGGTTAAGCCACAGTGTAGAATTGTAGTTGCCCTTGCATCGGTATTGATTTGGTTGAGAGTTCGTTCATCCAATATATCCCACTCGATTGATAACTCATCTTCTACGGGAAAAGAAAATCCCGTTTGGATGATCAGCCATAGGTCCATGTGGGCCTTCAGAAGGGACTCTATTTGACTTCTCCAAAAATTGTAGTTCTCGCCGGAGAATAGCGGTGGACGGGCACTGTTCCACTCTTGGTTGGCCATTTAGTTTAAACCTTGCACATAAGAGAAATAATAGAAATGTACCAAGACTTGGTCTTGGATTAGTAGTGCAGGAGAGAAAAGATATAGCCCAACAAAAATATTGCACGAATTTCGAGGTAAAATAATAATAATAAAGTTATGACAAATTTTTGAAAATGTTGATTTTATCAATTCTGATTAATGATAAAAAAAGTAAGAATTCAATGTTGAAAAAAAATTTGCTAGCACGAATTTTGAGAAAAAAATATTAAAATAATAAAAAAAATTTTATGACAAATTTTCAAAAATTGATCGTTTTATCAATTCTGACTTATGGTGAAAAAATAAAAATTAAAAATTAAAAAAGGCATAAATCCACCCACAAATATTATTTATTTGAAAATAAAAAGAAAAAAAAATCGAGTGGTGTTGCACCAACCTCAATTAACGAGAAAGTAATGAAATAAAATTAAAAATTTTGTAAATTCGAAAAACTCCAAATTGGTGGTTGCACCAAGTTTGAGCTACCCCGCTCTGATACCACTTGTTGGATCGAGAAAATACGATAGAGGGGGGATGAATATCATAAAACCTTTTCGGATTAGAAAAGAGAATGCGTAGCGGAAATTTAAGACAAAAACACACGGAACCCAATTGTTTTTACTTGGTTCAGATTCACGGTCAGCTCCTACTCCAAGGCCTATGGTCTGTGACCGTTTACTGCGGGCAATTCTATAATGCGTAAAGTTTACAGAGAATTGTACAATAGTATTGCAATAAAAGGAATAATTTAACTCTTCGTTACCGACGCCCGGTGTGGATCGTACTTCGGTGCGTAGTGTAACGACCCGGAAAATTCTCATAATATTTTCTTTAAAGTATTGAGCATGACTAGGTAATTTTCCGAGGAACCTAGAAATATTAATACGAATCTTAGCCTAGAAATCCATGTTTTCTCATTTAAATTGGGAAAAATAAGCACTAATGGGCTTTATATGGGCTTCCTAGTACCATAATTATTGGTGAATTTTAGGTAAAAATTGATATAAATATAAAGAGGTTTTAATGAGAAATAATAACATAATTATGGGGGAATTTTTGGGATTTTTGAAATAATAGGGAATAAAATAAAAATAAAATACAAAAAAATAGTGCATGCACCAAGGATTGAACCTTGGACCTCTTGTACAACCATGCATGCTCTAACCAATTCACCTAGCAAGGGAGTGCTATGAGGAAATGAAGTGGATTGTGGTTAAGGCTTAGGGAAAATGAATGGTCATCCACCATGACTCTTCACTTGCCCTCCTTAATGTGCTATAAAAAGGGGGCTTGGGGGTTACTTTCTTCCTTCCATCAATTCCACCTTTCTTCTTCCTCCTCCCTCACCCTAGCCGAAACTCCAAGGAAGGTTTTCCTTTGGAAAACTTCACAAGAGGGCTCAATCTTCAAGAGCTAAGGGTCATCTACAAGGCTACAAGGGCTAAGGGTGATCAAGGGACAACAAGGTCTTCATCATCTTCCCTTTTTAAGGTCTAAAAACCAAGATAACCCAAGGTAAGACCCCCTCACCTGTGGTGTAATGGTTTTTCTTGATATGGTCATGATCTAAGCATCTTGTTTGAGATCCAAGTTGAAAAATCCATGAAAAGGGGACTTAGGGTTTCGGCCCTTTCATGTTTCTAGGGCTAGGACTAGTTTTAACTCTCTAATGATGGTTCTTATGTCTCCTTATGATGTAAGTGATGTTAGTAGTGATTAATGTGAATTTTTGCATGCTTGATGGCTCCTACAAGTTTCGGCCAAGACCCCTAAATTATGGATGGAACTTGATCTAACCCTTCAACATGTTTAATTTGTTTCCCCTATGACATGATGGATAGTGATTGGGTTTTATAATAATTTCTCTATGAATTTCATGAGCCTTTAGGTTTCGGCCAAGGGCTAATGTAAGGCTAAGGGATTAGGGTTGGCTTTAGCTATGGGATCAAAGGTTTCCTATAGCATTTTATGTTGTATGGGATGTTATTTGTGACCTATATGAATTGTTCCATGGACCTAGGGTTTCCTAGGGTTTTCGGCCAAGACCATAACCTAGGGTTTGGAGTGGGGTAAGACCACCAGAATGCATGTCTATAGGGTACTATGATGTATGTATATGCTTAAGTATGTTGGAAGAATTTTATGCCAATGAAAACCCTAGATTATGTGTAAAGAATTATATGTTAGGTCACTTGTAATGATGATTCATAAATATTTAGACATGTGCCATGAACCCAAGGAAATGTATCATGTATGAAAGGACCTAGGTATGTTTTTCCATGTACCATGACCATGCATGTTTTTATGAATTAAGATGCTAATTATGTAGGTGTGTCATGATTTAGGAATGATATGTATGCATGCCATGATTTATGAATAATATGAATGTATGCCATGATTTATGAATGATATGTATGCATGCCCTGTTTATGGATGAAATGATGAATGAAGTTAAAGTTCATGCCTTCAAGGCCTAATGGTGATATGGAATGAGAATGATGAATGAAAGGAGGTTCATGCCTTCAAGGCATAATGATGATGTTAAGCATTAAGAATGAATGAATATGCTATGTATGGTTGTGAATGAAGAAGCATGTGAAAGTATTTTATTTTAAGAATGGGCTTGTACTGGACCTGAATAAGGTCCACGGTTCTGGACTATCGATGAAGCTGTCCACGGTTCGGGACTACCGATGAAGCTGTCCTTACGGTTCGGGACTACCGATGAAGCTGTCCTTACCCTAGTAGGTCGAGATTAGCTACCTCGTATTTACTTAGGGATGCGTGCATATGATGAATGAATGTGGTACAAGCCAGGGCCCCAATGAATGTTATGATTATGTTTAAGTAATGAAAAGTATGATTTTAAACTAAGCATCCTTATGATATATGCATTTGCCCATGCATCCATCCATGTTATGCATTATGTTTATGAAAAGTATGTTTATGAAAAGTATGATAATGCAAAGTATGTTCATGTTAATTAGAATGCCATGATTATGTTTATATGTTCATGTTAATTATGATGCCATGATTATGATTATGTTTATTGTTCATGTTAATTATGATGCCAAGATTATGTTTATTGTTCATGTTAATTAAAATGCCATGATTATGATTATGTTTATTGTTCATGTTAATTATGATGCCAAGATTATGTTTATTGTTCATGTTAATTAGAATGTCATGATTATGTTTATTGTTCATGTTAATTAGAATGCCATGATTATGTTTATATGTTCATGTTAATTATGATGCCATGATTATGATTATGTTTACGTTCATGTTAATTATGATGCCATGATTAGGGTTATGTTCATGTTGATTATGATGCCAGGATTAGGTTTATGTTCATGCTTAAGTATGATGCCACGATAACTATGTACATGCTAAATTCGGATGCCATGATTTCATTTATGTTTATGCTAAAACGATGATGTGTGATTGTGTAGATGTCATGATAAGAAGTATGCTATGATATGTAGGATTGAAGCATTATGTTCATGTTTATACGACGTATGGATTTTGTGAGTAGGAAAAGGGTTTTACTAAGCCTCCGTGCTTATAGTCTTATTTTCTTATACCGCAGATCAAGCAAGAGATTTCTAAGGGAAGCAGCAGGAGAGGCTAGAACATGGATGTGTAGTAGTGACATGGCCAAGAAACCCTCTCATTTCACTTATTGCATGTTTTATGATCTGACAATGCTTACTTTGGGTTATGCTCGACTTATGATAATTATGCTTAAGAAACAACCTACTATTTGTGAAGTTATGGATAAATTACTTGCTACCTGAAATACTTATGAATAAGTCATGGAAAGTTGATATCATGATGCTATGCATGCTGATAATATGTTACCTGAAATGCTTATGAATAAGTTATGGAAAGTTGATGTCATGATACTAGGTATGCTAGTAATATGTTAAGTATAATGTCACCATGTCCATGAATGATAACCCAGACATGTGTATATGATTTAAGTACTAGTTATTCCGCTGCATTAAGATGTTACATATGCACATGTATGTTTAGCGTAACGCCGCTTAGGGAAAAAAAAGCGTGCGTTACACGTAGGGTCGTTGTCGGCGCTAGAACCTCGAGATCAGAAGTTTCCGGAGCAGAGCGCTTGAGCGAAGAGCGTTGTGGCGTTGGAAATGTGTGTACTGAAGCCTTGGGGGTCGAACCCCTTTTATAGTGCACCTGGGGGCGCCCTGCACGTTGGGGGCGCCCTCCACGTGCCTCTTGATCCACAAACCCCTATCCGAAACTCGGTCAGCCCTTATCCCTCCAGGATCGGGCTCGGTGTTTGACGGGGGCACCCTGCTTGACTTGTTCAACAGGCTTCTCGGCTGACTTGAATTCGATCGCTTCGTTGGCTTGGACCCAGGGCGCCCGAGGCCATGAGGGCGCAAGGGAGCTTGAGGGCACCTGGCCCAGTGAACTTCCGAAGAACTTCTTGCTCAACTGCTCGTTTGGCTTTGACTTTGGGCGCCCGGGACCTCCCGGGCACCTAGCCCAGCTGCTGCCCCTCTCCTTTGGGGCGTTCTGAGCTACAGAAACTCGTTCCTTCGGTCCTACATCCAGGGTTACTACCAAACATAATAAAGCAAGAATATTAGGTTTATACAGCCTTAGCTGTCTTGGTTCTGACATTGGGTCTCCCAAATGGAACCCTAGGTCGAACCAACGCCTACTGTTCCCTCGATGGGGAACGCGTCCTTACCTACTCCTCTCAGGAGAGTTTACCTTTTGCCAACCGGCTCCTCCGGTTGGACTTTTGCCCAGCACTCCTTCGCCAGGTGCTTCAATTCCTGGCAGTCCTTCGCCAGGTGCCCAGCAGCCCTTCGCCAGGTCTTTGTTTCCTGGCAGTCCTTTGCCAGGTGCCTAGCAGCCCTTCGCCAGGACTTTGTTTCCTGGCAGTCCTTCGCCAGGTGCCTAGCAGCCATTCGCTAGGACTTTTTTCTGCACACTTGAGTAACTTTATTAGATCACAAATAACACTTAACTTTGAATCCTTTGCCAATATCAAAACAAGGTTCGATATGGTGCTTCCTACACAAACAGAGAATTTGCCACCTCTTCCTTGGTGATGGCGAAAATCCTAGCATTGGTCGGGACTGGTGAGACTTCCACTCTCCCTTGACTATTGTAGGGTCCCTCCAGTGCTAGCTGCATCTGGTGCAACTGTGCAGGCTTTCCCCCGTACTGAATAAGCTGAGGTGGAGGTGGCTTTGCCTTGATAGGGCAAGCCTTGGCCATTTGTCCTTCTACTCCATAGATATAGCACCCGCTCATGCCTCGACGACATACTCCTGGGTGCATCTTCCCATATTTTGGACAAGGAGGATATTTGGGGTGCTTGCTTGAGGAGCTTCATTTGTTGCTTCCAGAAGTTTTGTGATCCTCCTGCTTCCTCTTGTTTGGGTTCCCCTTCCAATTCTGCGAGTTACCCAAGACTTCTGGACCGCTACTTGCTTCTGTTGCATTCTAGTGGCCTTTATACTGTTTAAGTAGTGCTCAGTGATCAAAGCACTAGTTATCAGTTCTTCTTAGGTTTGCAGCCTATTAACACCACTGGCCACATTTAACGCTATCTCAGGCCTTAACATCTTCAATATTAGTCTGATTCTTTGTTTTTCAGTGCTATGTAGCTCTAGACACAGATGAGCTAACTGGTTAAACTTCTTCATTGCTTCATCCACGGATAGTTCTCCTTGTCTGAACTCCTTGAATTCATCATAGTGCTTGTTGGTTATTCGCATGTGAAAGTATTCTTTGAAGAACTCAGTCTCGAAGTCGACCCATGTCATCCGGCTGACACTTCTATTGGCCTTGACTCTCTCCCACCACATTCTAGCATCTCCAGTAAGGCAGAAGGATCCGAACTTGATCTTCTCTACCTTAGGTCAGTCTAGTAGCTCTACTATGCTCTCCAACGTTTTGAACTATGCTTGAGCATCCCATGGTTCGCTTGTGCCTATGAAATTCTCTGGCTTCAATTTCTGCCACTGAATGAGGTACGCTTCTTGCCTTACCCCTTGTCGGGACTACATATGTAACCGATGGATCTTCGGTCACAACTGGGGCTGTAACATTTGCCACAGGCGGGGTAACAGGAGTGAACTATTGGTTAGCCATCATGGTGGCAATAACTTGATGTTGCTCTGCTACTTGCCTTTGTAACTGAGCCACCACTTCTAAAAGATTTGGTGTTGGTACTGACTCCGTTGCCTCTGGCCCTCTAGAAGCTTGCTCCTCATTTTAGACCCTAGTGGGACGTCCCCTTGCCATTCTCTTACTATACATCATGAAGAGAATAAGGACATTACTTATCATCATACTCATATAGCATATGTCATATCATCATATTCATATAAAAGACATGTATTGAAAAACTAAACATATACACTTTCTTACATGGTAGGCGGCAGGATGGATGCTTGATGTTAGGGTGACGGAAGAGTGGAAACTTGCTCTGATACCAAACCTGTAACGACCCTCTCTTCTAACCTCGACCTTATAGGGTCATCACATTAACTTTATTGTTGGGCCAGGACGAATCGACTGCCTCCCCGAGCAGTCGACTGGTGGCAGTCGACTCCCAGGCCAATTCACTCAACCAATCTTTCTGATCGAAAATTGGCAGGGGATCAGTCGATTATGGGGTCACCAGTCGACTGATGTAGTCGACTACACCTGGAAATCACTCGACCAATGTTTCTATTCCCTCAATTTCCTGAGGGCAGTGGACTGATATCTGAATCAGTCGACTGATACTTCTGGAACTGCAGTTTCCAGATTTCAGAAACACTGATCAAGTATACATATATACCCTATTTTGACTACACAACAAATAGAAGACTCATAATCATATAACCGTCATAATTGGACACAATCATACTCCATTTAGCATGCATTTCAAACTTAATATCTTCCTGCGGAATAAATATAACTAATATTACCCATAAATCATGAACTCAAGAAAACTCATAACATTCTATTGTTTAGAGCTTGGAACATTAACAAACTCATCCCGAAGGATGCCATTCCATTGTTACGCCGCCACTGACACAAACCATCCATCCTTTAGCCTCATTGCCTTACATTCTTTCTTTACCTTTATCTGCAATAAAAGGATGCAACTATAAGCAAATTGCTTAGTAAGTAGATACCTATCTCACAAAACTTGCATTCGATATAAAACATGTTCATGCTCACTTTAAAAACATGTGTAACTGAAAATGCTACTTTTTAACATGAAAAATGCTCATGAATACATTTGTAACAATTGTTTGCATTTGAAAACATTGCTTGAACTGAAAATGCTTAACTTGCTTGAAATAAATACTTGCTATGGAAAACTTGAAACTTATATTCATATACTTCATATTCTTCAAAATAATAAACATCCTCCTTTGGGCCCGGCATAGTACCAATGCGCGCATCCCTAATAGGATTCGGGGTAGCTAGCCACTGAACCCTAATAGAGCATCTACTAGCTTGCCTAGTTGGGCCTTGTGCCCGGTACATGCCACTTAAAAGTAATATACTTTACTTGTACTCATGCTTATACATAACATGCTTAAACTTAGCACATATCTTGCACATAGAAAGTAGGGTTCCCAAAACTCACTTTGGGACATCTTAAAACCTTGGTCTTGTACTCATCAATGCACCTTGCGTGCCATAATCCCAAAACTTGCTTTTAGGCAAATCAAGACCGCAGTTTTACTTTGGACTTCCATCGAGCACCTTACGTGCCAAAATCCTAAAACTTACTTTTGGACAAATCAAGACCTTGGTCTTGCTATACTAAGATCACATCATCAAAAGACTTAGAATCAGGTTTAGAATCACACGAAAACTACTTTTATTGCAGGTGAGTGATCTACTTACATCCTTGTGCTTCTAAACTTACTACCCGACGTAGAATCTTCTTCCTTGCGCGATCTTCCAACCCTTGACCCTAAGAGAGAACCCTAGTTTCCTCTTGGTAATAAACCCTAAGTCTCTTTTCTTTGTTTTCACAGGGAAGAAGAAGAAAAGGATGAGAAAACCATTAGTTTTCTCTCCTTTCCATCCTTTATATACTAAGTGGAAGGTGAACCATCTCCCATAAAGGACGCTTACTATTACTTATCTAATATGGGTTCCATAATCCAATTAGATGATTACTATCCCTAATGTAAACTCAACATTAATCCTAATCAAGGGTCAGGGGTTCGAGCCTTCCCTCCCCCGACCTCTTTAAATAAAAATTTTATTTTTTTTTATTTTAGTAAAATTCTGAAAAATTCTGGTGTTACATAAATAGAATTACAAAAATAATTAAGAAGTATTTTGAAGTTTTAAAAAATATATTATTTTTGAAACTTCTAATGGTTCTGTTAATTTGAACTCCCCCTAAGTCTTACACAGTCCTAGGAAGCTTGTTGACCATAAGTTAATCTTCCTCTCAGTCTTAGGGTTTTATTCAAACAAAAAGAATTACATGATAGCAATAATAAAGTTAAAGTAATCAGAAAAAGAAGTACATTAATTTCTTTTGATTAGGACTTGTCCTAGACATGACACAATCTCAGGAATTCTTGCAAAACATAATGAAAGATTCGTATGTGTCATTATAGTTCATCCATATCATAAGAGTAATTAACGTATATTTTAGAAAAATGTTTTTGAAAGAACATGATAATATTTAAAGAAGTATTTTTCAAAAAAAAAATTGAAAGACATATAACATTTTGAAAAATAGTTTTTTGAAAAGCAATTTGAAAGACATAATAATTTTTTAAGCAAAAACCATTTTGAAAGAGATAAATTTTTTAAAAGAATAAAAAATGATTTTCAAAAGAATTGAAAAAAATAAATCTCCCCCTAAATCTGACACCTTCTCGCTACCCTTGTTAACTATAAGAAACTCTACCTAAGTGTCTTAAGGAACATTAGTGTCGACCTAGAAAGTTTGTGTCTAAGTGTAGGTCAAACAACTTTCGAAAAGATATATAATTTTTTGAATATGTATTTATCGGTAAACACTCAATCAAGCATAAAATTTAGTAAAACATTATTATGTTTAAATATTATTTTGTAAATAGATTTTTAAGAAAATATTCTAAGGATTATTGAAAATATTTTTAAAATATTTATCAATTAATTAGTCCTTATCATCTCACTCATTCTGAATGTCGTAGTACAAACAAGCATGGTTGTCTTATGGGTGTTTGTGAGATGCTTGAATAATTTTTCTAGATTTAATAATATAGATTGTTTGAGCTTGGGTTAAATTTATGTTTAACAATTAGTAACTTAAAAGTAAATTTCAATAATTGACTTCCAAGTCTTGGCGAGGCACAGGAGCCTTCTTTGGCCTAAGCCTTATTGGATGAACAACCCATTCCTTGAACAAAGCCTTTTAAATAAATAATATCTTTAATTTACTCTTTGAGAAACTCTGGTCTAACTAGTCAAGGATGTGGCGAGGTAGCTTCAGCTAGTTCCACATAGCTAGGTCGACCAGGTCGGGTACTCCTTAACCTTCCTAACTTCCTAGACCAAGCTTCCCTAACGTGTTGGTGCAATCGACCCAAGTGTGATCGAGTGGATCATGGGTTTTGAAGTGTGTGTCAATATGATTAAGTTAGGTTGTCATGTTGGTTTGATATGTGTGTTTGAGTCATGCAGGACTTGGTGAATCACACATGAAGTACGCATCCGAGGGACAAGAGCCAAAGGAAGAGGACTCTGAGGGAAAGCCGGCGAAGTAGACTTCAAGGGCATACGCGAAGGATGGCATCGAGGCAAGCCATGGGCTTGTGTGCGCATCCAAGGGACGAAAGCCAAGGGAAGAGAACTTCAAGAGGCGAGCCAAGGGAGTGGACTTTAAGGCATACACAAAGGATGGACTTCGGAGTAACTTTGAGTGGAAATGTAAGTTGGGCAGTCGACTGCGGGAAGGGCTAGTCGACTGCTAGCGTAAAACTAAAACTCATAGAAAGATCAGTCAACTGGTCCAGGCACCAGTCGACTGATCTGTTTGAAAATATAGACGTTGGCTAGCCACTGGCTGGGCATCAGTCGACTGCCCCTTGGGGCAATCAACTGGTGTCGGGGGTTGAATTGTTTAAGGAACAGCTTTCTCCTCTATTTGAGGAGAGACTTTAGAGCAAAATAGGGTTGTGGTTCTTTATTGTAAGATCCTATTCTAAGTGCTCAAAGTCTCCATTGCTTACTCTCTTCCTCCTACTCAAATTTCAATCTTGTAAAAGAGGAAGAGAGCATCTTGTGAAGGTTTCTCCACCTTGAAGGAGAAGATCATAGTGAAGCTTGCGTGCGTGGTGTGGATCCTTGGATTAGTCACCTCTCTGAGATGGATACCAAGTAAATCAAGGAGTTAGCATTGTTTCTTTTATCTATTGATTTTGTTTTTGTGCTTTAGCTAATATTCTTATAGACAAAATCAAAAAGAAGCTATTCAACCCCCCTCTAGCTAAACGCCAAGGTCCCAATAAGTGGTGATCCTGTCGTGAGGCGAGGTGGAAGCCCCAAGGGAGGGATGGTCCCCCGAGTGATACGAGCGGCTGACGTGGCGATGACCTGCAAAACAGTGACCGTTAGCAAACCCGCCGAGGAGTTTCCCCGGTTAGGTACTCTGACGGTCAAGTTATTATCCACAGGATATAGTATAGCAAGTGGAAGTATAGCGGAAGAGAGAGAGCTCGCCGGCATACCTGCGGAATGAGGAGTGGAGGGCTTATATAGCCGGGGGAGCTGACAACTCCTGTCCATGTCGACAAGATAGGGGTGTGGCCACTGTCATCTCGTATGAGAGTACCTAAAAGTACCGTGGCATGGTGCGGGGTGCTGAGGCAGTATGAAGGTACTGAATTGCCGGGATAACCGCGAGAGGTGTCATAAATGGGTGAGGCGCATAGTACCCCGACGTCAAGATCGTACCCCGGATGTGATGTCATAGGGAAGCGTAGAGATGATCTAGTCTATAGCTCGAGCGCTGACCGGCGGGTCCGAGTGTCGAGGACCGGGTCGAGTAATGGCCAGGGAGCGTGGGCTGCCACGCATCCGACTGGGAGAGTTGAGGCGCAGGGTACGCCCTGAGTCGGGGGTTCGCTGAGCTGTGTCTGTCTGGCTTTGTCTCGGTTCTGTGAGTTATTGGATCCATGGGATGCTGAGGAAGCGTGGGCCGCCACGCATTCGATTCGAATCGGGGTGCGGGTTTAGGAGGTTGAGTTAGGAGACGCTCGGGGTCTACCCGACCGACTCCTCCCGGGGTCGGTCGGCGAGCGCCTCGGGGGCTCCTAGATCGAGGAATCCCCTGGTGAGGCCGCCGTCGGCCCTTCTATTGGGCCCTCGTGGTGCCAGGTTGGCTGGCCGAGCGGGCCGAGCGACTTGTAAGCAAGGTCGGGATCATAAGCATCCCCCTCGAGTCTAGTCGAAGGAGGCATCGAGTCCGGCTGACTGGACTATCATTTATTGAAGCGAGCCTGGCGCACCCGAATGGCCTGGCCCATTCTTGCCGACCCTGGAGGTCATCTGTGGGTGGGCATCCCGATCGACAGAACCTGTCCCATCAACCATCTCTTCGGTTCTAACTCCCCGGGTGTAACGCCCGCTTTTTTTTTCCATAAAGCGGCGTTACGTTAACATGAGTAGGGCAGGTAGACATCATAAGGCAGCGGACTCACTTTAACTTTACTCATACATGCCCTACTACAATTCTTAACATAATGACATGGGAACTTGGCATATTGACTTCATACTTAAGCATCATATCATGTCATACTTAACCTCACATCATAGAGTTCCAAAAGTCATTATTCAAGCATATAAGTAACCAAGGTAAAGTTCTAGCATAAACGGTAAACATATGGTTTCCTGGGCCAAGTCACTACCACACACATGCATTCTTGCCCTCCTGCTGCTTCCTCATTGTCCCCTTGAATGATCTGCGGTATAAGGAAAAAAGACTATAAGCACACAGGCTTAGTAAGACTCTTTCCTACTCACAAAAAACCATTCATCATTTCATAATGAGCACATAAAACATTAACATACTTGGTGCTCTACTTAGAACATAACAACTTGAATCACTTATCATATACTTGACATGGCATGAACATAAACATAAGTGAACATTCCTAGCATGGCATGAGACATGGTATAAACGTAAACATAGTAAACATTCTAAGCATGGCATGATACATGGCATAAACGTAAGCATAATAAACATTCTTAATATGGCATAATACAAGGTATAAATATAACATAATAAACATTCTTAACATGGCATAATACATGGTATAAACATGTCTATAAGGTGTAAACCAACCTGTATGGTATAAACATAAACATACTTCCTATCATAGCATATGAGCCTCTTCTTAACATAATCATGACATAGATCATTTACTCTCATGCATATTTCTTAACATTAAGCGTAAGCATAAAACTTTATTAGCATAGCATAATGCATAACATGAATGAATGCATGAGTGGAATGCATATACATAAGGATGCTTAACTTTTAAAAAACATACTTTTAAATGTTTAAACATAATCATCATATCATTGGGGTCCCCGGCTTGTACCACATACATACATCATAAGCGTGCATCCCTAGAAAATCCGAGGTAGCGAGCCCTGACCTACTAGGGTAAGGACAGCATAGTCGATAGTCCCCGAACCGAGGCGTTCTTAAGGAGCCCATCCCTGTTGTACAGCTCCGGTAGTGCCATAACCATGGACAGCATAGTCGGTAGTCCATAACTGGGGCGTTCATAAGGTGCCCATCCCTTGGACCCATACTTCGATCCGGTACAAGCCCATTCATAAAGTAAAATACTTTACATGTTTCATCATTCATAAGACATTCATAGCATAACTATGTTACATAAAGCATGACTTAACACATGCTTGTCCTTTCATTGTTCATACTAATTGCATAGCATCATGATGCCTGGAAGGCATGAGCATTATCTTCATTCATAAACATGGTATGCATCTTCTTTCATAAACATGGCATGCATCATTATTCATACAACATGGCATGCATCATTATTCATACAACATGGCATGCATCTTCATACATAAAACATGGCATGCATACCTAAACATCATTCCTATTCCTAGTACTTGCATGATCATAGCATATAAGGTAAGCATTGCATCGAACATGACATGTTTTCATAGACATTTATCCTACTACATAGAGCTTGTATGATCATGATACATAAGGTAAACATTGCATTTCATGCCTAAGCATGATATCTATCTCAAGCATGCATAGGTAGGATTTCCATAACATTCTACCTACCATTCAAGTACATGGCATATAACATAAAACATTCACAATAAACCCTATTAAGCATGGCATCCAATCATAACATACAACATAAAACATGGTGCTTAAGGTTAGGGTTATAGGTAACATGATTTCTACCACATGCTTGAACCTATATATATATATTCTTCATGATATGCATAAACCATCATTCTTTGAACCCTAACTCCACCCCAAACCCTAGATACATGATTTGGCCAAAACCTATAAGGAGGAGTTCCATCAATTCCATAAACATGTAAGATAGCATAAGGTAAAGGAACAACCATACATCATCTATGAGACCATAGGAAGCCATTAGGGCTCATGATTAGGGTTAACCCTAACCTTTAGCCCTCCTTCCTAGGGCTAGCCAAAACCTATAAGGCCATGGGTGCATGGAAAAATTCCATTAAAATCCCCAATCAACCCTTGAACACCAATCATACCATACCATAGGGTCATTGGGGCTCTTACTTGAAGCAAGTCCTAACTTTCTGCCCTATTATCAATCTTGGCCAAAACTTGTAGGGTCTCTAGGCCATGTGAAAATTCACATAAATCATCCTCCATCTCCCTTATATCATGATAATACACAAAGTACATACTTGAAGGGTTAAAACCAACCCTCGCCATGGAATCCTTGAATAGTCCCAAGCCCTAAAGGGTCTTAGGGTACTCCAAAAATTCCCCAAAAATTATATTTATTCTCTAAACATTATAAGAACACATTAGAAACATGATTAAGATTTTTAGCATCCTCATGGACCCAAAAGTCCTTGGTGGCCGAAACCCTTAGGACTAGGGTTCTTGGTCTTTTTTCTTTCAACATCAATCCCAAAAACCAACCATTATATTATGCTAAAAACATAAGGAACTATTATACCACAGGTGAGGGAGTCTTACCTTGGTTGATCTTGATTTTTAGACCTTAAAAGAGAAGGAAATTGTAAATCCCTTGGACACTTGAACCCCCTTGCCCTTGTAGCCTTGGAAAACCTTTAGATCTTGGTGATGAGACCTTCTTGTGGAGCTTTTCCAAGGGAGAACCTTTCCTTGAGGTTTCGGCTAGGATGAGGGAGGAGGAGGAAGAAAAATGAAATTAATGGAAGGAAGAAGGTAACTCCCAAACCCCCTTCTTTATAACACATTAAGGAGGGTAAGTGAAGAGTCATAGTGTCTTTTCCTCTTCCCTTAAGCCTTAACCAAACTCCATTTCATTTCCTCATAGCACTCCCTTGCTAGGTGAATTGGTTAGAGCATGCATGGTTGTACAAGAGGTCCAAGGTTCAATTCTTGGTCCATGCACCTTATTTTTATTTTATTTTTCCTTTTATTTTCTATTATTTTCCCCAAAATTCTGAAAATTCTCTAAAAATTCCCCCATAATTATGTTAATATTTCTCATTAAAACCCCTTTATATTTATATTAATTTTTACCTAAAATTCTCCAATAATTATGGTACTAAAAAGCCCATATAAGACCCATTAGTACTTAGTTTTCTCAATTTAAATGAGAAAATATGGATTTCTAGGCGCCCCTGTGAAGGCTTATCCTGTGTTTCGACTCGAAACTACAAAAACAACTTTGAACCAGGGCGCCCCGCTTGACACCTGTTCTGCCTGTTTCAACGAATCAGCTGATTTCCTCTTTAGCTCAGGGCGCCCTGGCTGTTGGGGGCGCCCTGGATGATGGGGGCGCCCTCAACACTGGAGGCGCCCTCCTTAAGCCTGCAAACCTGTTTTCTGCTTGCTTTGTCTCCGAATCTTGGTACCTGCAAGATACAAACACAAAGCATATATACATTTAATATTTACCTTAGGGACTTGGTTCGGACTTCGGATTTGCACGAAACCCTAGGTCAAACCGGCACGAGTTCCTATCCCCGAGAACTCACCCTTCACCTACTCCTTTCAGGAGACGGTTGCCACCCAGCCCTTCGGGTGGACTTTTGCTTAGCTTCCGATACTTCCGGACCTCGAGACGCCCAAACCCTGACCCGTCTCTACTCCTGTCCTTAGTCATCGCTCAGCTAAGTTGCTTAGTTCCTCGGACCAAGACTTCATTCCCTAGCAATCCTTCACCAGGTGCCTAGCAATTCTTCGCCAGGTCTTCTTTCCCTAGCAGTCCTTCGCCAGGTGACTAGTAGCCCTTCGCTAGGTCTTTGTTACCAAGCAGTCCTTCGCCTGGTGCCTAGCAATCCTTCGCTAGGTCTTCTATGCCTAGCAGCCCTTCGCTAGGTCTTAAGGTTCCGATGCCTAGCAGCCCTTCGCTAGGTGCCTAGCAGCCCTTCACTAGGTGCCTAGCAGCCCTTCGCTAGGTCTTAAGGTGCCGATGCCTAGCAGCCCTTCGCTAGGAGCTTAGCAGCCCTTCGCTAGGTCTTGGAGTTTCGATACCTAGCAGCCCTTCGCTAGATGCCTAGCAGCCCTTCGCTAGGTCTTGGAGTTTCGATACCTAGCAGCCCTTCGCTAGGTCTTAAGGTTTTGATACCTAGCAGCCCTTCGCTAGGTGCCCAGCAGCCCTTCGCTGGGACTTAGAGTTTCGATGCCTAGATTAACTAGGACTTTTCTTCAGCTAAGGTTACTTCTTTTGCTCCCCTTTGTCTGTTCAATGTATCACTGACTTAAGTGTATTGTCAAACATTAAAATACTTAAAGAGGAACATCATTGATGCAGCTTGCACCAACAATCTCCCCCTTTTTGATGTTTGACAATAACTTAAGTTAGATTGGTTTAAGGGGCTAACTTACTATCCTTGGGGAAAAATTGACTTTAGATTTGAAAATATTTTTGATCCTTTAGGAAAAATAAGAAAAAAATTTCTAACTTAAGCATACCTCTCCCCCTTTGTCATACATCAAAAAACACAAGAAAATACTTGCACCAACAATGAGAAATTTTGGTTCTTTTTGAAAATACTTGGTGCAAAAATTTTGAAAGCATTGTATTTTGAATGATATATTGCATTTTTGAAAAAAATGCATAATTTTGAAAAAGATGTTATGCGCTTTGAAAAATACAAGTACTTTGAAAATAATCTTTAACAACATGCAAGTACTTTTGAAAGAATTTGTAATTTTTTTTTGAAAAATATAAAGTACTTTTTGGAAAATGCATAACTTTTGAAAAAATGTTATTTTGGAAAATATAAATATTATGCCTATTTTGCAAGTACTAACTATTTTTGAAAGAGATGAGACTTTGAGAAATATAAGTAATTTTTGAAACATAATATTTTACTAGACTAAGTTTATTTTCCAGTCTGACACAATCCTGGGAAATCTTGTTGACTACAAGGACATTTTCCTAAGTGTCCTGGAATTTCTTCAAACTCAAGTAAATATTGTTTCAAAGATAATTTCATAGGTCACACAAAAACAATAGACTAATAGTATTTTGAAAAACTACTTATGTTTCTAGCAGGATTTGAAAATACAGCGCATGAAAGCATTTGAGATATTCAATAATTCTTTTAATTTGATCTCCTCCTAAACATGACCTAGTCCTGGGAAGCTTGTTGACCACAAGTACTCTTCCTCTAAGTCTTAAGGTTTGATTCAAATTAAAGAAATTATCTAATAATTTCAAAACAATTAATTAAACAAAATTATTTCAGAAGTTTGATTTATACTCCCCCTAAAGTTGACACATCCTAGGAGTCCTTGTAGATTATGAAGTGGACTTTCCTCTGTGTCTTTAGAGTTTATCAAAATCAAACAAGACAGATAAATTTTACAACATAAACCTTTTTCGAAAAACACAAGTGATAACGATTTAAAGCTCAGTTTTCGAAAAGTATTTTCAAATAATAGTAATTTTGAAAGCCAAAAAAAATGAAAATCACTTCCCCTGTATCCGATCTCGTTTGACTCTATCTAAGTGCCTTAAGGAACTTTAGTGTTGTCCTAAGAGGCTTGTGTCTAATTGAGTGAGTCAAACAATTTTTGAAAAGATATAATTTTAAAAAACGTATAATATGTATATTCAATCAGACAAGCATGAATTCCATAAAAACATTATTATGTTGAAACACAATTTTGAAAATATATTTTTAGAAAAATATTCTAATGATTTTGAAAAACAATTTTAAAAAATATTTTTCAATTTATTAGTCCTTAACATCTCACCCATTTTAGATGTATCAATACAACAAGCATGATTGCCTTATAAGTGTATTGTGAGATGCTTGAATCATTTTTCTTTAATTTATTTTTAATTCTAAGATTTAATTGAAGCTAGTGTTAGATTTGAATTTGACAAGAAGTAACTTGAATTTGAATTTCAAAAATTGGCTTCCAGGTCTTGGCGAGGCACTAGGCCTTCTTTGGCCGTAGCCTTATTGGATCATCAACCCTTTCCTTGACAAAGCCTTTTAATGAAATTTCATTTTCAAAATTACTTTTTGAAAAATTCTGGTCTAACTAGTTTGGATCTTGGATCAGTAGCTTCGGCTAGTTTCACCAGTCTAAAGAGACCAAGTATACTTGACCTTATTAGAATTGGCTTCCCTAACGTACTATCATCTCACCGCCACCCAATACTAGGTTGATCAAGTTTCAATTATTCTTTTTCCTATAGTCATTCTAATATATGCATAAAATTTAAATATGAATGACATGTCATATATTTAAAAGGAATAGCAAATGCATGGCATGACAATTATGCATGAGTCAAACAATTCAAGTCATTTTATTTAAGTTTCTAAGAATGTATCAAATTCTCGATTTGATACATGTCGAGTGAAACCGCGAATATGTCAACCCACTTTGACATATTTAATGTTATTAATTTTGATTGTTGCGGTTTGGGTAAGATTTAGTTTAGTTTGAGTTTAAGTTATTTAAGATTTTAGTTGAATTCAGGTTAATTAAGAATTGATTGGATTAGAAAATTAATTAATCAATTGAGAATAAATGAATTTATGTTTCAATTAATTTGGATTAAATTAAATTTGAATTTGAATTTACTTTAAATTTGAATTTGAATTTAAGTTTGAATTTGAATTTAATTTAAATTCAAATTTGAATTTAATTTAAGTTTGAATTTGAATTTAATTTAACTATGAATTTAATTTAAATTTGAATTTCGAATTTAATTTGAAATTCGAATTGAATTTAATTTGAATTTGAATAATTAAGTAAGTTTTAATTTTAATTTAATTTAACATAGATTTAATTTTAATAATTAAGATTTAATTAATTTTAATTTGAGTTTAATTAAGATTTAATTAAGATTTAATTTAAAATTTAATTTAGATTTAATTTGAATTTAATTAAGATTTTAATTAAGATTTAATTTGAATTTAATTAAGATTTTAATTATGATTTAATTTAAAATTTAATTAAGATTTAATTAAGATTTAATTTGAATTTAATTAAGATTTAATTTGAATTTAATTAAGATTTTAATTAAGATTTAATTTGAATTTAATTAAGATTTAATTTGAAATTTAATTAAATTTAATTATGATTTTAATTAAGATTTAATTTGAATTTAATTAAGATTTTAATTAACATTTATTTTGAAATTTAATTAAGATTTTAATTAAGATTTAATTTGAAATTTAATTAAGATTTAATTTGAATTTAATTAGGATTTTAATTAAGATTTAATTTAAAATTTAATTATGATTTTAATTAAGATTTAATTTGAAATTTAATTAAGATTTAAGTAAGATTTAATTTGAAATTTAATTAAGATTTGATTTGGTGTTTAATTAATAATTGTGGGATTAAATTCATCATTTTCATTATTTCGAAAATGTCTTTTTCATTTTTATCTTTCTTTTCAAGTTTTTCTATTAATTATGATTTATTTGAATTTTTGTAATTTTTATTGATTATGGCCATTATCTTAGAAACTTCCATATCCTCCTTAAGATTAGATCTTTCTATATCCTCACAGTAGGTGGAGTAGAATAGGCCAGTAGTTAAAGTTTTATAATAATATTCAATATTATCTATAATTAAGTTATCATCTAGGAGGATTTTATCTTCAAGAATATTTTCAACAAAATCTTCTTTATCCTCAAGATTTTCAATAAGTTTAGGGTCATCTTTAGAATTATCTTTAAGGTTTTCAAATTTGAATTTGGAGTTTTCCTTAGTATTTTCAAATTTGAATTCGGAATTATCCTTAGGATTTTAAAATTTGAATTCCGAATTATCCTTAGGATTGATTTTGTCTGAATTGAAATTATCAGAACTAATTTTATCAGAAAAATTATCAGAATTAATTTTCTCAGAATAGTTATCAGAATTAATTTTATCAGATAAATTATCAGAATTAATTTTATCAGATAAATTATCAGAATTAATTTTATCAGATAAATTATCAGAGTTAATTTTATCAGATAAATTATCAGAATTAATTTTATCAGATAAATTATCAGAATTAACTTTATTAGATAAATTATCAGAATTAATTTTATTAATTTCTGAATTGATATTCTGAATTAAACAATTAATTTCTGATATTTTGATCATATTCACGTTTTCTAATTTAATATGCAAAAAGTTAATTTTACTATGCAGTAAATCTACTTTATCAGAAGAATTAACTACTTTATTACATGGCAGTGCAGGAACTTGTAAAATTTTTGGAACATAAATCTTGTGTACCTTCACCGGACACTTGTTTTTGTAATGTCCGTATTTCTTGCATTTGAAGCATTGTACGTGACTTTTGTCCCTCCGGTTTCCTGGCGCTGGTGCCTCCTTCGCCAACGGTGATGTAGACCGAATCTTACGAGTAGGGCACTGATTTTTATAGTGCCCTCTCTCCCTGCACGTGAAACAAATAATATGGAATTTACAAATGGACATTTTAAATAAAATATACCTGATTCACCCCTGGGCTCCCCCTCAACTCCTGGAGTCGTTGCTCCATCGGCGGTTAGTCCGGTGAAGAGCGGCTCGGCTCTGATACCAATTGTTAGAACCAAAAGAAATTTAGATATCTCCACAATGGTATGATATTGTCCACTTTGGGCCTAAGCCCTCATGGATTTGCTCTTGGGCTCACCCCAAAAGGCCTCATTCCAATGGAGATATCTTTTTTTCCTTATAAGCCTATGATCTTTCCCATGTGTTTTCGATGTGGGACTATGTTTGCAACCTTGCAACCCCAACACTTCAATCTCAATAGTTTTTCTAAAGTGCTTGAATTTTTCAAAGAACTCAATATATTTTTCTAAAGTACTTGCATTTTTCAAGAGCTCAATATATTTTTTTAAAAAAGTACTTGAATTTCTCAAAAGCTCAATATATTTTTCAACAATACTTGCATTTTTCAAAATATTCAAAATATGTTTTGAAAATCTTTCTCAATTGAAAATTTTTCTAAGACAAAATTTTCTAAGTACTTAGTTGTTCAAAAATTTATACTAAGTATTTTCAAAAGAACAAAATGTTTTCAGTGTTGGTGCAAGTGTTCTTGGTAATTTTTTTTTATGTATGACAAAGGGGGAGAGTAAGCTTAAGTTAGAGAAAAAGCTTAAGTTAGAATTTAATTTTTTTTCAAATGATCAAATGAAATCAAAAGTTTTTCAAAAAGGAGAGAGTGAGCTTAACACTGGAAATTTATTTTCTCTTTCCTCCCAAAGGATAGAAAGCTTTCCCGATGGATCAAAAAGTGTTTTCAAAACTTAGATCAATTTTTTATTTTTTGATACCAAGGATTATAATTTAGCCTTTCAGTTAATCTAACTTAAGATATTGTCAAACATCAAAAAGGAGGAGATTGTTGGTGCAAGTTGCATCAGTGATGTCCTCCTCTAAATGTTTCAATGTTTGACAATATACTTAAGTCAATGATACATTGAACAAGGGAAGGGTTAGTCAAGAAAGATGTAACAAAGTGAACCAAAGTCCTAGGTATCCTATGAACTAAGTCCTGGTTCTAAGAATTGGGCATTAAGACCTGGTGAGTGAAGCTGGGCACTAAGACCTGGTGAGTGAAGCTGGGCACGAAGACCTAGTTCGAGGAATTGGGCATGAAGACCTGGCCAAGGGTTGGGCACCGAAGTCCTGGAC
The DNA here is from genome assembly GCA_024364735.1 of Boesenbergia rotunda. Classification (NCBI taxonomy): domain Eukaryota; kingdom Viridiplantae; phylum Streptophyta; class Magnoliopsida; order Zingiberales; family Zingiberaceae; genus Boesenbergia; species Boesenbergia rotunda. The sequence goes on from JAGFNQ010005327.1 coordinate 57,266, forward strand.
TTAGGGTTTGGGCACGAAGTCTTGGTCCGAGAGATTGAGCAACTTAGCTGAGCGATGACTAAGGACATAAGTAGAGACGGGTCGAGGGTCGGACGTCTTGAGATCCGAGAGTATCGAAGGCTATGCTAAAGTCCACCCGAATGGACTGGGTGGCAATTGTCTCCTGAGAGGAGTAGGTGAAAGGCGCGTTCCCGGGGGTGGGAACTTGCGTCGGTTCGACCTAGGGTTTTGTGGAAACCCGAAGTCAGAACCATTTCCTTAAGGTTAAGATTATCTACTTGTTTGCCTTGTATTTATGTATCTTGCAGGTACCTACAATGGAAGACAAAGCAGGAAAACAACATACCACGCGGCTGGAAGCCTATCTGATAGGTGCCCCCATTGAAGAAGGCACCCTAAAGGAGCTAGGCGCCCCCATCAACTGGGGCGCCTTAATGAAAGGAGGCAAACCAGGTCTTCATTCAGGCGCCCCACATGTTACAAGCACCCTGGTTGAAAGTTGTATCTGCTGCTGTGAGTTTGACGCAGAGATAAGCGTTGACCAAGCTCTTTGAGGCGCCTAGGAGGTCCAGGCCACCCTGGTCAGAAGCCTTATCGGCTGCGGCGTGTTTGGTGTGGAGATAAGATTTGACCAAGACCTTTGAGGCGCCCCAGTGATCACAGGCGCCCTAATGAAGATTATAAAAGGGGCTTCGACCCCTCAACTCGAAAAAAAACTTTCCGGAACGATTCTAAGCTTCCCAAGTGATGACAAAGTGGTAAGGACGAAGCTCTGCGACTAAGAGGCTCCAGGAGGAAGTGCGCGGCACTTCGGAGGTCCAGATCGATCGAGTTTCAATATGTTTGTTTGGTTTGAGTTTACATTCTACATTTAAATTTATTTATCCCTTTGTTTGTAACTCTTGCACTGTAAGACGGGTTTCACCGCCTCCGAAAAGTCCGAAAAGGAGACCATTAGTGGGCGGGCATTCCCGTGCTTAGGCCTTGGATGTACTGACCCTGGGGGGTCAGGAACCAAGTAAAATTTCATGTGCAATTTGTGTCGTTTATTTTTCTGCTTTAATTTCTGTTGTGCTACTAACTTTGATTAGAATGAATATCGAAAAGTTTACGAAGTTTCCATGAAGATTTTACGGTCGATATTCAACCCCCCCTCTATCGACGGCACCGGTCCTACAACGTGTCCCCCGCTGAGCAGTTTCCTGGACACTGAAGTGTCAGTCACCGGTCACCAACGCCTCAGGCGGTGAAACGTCTGCTGTCGGGAATGTGTGCGTCCCTTCGAGCCACGAGATGCCCCTTGGGTCCGATCAAAGGGTCCTGATTAGCTCCCGCCCTTCTCCGAGGCTCTCATCGGATGGCTAGGTTTTGCCGCGGCCCCCCTATATATAGGTGCCGGCTGTGGCTATCCTTATTGCTTTCTCTCATTTGGTGCCCCTTTTTCTGCCGCTATCGAGAGCTTCGGCACTCTCCATCCTTTGGTCACCCCTTCTGGCGACCCTACGTCTTCCTTGAGAAAAGATGTTAGCGGTGGCTTTGAAGGCAGGATTCCTTCTGGACGACGCCGAAATTGCTGCTCAAGCCAGCGAATCGTCAGCTACCCCGACGTCTGCTCCTTTGGCAACAGCTTCCACCGTTGTACCTTCTTCATGTAAGGAGAAGGTGCCGGAGGAGGAGGTGCCAGATTCCGATGAGGAGGTCTTAGACGAGGACACCTATCCGTTGGAGACCGGGCACCACAGGGGTCGGTCGGCCAACCATTCGCCCCCGTTCGGGACCACCACCACTCCTTCGTCTGTGAAGAGGGCCCGAGTTGCTCCCCCTGTGGTGACCTTTTCGCAGGCGACTCCTGTTCCACCCATGCCTGTGCCTATTACTCCAGCACCCTCTGTTCAGCGGGCTACTCTACCGGTGTCCCCTTCGACCCAGGCCAGTTCTCCGGGTGTACGGGTCGAGGGACCTCCCCCGTCTCTTCCTGAGGGAGCTGCAGGCCCTCCTCCTATGCATTTAGTCCTGCCGTCTCGAGCTAACACCAGTACCTTATACGAGACTCTTGTGACCGGACTGCATGAGTCGGCCCGGGTAGTCCACGTGTATGTTCCGTTAAGTGACCATTTGTACCACGACCTTCGGGGGTCTGACTATCAAGACCTGATTGCCCGAGCTAACGTGATTGCAGCGAAGGCCAGTCAAGTACGTCCTGTCCCTGACTCGTGTTTCTTCTGTCCCCTTTTTCGTCCGGCGTACAACTTGTTTTCTTGCTGTAGCTTTTTAGCTTGATCTATGACATGGCCGTTTGTTTTACAATTCAAGCTTGGGCCCTGAATCAAGCCAAGTCCCGAGAGGAGAGGCTGGAGGCCCAGCTCCATCATGCGCAGCTGCAATCCAGCGATGAGGCCCTGAACAACTTCCGGGCTGAAAATTTGGCCCTACAAGAGCGTACCGACCGTATGGAGGCACGTCTTGAGGAGCACTTGGTGGAACTGGACACGACAAACATGGCAGTCATCCAGGCGCGGCGCCAAATCGCCCGCTTGGAGTACACCGAGCGCCAAGCCCGAGATCTTGAGAACCAGGCTTAGGCTGAGTTGGCCAAGGTCAAGGCGGAGCTCCTAGAGGTGAGCCAGTCAGCTGCTGCATTACGCGCCACTTTGACGGGCAAGGAGGAGGAGTTGACTGCTCACTCGAGAGACCTCGCCCGGATCAGGAAGCAGTGCGCTGTCCTGGAGTTGAAACTAGAGATAGCTCAGAAGGAGCTGGAGGCGGTACGAGCTTTTGCCGTGCCTCAACAACATGCCCGTAGGCCTTAGCCATGCACTATCCTTTTTTGCTTTCTGTGTTTAGATAGAGGTCGAGCCTCATTTTTGTAACAGCACTAGTATGAATGCCAGTTTTCCCATTTGCATTTTTGCACGTGTATGCTTGGTATTTAAGTGTTGGGGGTTCAGGCGCAAGCAACCCGAGTGAGGGGATGCTCGCCCGACCCAATTTATCGGGCGGACACTTGAAATACCTGCGCGCAGGGAAGGAGTGCGATTAAACGATCCGGCACATATGAGCGGCAGAATTAAACACTTGAGCGCCATGACTTCCAAGTGTTAGCCGTCCGAGCAAGATCGACGGAGCAGATAGAGACCAGATCTGAGTCGATTGAGTGAAGCTGCTGGCTCGGGCAGTTCGGCATGTCATCACTGAGTGAATTTGATTTTGGGGAGCATGGGTAGCCCACGTATCCGGCTTAGGAGTTAGGGTAAGGAAGCCATGATGACTTGCCCGCCCATAGACCTCCCAAAGACAATGAACAGTGCCCTCGATCGGGAGGTACTAAGGGAGTGTGGGCCGCCATGCGTCCGACTGAGAGTCGAGCCGAGGGGTGGTGGGAGCGGATCCCGATTCGTAGCTCATGAGAACGAGAGTCTGGACACTTGCTCAGGCCAGTTCTCAAGAGAGTGGGCCGCCACACGTCCGATCGGAGACACTGAGCATAGTGGGCACGGGAGTTGAGCCCGCTTGTAACTTGCTGGAAAGGCAAGAATTTGAACACTCGGTTGGGCAAGAATCATGGGGCGTGGGTCACCACGCACCCAACTTAGAGCCGATCTGAGGGGTCATGGGGGTAGGCCAACTTATAACTTGCGAGAGAGTGAGTCTGGCTTCTCGGTCGGGGACATCTCAGGGAGTGTGGGCCACCACGCGTCCGACTGAGAGCCGATTTGAGGGTCGTGGGAGCAGGGCCACTTATAACCCGCGAGAGCGAGAGTCTGGCTCGTCGGTCAGGGACATCTCAGGGAGTGTGGGCTGCCACATGTCCAACTGAGAGCCAATCCGAGGGTAGTGGGAGCAAGCCCACTTATGACTTGCGAGAGAGAGAGTCTGGCTTCTCGGTCGGGGACATCACAGGGAGCGTGGGGTGCCACGCGTCCGACTGAGAGCCGAACCGAGGGTCGTGGGAGCAGGCCCACTTATAACTTGCGAGGGCGAGAGTCTGGCTTCTCGAGCGGGGACATCTCAGCAGCGTGGGCCACCATGTGTCTGACTGAGAATCCATCCGAGGGTCGTGGGAGCAGGCCCACTTATTACTCGCGAGGGCGAGAGTCTGGCTTCTCGGTCGGGGACATCTCAGGGAGTGTGGGCCGCCGCACGTCCTACTAAGAGCCAATCCGAGGGTCATACAAGTAGGCCCACTTATAACTCGCGAGGGCGAGAGTTTGGATTCTCAGTCAGGGACATCTCACGGAGCGTGGGCTGCCACGTGTCCGACTGAGAGCCGATCCAAGCGTTGTGGGAGCAAGCCCACTTATAACTCGCAAGGGTGAGAGTCTGGCTTCTCGATCGAGGACATCTCAGGGAGAGTGGGTCGCCACGCATCCGACTAAAAGTCGATCCGAGGGTCGTGGGACCAGGCCCACTTTTAACTCGCGAAAGCGTGAGTCTAGCTTCTCGGTCGGGGACATCTCAGGGAGCGTGGGTTGTCACGCGTCCGACTGAGAGCTGATCCGAGGGGCGTGGGACCAGGCCCACTTATAACTCGCGAGGGCGAGAGTCTTACTTCTCGGTCGGGGACATCTCGGGGAGCGTGTGCTACCACGTGTCTGACTGAGAGCCGATCCAAGGGTTGTGGGAGTAGGCCAACTTATAACTCATGAGAGTGAGAGTCTGGCTTCTCGGTCGACGACATCTCAGGGAACATGGGTTGCCACGCGTCTGACTGAGAGATGATCTGAGGGTCATGGGAGCAGGCCCACTTATAACACACGAGAGCGAGAGTCTGGCCTCTTAGTCGGGGACATCTCAGGGAGCATGGGACGCCACGCGCCATACTGAGAGCTGATCCGAGGGTCATGGGAGCAAGCCCACTTATAACTCACGAGAGCGAGAGTCTGGCTTCTCGGTCGGGGACATCTCAGGGAGCGTGGGCCGCCACACTTCCGACTGAGAGACGATCAAGGGGTCGTGGGCGCAGTCCCATTTATAACTCGCGAGTGCGAGAGTCTGGCCTCTCAGTTGGGGACATCTTAGGGAGCGTGGGCTGCCACGCGTCCGACTGAGAGCCGATCCGAGGGTCGTGGGAGCATGCCCACTTATAACTCGTGAGAGCGAGAGTCTGGCCTCTTGGTCGTGGACATCTCAGGGAGTGTGGGCCGCCGCGCATCTGATTAAGAGACGATCAGAGGGTTGTGGGAGCAGGCCCACTTATAACTCGCGAGAGCGAGTGTCTGTCCTCTCGATCGAGGACATCTCAGGAAGCGTGGGCTGCCACGCGTCCGACTAAGAGCCGATCCAGGGTTGTGGGAGCTGGCCCACTTATAACTCACGAGAGCGAGAGTCTAGCCTCTCGGTCGGGGACATCTCAGGGAGCATGGCCTGCCATGTGTCCGACTGAGAGTCGATCCGAGGGTCGTGGGAGCAGGCCCACATATAAATCGCGAGAGCGAGAGTCTGGCCACTCGGTCGGGGACATCTCAGGTAGCGTGGGACGCCACGCATCCGACTGAGACCTAATCCGAGGGTCATGGGAGCAGGCCCGCTTATAACTCACAAGAGCCAGAGTCTATTTTCTCGGTCGAGGACATCTCAGGGAGAGTGGGTGATAATTACCATTTTGTTGATAAATTTAGGCTCTTAAATCCATGTTTTGATCCACTTTTATATGCTTAAGTTTGTATTTATATAAGGTTTCATGGATTATCTCTATCTTAGCTTTTGATTAAATCTTTCTATAATGGAGGTATTTTGGCACTAAAATTTGAATATAATTTTGTAGGTTTCAACTGACCATGGACCTAGATCAGATTGAGTCAAACTTGAGTCAGAATTGGCATTGATCAAGGGGATCAAGAGGTGGATCAATGTGGGTCGTCCGATCAAGAAACGACTAGATCTGAGACATCTATCGTCTGCTGACCAATCCAAGCTCAAGTTAGAGTTAATCTAGACTACAGATCAAGATCTCAAAATTTGGTCACAATCAGAGGTCAACTAGCCGTTGGATCGAGCTTAAGAGGAGCCTAAACCGTCCATTCAATGATCAGAGCAATTGAGCCATCCGTTGTAGATCTGATCGATCCGAGCTGAGGAGGAGTTGATCAGGATCATTGATCAAGATCTGGAAGGTTTAGTTCAGATCGAAGAAGATCCGACCATTGGATGAAGCCTGGACGATCTCAGTCGTCCATTCCTAGCTATAAAAATAGTCTTCTCCCCCGATCAGATCTGTCGTCGCCTAGCAGAGAGTTCTTTAGATCGCAAGATTTCTTCCCAGTTCATCGTTTCTTCTTCGTTTTCTTTAGCAATTTTTCCTTAGATCACGCGCAGCCACATCGAACTTGTTTGTCTTCAAGATTTCAGATCGTGGAGGAAAGATTTCTTCGTTCAGTTTTGCTAACCAATTCGTGCAGCTGAAGGAGCTCAGGAGAGGGTTTCGCCAGGAGATCCATTCCACTGATCACTTACGATTGACCGTCGATCTCCATCGACCGATGCTGAAGGATCATTTGGAGGGGTTCTCTAACCTGATCTGAAGGAGTTCGAGCTCGATCGCGAGTCAGCGCATCAAGAAGAAGATGTTCGGTGGCAGTGTTGAAGCTACTGACCGATCACGAGACCGGACAGAGGTGTCTCTGATCGGTCCCGTGACCGATCAGAAGAGGACCTGATCGGTCGGTTGACCAATCAGGAACAGCAGAACCAGCAAACTGAGCTAGGAAGTTTCTTCTTCATTGATTTTTGAGTTTAGAGGGTTTCTAACTCAACCTTTGTGTAACGGCAGAGGGAAGTCTTGTGATGAATTGATTTGATGTTCAATTTGGAATACTTTTAGTTTTAAACATGCATATCTTTATGTTGTTCAAGTTGTTTCCATTACACTTCAAGTCAAGTTCCTAAGAATTGTTTGTTCTAGCTCAGTTTTTCCAATAGGATAAGACTAGTTCTTGCAATTTCCAAATTCATTCCATGCCTTAGCTAAGTTCATTCTATTTCATATTGTCCTTTCCTTATCGCCAAAACCCCCCATTTTATTAGAAAACCCAAAACATCAAACGACAAATAACATGCAAGCTTGAATTAATCACTCATAACTAGTCCTTGGAAAAATACGACCTGAGGCCCCTCTACTGCATTTTAACTTTGATAACCAAGGGTTTTTAGTTTATAAATATCTATATTTGAGGTTCATCCGTGACACTAGTATTGGGCCATATCAAATTTTTGGCGCCGTTGCCGGGGACTCACTAGTTGAGTTTGTTTAATTTGAGCTTGTGTTTAATATTTATATTTTTTGATTCTATTCTCATTTGCTTTATCTTTTCGTATACATTGGCTGCCATTTTGTTTGTTTTGTGACAGGACTGCAGGTGGTGATCCTAAGAGTTTGAGAAGCTATTGAAAATTTTTCTACTCATTCAAGCAGTTTCATGGAAGAGTATCAGTATTTTCAGAACTTTCTGCAGCCTTGTCAGAATTTTCAACAACCCTATTCTCAATTCCAAAATTTTCAGCAGAATTTTCAGCCAAGTCAGCCTTTCCAACAATTTCAGCAGCCTATTCAGAGTTTCCAGCAGCATTCTCAAGCATTTCAGTTGCCCTATTTGAATTTTCAGCAAAACCAATCTTTCACTCAGCCACAACAGCAATTTCAACCACAATTCCAAAATTTTCAGCAAAGTTTTCAACCATTCAATCAGAGTTTTCAACCTCCACAATTTCAGCCCTCACCACTATTAGTGATATGAGAGAAGTGTCCTAAGGCAATCGCCTTATGATTGTAATCATTTATTCTAATAAATGAACATTCACTATTTGAGTATACATGTTTGTGTATTTGATTGAGATCTTAAACTCATTTACTAAATGTCTGCAATACAATTCACAGCATAAGAAAATTTGTGATGAATTCACAACTAGTGATTATGTCTACATGTGCAATTGTGAAGTATTGAAATTGTCCCTAGTCGATGAATTGATAAATACGGACACTATCAATTCTGTTGAGACTAGCATGGGTTATTCTCTAATCAGCTGATTCTCACTAGCTGGTGACATTGAGATGTCCGGAGATAAACATGAATGCTAGTTAAGGGAACTAGTTCATTGGAGTGACTGACTGTAAAACTTCATATGGTAGTCTACATATAGATATGTCAGTGAAGTTCTTACTGCAGCTTAAGTGCGATGTTCCTTTGACTTGCGGTGTTCAAGTCATCTTGGTCATGGAGACTTATACTTTGACATCTTAAGCAAACGTCTCCAAGGAGGTGTGGACCCAGGATGATTGGGTATAAACCGAAGTGCCCGAAGATATTTGAACATCCTACAAAGGATTCACCACTCCTTGCGATGAGGTGTATACCTGAGGTCTATCGTCGGATTGTTACTCGAAGCCTCTGGCCAAAGCATGACATGTTCAGAGTATTTTCAGAATTGTTTCTGAGGTCAACCGTTGATCTTTCGATTAATTGGGGATCATGATGTACTACTAGGTGCCACTCATGATCGTTCTATAATTGATTAATTATAGACGACCAACATAAATCGAAAGCCTATTTAGTCACACGCACTACGAGTAATCCGAGGGATTTAAAACGAGTTGAAAATTGGATTTTCCAATCAAGAGAGATTAAGTTTGGTTGAGCCAAACGATATGCCGAATCTGAATTTTTCAGAGACGCATCGAAAGCATAAAATGGCTAAGTCTTTTGAAGACTTAATAGATGAATTAAATAAGTTTAATTCATTAGGGCTTGGCTTGGATGGGCTGGCCAAAGAGGGCCTCCATCCACTTTGCTTGGCCGACCACAACAAAGGGAGAGAACCAAGTTTTTGGTTCAATTTATAAAATAAACCAAGTGTGGTTTGTTTTATAAAATTATGGATGATATAAATTTTTATATAATAAACCAAGGTTTGGTTTATTTTTCATGGAAATTAAAATGAACCATGGATTGGTTTATTTTATAAAATCAATCATGGATTGATTTACCATGATAAGGAAATTTATTCCATAGGAGAGAAGAGACTTGATTGATTTTTTATCATGAATTAAAATATGATTTTAACCATGATATAAAATCAAACATGGCATGATGGAATAAGTTATTCCATATTTGAGAGGCTTGATGGTTGAGAGGCCACTATATAAAGCACCCAAGTCAAGGCTTGGGTAAATAATCAAAGAGGTGAAGGCATAGGCTCTCTCCCTCTCTTTCTCTCCTTCTCTTCTCCCCTTCTTGTCGTGCGCCAACCAGCCCCAAGAAGGAGCACCAGCCGGCCGCCCCTGCCCTTTCCCTGCCGACCACCACCTGCTGCCGGAGAAGGAAGCTCCGGCCATCTCTTGGCCGGAAGAAGGTGCTGCCGGAATTAGAGTTTGCCGCAAGGATCTTTTTGCCGCAAGCCTCTTCTTTTTCTTCGCCAGAATTTTGATTCTGGCCATCATTTTGTAGTTAGTCTTCCTACTTCTCTCCTGGTTTTTCTCATCGCGTTCTCGGAGAATCTAGTAGTTCTCGAGAACACAAAACTCGTGGCTTTGCGAAGTCATCCCGAAGATACTCGGCGTGGACGCGAATAGAGGCGGAGCTTCCAAGGGACGCTTACGGTTGGATCTCGTCCCTTCCTTCGAGTTACGCTAGGTAATACGTAAAATAGTTTACGTTTCTGCAAAATTTTAAATATATGATCATGTCTACACAAGATAAACTTGCATGCTTAGAAGTGTGGTTAAATGATTTAGAGAAATTATTTATGCTAAACCTTCCGCTGCACGTAATTAATTTTGAAATTACGAACCCGCATCCATGTCTACATGCACCCGGTCCCAATAGTGGTATCAGAGCCGAGGTTTGTGTTCGACATAATCATATAATTGTTTTGCGAAAAGCTTTATCATGATCTCAATTTTGGAAAAATTTCAATTATGGAAACTTTCCAATTATGGTAAATTTTCGATTTAGGAATTTCAAAGTTTGGAAATCCTCATGAAATTTTGCAAACTTTTGAAATATCTCTGTTTCTGAAATTTTATGATAATTGTGAAAACTTTCCATTTTTGGAAACTTCCCAATTTTAGAAATTTCATATTTTGGAAATTTTCTAATTTTGGAAAAATGTAAGTTTTCTTTGTACCAGAAACTTACAATTATTCTGAAATCCTTTTATTTTTGGAAACTTTCCATTTATGGAAAGCTCGCAATTTTGGGTACTTTCTTTCAAGAAAGTCTAGACAAATTATGGGAATATTAATTGGTATTTAAATTTATAATTGAAAATTAAATTATTTACAAAATTCGTTATTTTGGATTGAGCCTCGGGGAGCTGTCCAATTTAAAGTTAGTTGTTATAATTAAATTTCCTAAATTGAATTTAAATTGTCAAATGTTTAATTTAGATTGAGCCTCGGGGAGCCATCCAAATTAAGTTATTGATATTAATTTTCCATAAATAAAATATGTGATCAAATCTTGGAAATTTTTGAGGTGATTCTCAAACGATAATTTCCTTATTTGATTTATGAGGTGATGCTCTTACATATTATTGTCTCCATAATTAATTAGGAAAATTGTTTCCTATAGAGTATATTTCCTTAAATAAGATTTTAATGAAAATAATATGTGGTTGAATTAAGGGAATCTGTCTATTAATTTAATAAGATTTGATTTAGAGAAATCAAAGTCTTAAACATATTATTTCTGAAATTAATTATGATAATTCAGGAAATTGTTTCCCAAAATAATTCCTTGAATAAAGTATGAAATTAGAATTAGGAAATCCGGTTCCTAATTCAATTAATGAGACTTGATAAATTAAGTCACATACATAATTTATTAAGGAAATCGTTAGAACATGACATAATTATATGTCATGAATGTGCATAAAAGAAAAGGATGAGACTCAAAATCCCTTACAAAATATTAAGGCCAACACCTTCCATTAATATGGTTAGAACCGGAGTTTTGTTTCTCGTTTGGGTTGATGGACACATCTATGCCCGGCTTGAACCTCAACATGTTCAAACCATGGAATTAGTTTATGATTAATATAGTTGGAGTCAGAGGTCAATCCTTAGTTTTGGTTGTTGGACACATCCAAGCCTGACTAAATGGTTGAATGAGCTCCAACCATATTAAAACTATTTCTTGATTAATGGGTCAGCCTTAAGCTTGGAGCATCGATTTGTTGTGCCACAGCCAAGGTCGATGTAATGAGAGGTGCAGTTGGGTGCTATGTATATTGTTGCATACTTGTTAATGAGTTAACAACCCAATGATTTATACAAACATTGAATTAGTTGATAGCATAATGTGATAGTTACATAAGTATAATATGTAATCGGTATAATTACCTACCTTCATAGCTAAGAATAACTTGATGGACTCTAGCCATGGTTGTTCTTATCTATGGATGGATATCAACCTATTTGGAGATGTTCCTACGATCTCCCGAATTGATAAAAAGGGTTATTCAATTAGAAAAATAAATAGGATTTAATTAATGTATATTGATGCATTCTTTATCATTCTCATCACACAACCTCAATTTGTATTTCTAAGATAATCACCTGATCATGTCTTCTCTGAATTTGCGTTCGATTTTGGACACCAATAAGCTGACTGGGCCAAACTTCATGGACTGGCTTCGAAACCTGAGGATAGTCCTCAAGGTAGAAAAGCTTTCTTATGTCCTTGAAGAACAACTTCCCAACCATCCTCTTGAAGATGCAACTCCAGACCAGTTAGTGGCCTATCAGAAACATGTGGCCGATTCTGAACATGCGAGTTGCATCATGCTGGCCGCTATGGTACCTGAGCTACAAAAGCAGCATGAGCATATGGATGCTCATACCATCGTCTTCCATCTTCATGAGTTGTTTGACGAGCAGGCGAGATCCGAAAGGTTTGAGGTCTCCAGACTCCTCTTCACCTCTAAGATGCAGGAAGACACTTCTGTTTCACAGTTTGTGTTGAAAATGTTGGGGTACATTGAGCGACTAGGCACACTCGGATTTGCAATGGATCACGAACTAAGTATTGACTTAATTCTGTATTGTTTGCCCAAGAGTTACTCACAGTTTGTGATGAAATATCGGATGAACAAACTGGAGACTACCATTCCTGAGTTGCTTACCCTGCTGAAGACTATAGAGCCTTCTGTAAAGCAGGATCAGAAGACGGTACTGTTAGTTGGTTTCTCAAAGAAAGGCTCTAAGAGGAAGCCCAAAGAACAAAATAAGGGAAGGAAGAAAAAGGCTAAAAAGATTGAAAAGGCAACAAAAGGCACATGCCATCACTGCGGCAAGGAGGGCCACTGGCGAAGAAACTGCAAGGTTTATCTTGACTCCTTGAAGAAAGGCATCCGATGCCCCATCCTCTTCAGGTATCTTCGTTATTGAATGTCACTCTATTTCCTCGGACACCTGGGTACTTGATACTGGGTGTAGCTCACATATATGTAATGACATACATGGGCTAAGGAATAGAAGAAGACTCGTCAAGGGAGAAGCGAATTTGCGAGTTGGAAATGGAGCAAAGATTGCTGCTATTGCCATCGGAACATATTTGCTAAAGCTCCCTACTGGACTTGTCTTAGAATTGGATAATTGTTATTTTGTTCCTTCGTTAATAAACAACATTGTATCTATTTCATGCTTGAATGAAAAGGGTTATCATTTAACTTTTAGTAACAATTGTTGTTACATAACTTTAAATGGTGTTCTTTATGGGACCAGAACTTTATGGAATGGTATCTACACGTTAGATTTATCCGGTGATGTTTTCAATATCGAAGTTAGCAACAAACGTGCTCGAATAGATAATCAAATAGACTCCTATATGCGGCATTGTCGTCTTGGCCATGTAAGTAAGAAACGCATGACCAAATTACACTGATGTGGAATTCTGGAATCATTTGAACCCGGTTCATTTGATACATGCGAATCATGCTTAAAAGGCAAGATGACCAAATTACCCTTTTCCGGAAAAGGTAAACCAGTGGGAGAATTGCTTAGTCTAATACATACTGATGTATGTGGACCAATGTCAACTCATGCACAAGGAGGCTATAGCTACTTCATTACCTTTATCGATGATCACTCATGATTCGGGTATGTGTTCTTAATGAAACACAAATCTGAAGCTTTTGAGAAATTCAAAGAGTTCAGAAGTGAAGTAGACAAACAGCTTGGCAAAAGTATTAAGATACTTCGATCCGATCGGGATGGTGAATACATAAGTCAAGAGTCTCAAGATTATCTTAGGGACAATGGGATATTGTCTCAATGGACTCCGCCATATACACCACAACATAATGGTGTATCTGAGAGGCGTAACCGAACCTTGATGGACATAGTTAGATCTATGATGAATCATGCAACTCATCCAAAATCCATTTGGGGCTATGCGCTTAAGACAGCTGTTTACTTACTAAACAGAGTCCCGACCAACGTAGTCTCTACTACTCCATATGAGATGTGCAATAGTAAGAAACCTCATTTATCTCACCTAAAGATATGGGGTTGTCCTGCTTATGTAAAGCGGATTGTATCAGACAAATTGGATGCTAAGTCTGATAAATGTCTATTTATTGGATACACTAAGGAAACGAAAGGTTACCAATTCTATCATCCCTTGGAACAAAAGGTGTTTGTTTCAAGGCATGCTATATTTCTAGAAAAAGAATTTATTTTACAAGAAAACAGTGGGAGTAGCATTGAACTTAAAGAAGTTCAAGAAACTCCAATAGACATTACAGAGACACCTAGTCTAGACCCACAACCAATAACTCATAATGATGAGCTATCAGTTGAACCTAAAACAACACCACTTCTTCGTAGGTCTGATAGGACACGCAATATTCCAGAGAGATACGTATTTCTCATAAGTGAATCGAACGACTTGTTACTCATTAATGATGATGAACCTATCAGTTATGAAGATGTTCTGAAAAATTCAAAAAGGGATAAATGGCTTGAAGCCATGAAGTCGGAAATGGATTCCATGTACAAAAATCAAGTATGGACTTGGTTAACCCACCTGAAGGGATTAAGCCCATAGGGTGCAAGTGGGTTTTCAAGAAGAAAACCGACATGGAAGGTAATGTTGTTACCTTTAAGGCTAGATTAGTGGCAAAAGGATATCGTCAGAAACAAGGAATTTATTATGACAAAACCTATTCGCCAGTAGCTATGCTTAAATCCATTCGGATGCTCCTGGCCATTGTAGCTCATTATGATTATGAGATATGACAAATGGATGTGAAAATAGCTTTCCTTAATGGAAACCTACTTGAGGATGTATACATGATACAACCTGAATGTTTCACATCGGTTAATAAAACCATAGTATGCAAGCTTCGACGATCTATATATGGACTAAAGCAAGCATCCAGGAGCTGGAACATCCGTTTTGATGAGACAATCAAAGAGTTTAATTTCTCACAAAATCCTGACGAACCTTGTGTGTACAAGAAGGTTAGTGGGAGTGCAGTCGTATTCCTAGTGTTATATGTCGATGACATATTACTTATAGGAAACAATATATCAGTCTTACAGTCAGTTAAAATTTGGTTGTCCAAAACTTTCTCCATGAAAGACTTGGGAGAAGCAACCTATATCCTTGGGATTAGAATCTATAGAGATAGATCAAAACGGTTGCTTGGTCTTTCGCAGTCTACATATATAGACCGAGTGCTAGAAAGGTTTAGCATGTCGGAATCCAAGAAAGGTTACCTTCCCATCAGGCATGGGATCAACCTTTCGACGTCTATGTGTCTGCGCACAGAAGACGAGAGGATTTGCATGAATAAAATTCCTTATGCATCCGCGATAGGATCTATCATGTATGCTATGTTATATACTAGGCCCGATGTATCGTATGCTCTGAGCGTCACAAGCAGATACCAGTCTGATCCAGGAATGGATCATTGGGCCTGCTGTCAAGACAATCCTCAAGTACTTAAGAAACACTAAGGATGCGTTCCTAATATATGGAGAAGGTGATATGGTAATACGTGGGTATACAGATGCCAGTTTCCAGACAGATAAGGATGACTCCAAATCTCAGTCCGGATATGTATTTATTTTGAATGGAGGTGCAATAAGTTGAAAGAGTTCCAAGCAAGACACCGTAGCGGATTCTACCACGGAAGCGGAATACATTGCAGCTTCGGAAGCAGCAAAGGAAGCAGTCTGGATCAAAAAGTTTATCTCAGAACTTGGTGTGGTTCCAACCATTGATGAAGCAATACCGATTTACTGCGACACCAATTGAGCTATTGCACAAGCAAAGGAACCAAGGTCTCATCAGCGATCCAAACATGTGCTTCGCCGCTATCATCTGATCAGAGAGATTATAAGTAGGAATGATATACAAATTGAGAAAGTTTCCACTGAAAGGAATTTAGCGGATCCTTTAACTAAGGCCTTACCTCAAAGTAAGTTTGAGGGTCATGTTAGAGCCTGTGGTATTGGGTACCGTAGCGATTGGCATTAGGCCAAGTGGGAGTTTGTTAGTGATATGAGAGAAGTGTCCTAAGGCAATCGCCTTATGATTGTAATCATTTATTCTAATAAATGAATATTCACTATTTGAGTATACATGTTTGTGTATTTGATTGAGATCATAAACTCATTTACTGAATGTCCGCAATACAATTCACAGCATGAGAGAATTTGTGATGAGTTCACAACTAGTGATTATCTCTACATGTGCAATTATGAAGTATTGAAATTGTCCCTAGTCGATGAATTGATAAATATGAACACTATCAATTCTGTTGAGACTAGCATGGGTTATTCTCTAACAGCTGATTCTCACTGGCTGGTGACATTGAGATGTCCGGAGATAAGCATGAATGCTAGTTAAGTGAACTAGTTCATTAGAGTGACTGGCTGTAAAACTTCATATGGTAGTCTACATATAGATATGTCAGTGAAGTTCTTAGTGCAGCTTAAGTGCGATGTTCCTTTGACTTGCGGTGTTCAAGTCATCTTGGTCATGGAGACTTATACTTTAACATCTTAAGCAAGCATCTCCTAGGAGGTGTGGACCCAGGATGATTGGGTATAAGCCGAAGTGCCCGAAGATGTTTTGAACAGCCTACCAAGGATTCACCACTCCTTGCGAGGAGATGTATACCCAAGGCCTATCGTCGGATTGTTACTCGAAGCCTCTGGCCAGAGCATCACATGTTCCGAGTATGAATCTCTCAGAAACAGGAGAGTAACTAGAATCCGTTGGACTAGAAAGACATTACTTGGCTAGGTGTGACGTAGTCAGCCTAGTGGGGACTGACACACATAGACCGTGTCCTGAACCAAGTGGGTTAATGATGGTGAAGGGAATGAGGCACGACTCATTATAGCTGCTGAAGGGTTTCAGAATAGTTTCTGAGGTCAACCGTTGATCTTTCGATTAATTGGGGATCATGATTTACTATTAGGTGCCACTCATGATCGTTCTATAATTGGTTAATTATAGACGGCCAACATAAATCGAAAGCCTATTTAGTCACACGCACTACGAGTGATCCGAGGGATTTAAAACGAGTTGAAAATTAAATTTTCCGATCAAGAGATAGAAGTCGAATCTGAATTTATCAGAGACGCATCGGAAGCTTAAAATGGCTAAGTCTTTTGAATGCTTATTGGACGAATTAAATGAGTTTAATTCATAAGGTAACGACATGGATTTGGCCGGCCAAAGAGGGTTCCAACCCTCTTTGGTTTGGCCGGCCACAATAAAAAGGGAAACCAAATTGTTTGGTTTATATTATAAAATAAATCGAGCGTGATTTGTTTTATAAAATTATGGATAAAGAAATTTATATAAAGAAATTTATAGAAATTTATTCTTTTTATGGAAATTAAAATGAACCATGGATTGATTTATTTTATTTTATAAAATCAATTATGAATTGAGTTTTCCATGATAAGAAAAATTTATATAATAAATTTCTTGTAAAATTTTATTCTATAATAAAAGGGGAGACATGGTTGTTTTTATTATAAATTAAGTTATAATAAAAACTTGGCATAACGGAATAATTCATAGAAAAATTTATAAGATAAATTTCTTCTGAAAAATTTATTCCGTTAAAAGGAGACTTGGCGATAAAGAGGCTACTATATAAAGGTGCAAAGGCAAGGCTTGGAAATTAATTCAAGAGATCAAGGATTCTTGCCTAGCCTCACTTCCTCTCCTTCTCTCCCTCTCCCTCTTCTAGGGCCGGCTACCCTCTCCCTCTTCTAGGGCCGGCTGCCCTCACCTCCTTTGTCGTGAGCCACCTCCACCAAGAAGGTGCCGAAGAAGAAGAAGAAGCGGGTCGCAACTCCTTCCATCCTCCCGGAATCCGGATTCCGTTCTTCGTTTGGTGGTTAGCTTTCATCTCTCACTCTTGATATTCTTGTCGTGCCTTTGGAGAATCTAGTAGTTCTTGTCGGCACGAAACTCGTGGCTTTGCGAAGTCATCCCGAAGAAAACTCAGTGTGGACGCGAATAGAGGCGGAACTTCCAAGGGACGCTACGGTTGGATCTCGTCCCTTACATCGAGTTACGTAAGGTATCAAGTAAATTAGTTTATTTTCTGCAAAATTTTAATTTATGATCATCTCTCCACAACATAAGGTTGCATGCTAGATACGTGGTTAAAATAATTTGAGAAATTATTTATGCTAAACCTTTCGCTGCACGTAATTAATTTTAAAAATTACGAACCCGCATCCATGTCAACATACACCCGGTCCCATCAATGGTATCAGAGTCGGTTAGTGTTCGACATAATCATATAATTGTTTTGCGGAAAACATTGTCATGATCTCAATTTTCGAAAAATTTTCCAATTATGGAAACTTTCCAATTATGATAAATTTTAGATTTAGGAATTTCAATGTATGGAATTCCTCATGAAATTTCGCAAAATTTTGAAATATCCTAGTTTCTGAAATTTTATGATAATTGTGAAAACATCCCATTTTTGATAACTTTCCAATTTTGAAAATTTCCCATTTTGGAAAATTTTCAATTTTGGAAATATGTAAGTTTTCTTTATACCAGAAACTTACAATTATTCTGAAAACCTATTATCAAATCTCACAATTTTGGGCACCTTCTTTCTAGAAAGTCTAGACAAATTTATGGATTATTAATTGACAATTAAATTTGAATTGGTTTTAAATTATTAACAAAATTCTTTATTTTGGATTGAGCCTCGGGGAGCCATCCAATTTAAAGTTAGTTGTTGTAATTTAATTTCCTATTTTGAATAAAATTGTCATGTTTAATTTGGTTATGCCTCGGGGAGCGGACCAAATTAGATTTACAACAAATTCCTTTTTTTTGGGTATCTGAGCCTCGGGGAGCCACCCAATGAAAATAATTTGTTGAAATTAATAGATCCATAAATAAAATATGTAATCAAATCTTGGAAATTTTGAGGTGATTCGCAAACGATAATTTCTTTAATTGATTTAAGAGGTGATGCTCTTACATATTGTTGTCTCCAAAATTAATTAGGAAAATGGTTTCCTATAGAGTTTTCTTAAAAGAGATTTTCATAAAAATAATATGTGGTTGAATTAAGGGAATCTATCTCTTAATTTAATAAGATTTGATTTAGAGAAATCAAAGTCTTAAACATATTATTTCCGAAATTGATTATGACAATTTAGGAAATTGTTTCCCAAGACAATTCCTTGAATAAAGTATGAAATTAGAATTAGGAAATCCGGTTCCTAATTCAATTAATGAGACTTGATAAATTGAGTCACATACATACTTTATTTAGGATATCGTTAGTACAAGACATAATTATATGTCATGAATCTGCTTAGAAAAGAAAGGATGATACCCAAAACCTCTTACAAAATATTAAGGCCAACACCTTCCATTAATATGGTTAGAACCGGAGTTTTGTTTCTCATTTGGGTTGATGGACACATCCATGTCCGGCTTGAACCTCAACATGTTCAAACCGTGGAATTAGTTTATGATTAATATAGTTGGAGTCAGAGGTCAATCATTAGTTTTGGTTGTTGGACACATCCAAACCTGACTAAACGGTTGAATGAGCTCCAACCATATTAAAACTATTTCTTGATTAATGGGTCAGCCTTAAGCTTGGAGCATTGATTTGTTGTGTCACAGCCAAGGTCGATGTAATGAGAGGTGCAGTTGGGTGCTATGTATATTGATGCATACTTGTTAATGAGTTAACAACCCAATGATTTATGCAAACATTCAATTAGTTGATAGCATAAAGTGATAGTTACATATACGTGATATGTAATCGGTATAATTACCTACCTTCATAGCTAAGAATAACTTGATGGCCACAGCCATGGTTGTTCTTATCTATGGTTGGATATCAACCTATTTGGAGATGTTTCTACGATCTCCTGAATTGATAAAAAGGGTTATTCAATTCGATAAATAAATAGGATTTAATTAATGTATGTTGATGCATTCTTTATCATTCTTCTCACATAAGCTCAATTTGTATTTCTAGGATAATCACTCGATCATGTCTTCTCTGAATTTGCATTCCATTTTGGACACCAATAAGCTGACTGGGCCAAACTTCATGGACTGGCTTAGAAACCTAAGGATAGTCCTCAAGGCAGAAAAGCTTGCTTATGTCCTTGAAGAACAACTTCCCAACCGTCCTCCTGAAGATGCAACTCCAGACCAGTTTCCTGAGTTGCTCAACCTGCTGAAGACAGTAGAGCCTTCTGTAAAGCAGGATCAGAAGACGATACTGTTAGTTGGTTCCTCAAAGAAAGGTTCTAAGAGGAAGCCCAAAGAACAAAATAAGGGATGGGAGAAAAAAGCCAAAAAGACTAAAAAGGCACCAAAAGGAACTTGCCATCACTGTGGCAAGGAGGGCCACTGGCGAAGAAACTGCAAGGTTTATCTTGAGTCCTTGAAGAGGAAGGCATCCGATGCCCCATCCTCTTCAGGTATCTTCGTTATTGAATGTCACTCTATTTCCTCGTACACCTGGGTACTGGATAGTGGGTGTAGCTCACATATATGTAATGACATAAAGGGGCTAAGGAATAGAAGAAGACTCGTCAAGGGAGAATCGAATTTACGAGTAGGAAATGGAGCAAAGATTGCTGCTGTTTCCATCGAAACATATTTGCTAAAGCTCCCTGCTGGACTTGTCTTAGAGTTGGATAATTGTTATTTTGTTCCTTCGTTAATAAAGAACATTGTATCTATTTCATGCTTGAATTAAAAGGGTTACCATTTAACTTTTAGTAACAATTGTTGTTACATAACTTTAAATGGTGTTCTTTATGGGACCGAAACTTTGTGCAATGGTATCTACACGTTAGATTTATCCGATGATGTTTTCAATATCGAAGTTAGCAACAAACGTGCTCGAATAGATAATCAAATAGACTCCTATACGTGGCATTGTCGTCTTGGAATTGTAAGTAAGAAACGCATGACCCAATTACACCGATGTGGAATTCTGGAATCATTTGAACCCGGTTCGTTTGATACATGCGAATCATGCTTAAAAGGCAAGATGGCCAAATTACCCTTTTTCGGAAAAGGTAATCCAGAGGGAGAATTGCTTGGTCTAATACATACTGATGTATGTGGACCAATGTCAACTCTTGCACAAGGAGGCTATAGCTACTTCATTACCTTTATCGATGATCACTCACGATTCGGGTATGTATTCTTGATGAAACACAAATCTGAAGCTTTTGAGAAATTCAAAGAGTTCAGAAATGAAGTAGAGAAACAGCTTGGCAAAGGTATTAAGATACTTCGATCCGATCGGGTTGGTGAATACTTGAGTCAAGAGTTTCAAGATTATCTTAGGGACAATGGGATATTGTCTCAATGGACTCCGCCATATACACCACAGCATAAAGGTGTATCTGAGAGGTGCAATCGAACCTTGATGGACATGGTTAGATCTATGATGAATCATGCAACTCTTCCAAAATCCTTTTGGGGTTATGCACTTAAGACAGCTATTTACTTGCTAAACAGAGTCCCGACCAAGGTAGTCTCTACTACTCCATATGGGACATGGAATAGTAAGAAACCTCACTTAACTCACCTTAAGATATGGTGTTGTCCTGCTTATGTGAAGCGGACTGTATCAGACAAACTGGATGCTAAGTCTGATAAATGTCTATTTATTGGATACCCTAAGGAATCGAAGGGTTACCAATTCTATCATCCCTTGGAACAATAGGTGTTTGTTTCAAGGCATGCTGTATTTTTGGAAAAAGAATTTCTTTTACAAGAAAACAGTGGGAGTGGCATTGAACTTGATGAAGTTCAAGAAACTCCAATAGACATTACAGAGACACCTAGTCTAAACTCACAACCAATAACTCATAATGATGAGCTATCAGTTGAACCTAAAACAACACCACCTCTTCGAAGGTCTAATAGGACACGCAATATTCCAGAGTGATACGGAT
Source organism: Boesenbergia rotunda (assembly GCA_024364735.1). Lineage (NCBI taxonomy): Eukaryota > Viridiplantae > Streptophyta > Magnoliopsida > Zingiberales > Zingiberaceae > Boesenbergia > Boesenbergia rotunda. Next base: position 78,702 of record JAGFNQ010005327.1, read on the forward strand.
TTCTCATAAGTGAATCGAACGACGTGTTACTCATAAGCGATGACGAACCTATAAGTTATGAAGATGTTCTGAAAAGTTCAGAAAGGGACAAATGACTTGAAGCCATGAAGTCGGAAATGGATTCCATGTATGAAAATCAAGTATGGGACTTGGTTAACCCACCTAATGGGATTAAGCCCATAGGGTGCAAGTGGGTTTTCAAGAAGAAAACTGACATGGAAGGTAATGTTGTTACCTTTAAGGGTAGATTAGTGGCAAAAGGATATCGTCAGAAACACGGAATTGATTATGACGAAACTTATTCGCCAGTAGCTATGCTTAAATCCATTCAGATGCTCCTGGCCATAGCAGCTCATTATGATTATGAGATATGGCAAATGGATGTGAAAACAGCTTTCCTTAATGGAAACCTGCTTGAGAATGTATACATGATACAACCTGAAGGTTTCACATCGGTCGATAAAACCAAAATATGCATGCTTCGACGATCCATATATGGACTGAAGCAAGCATACAGGAGCTGAAACATCTGTTTTGATGAGACAATCAAAGAGTTTGATTTCTCACAAAATCCTGACGAACCTTGTGTGTACATGAAGGTTAGTGGGAGTGCAGTCGTATTTCTAGTATTATATGTCGATGACATATTACTTATAGGAAACGATATATCAGTCTTACAGTCGGTTAAAATTTGGTTGTCCAAAACTTTCTCAATGAAAGACCTGGGAGAAGCAACCTATATCCTTGGGATTAGAATCTATAGAGATAGAACAAAACGGTTGCTTGGTCTTTCGCAGTCTACATATATAGACCGAGTGCTAAAAAGGTTTAGCATGTCGGAATCCAAGAAATGTTACCTTCCCATCAGGCATGGGATCAACCTTTCAAAGTCTATGTGTCCGCGCACAGAAGTCGAGAGGATTTCCATGAATAAGATTCCTTATGCATCCGCGATAGGATCTATTATGTATGCTATGTTATGTACTAGGCCCGATGTATCATATGCTCTGAGCGTCACGAGCAGATACCATTCTGATCCAGGAATGGATCATTGGGCGGCTGTCAAGACAATCCTTAAGTACTTAAGAAGAACTATGGATGTGTTCCTAATATTTGGAGAAGAAGATATGGTAATACGTGGGTATACAGATGCCAGTTTCCAGACAGATAAGGATGACTCCAAATCTCAGTTTGGATACGTATTTAGTTTGAATGGAGGTGCAATAAGTTGGAAGAGTTCCAAGCAAGACACTGTAGCAGATTCTACCACGGAAGCGGAATATATTGCGGCTTCGGAAGCAGCAAAAGAAGCAGTCTGGATCAAGAAGTTTGTCTCCGAACTTGGTGTGGTTCCAACCATTGATGAAGCAATACCGATTTACTGCGACAACAATGGAGCTCTTGCACAAGCAAAGGAACCAAGATCTCATCAGCGATCCAAATACGTGCTTCGCTGCTATCATCTGATCAGAGAGATTATAAGTAGGAATGATATATAAATTGAGAAAATTCCCACTGAAAGGAATTTAGCGGATCCATTAACTAAGGCCTTGCCTCAAAGCAAGTTTGAGGGTCATGTTAGAGTCTGTAGTATTGGATACCGTAGCGATTGGTATTAGGCCAAGTGGGAGTTTGTTAGTAATATGTGAGAAGTGTCCTAAGGCAATCGCCTTATGATTGTAATCATTTATTCTAATAAATGAATATTCTCTATTTGAGTATACATGTTTCTGTATTTGATTGAGATCTTAAACTCATTTACTGAATGCCCGCAATACAATTCACAGCATGAGAGAATTTGTGATGAATTCACAACTAGTGATTATCTCTACATGTGCAATTGTGAAGTATTGAAATTGTCCCTAGTCGATGAATTGATAAATACGGACACTATCAATTCTGTTGAGACTAGCATGGGTTATTCTCTAATCAGCTGATTCTCACTGGCTGGTAACATTGGGATGTCCGGAGATAAACATGAATGCTAGTTAAGGGAACTAGTTCATTGGAGTGACTAGCTGTAAAACTTCATATGGTAATCTGCATATAGATATGTCAATGAAGTTCTTACTGCAGCTTATGTGCGAAGTTCCTTTAACTTGCGGTGTTCAAGACATCTTGGTCATAAAGACTTATACTTTGACATCTTAAGCAAGTATCTCCAAGGAGGTGTGGACCCAGGATGATTGGGTATAAGCCGAAGTGCACGAAGATGTTTAAACAACCTACAAAGGATTCACCACTCCTTGCGAGGAGATGTATACCCAATGCCTATCGTCGGATTGTTACTCGAAGCCTCTGGCCAGAGCATCACATGTTCCGAGTATGAATCTCTCAGAAATATGAGAGTAACTAGTATCCGTTGGACGAGAAAGGCATTACTTGGGCTAGGTGTGACGTAGTCAGCCTAGTGGGGACTGACACTCATAGACCGTGTCCTGAACCAAGTGAGTATAAGATGGTGAAGGGAATGAGGCACGATTCATTAAAGCTGCTGAAGGGTTTCAGAATTATTTCTAAGGTCAACCGTTGATCTTTCGATTAATTGGGGATAATGATGTACTACTAGGTGTTACTCATGATCGTTCTATATATAATTGGTTGATTATAGATGGCCAACATAAATCGAAAGCCTATTTAGTCACAAGCACTATGATTGATTCGAGGGATATAAAACGAGTTGAATATTGGATTTTCTGATCAAGGGAGATAAGTTGAATCTGAATGTTTCAGAGACGAATCGGAAGCATAAAATGGTTAAGTCTTTTGAAGACTTATTGGATGAATTAAATGAGTTTAATTCGTGAGGTCATGGCTTGGGTTTGGCCGGCCAAAGAGGGTCCCCACCCTCTTTGTTTAGCCGGCCAAATTAATAGGGGGAGAACCGAATTTTTTGGTTCAAATTATAAAATAACAGAGCGTGGTTTGTTTTATAAAATTATGGATAAAGAAATTTATATAAAGGAATTTTTATAAAGAAATTTATATAATGAAATTTATATAAAGAGATTTATTTTTCATGTGAATTAAAATAAACCTTGGATTGGTTTATTTTATTTTATAAAATCAATTATGAATTTATTTTTCCATGATAAGAAAAATTTATATAATAAATTTCTTGTAAAATTTTATTCCATAATAAAAGGGGAGACATGGTTGTTTTTATTATAAATTAAGTTATAATAAAAACTTGGCATAACGGAATAATTCATAGAAAAATATATAAGATAAATTTCTTATGAAAAATTTATTCCGTTAAAAGGAGACTTGGCGATAAAGAGGCTACTATATAATGGTGCAAAGGCAAGGCTTGGAAATTAATTCAAGTGATCAAGGATTCTTGCCTAGCCTCTCTTCCTCTCCCTCTCTCCCTCTCCCTCCTCTAGTAGGCGCCGGCCCTAGAGGGCTCCCCTAGGGTTGCCGTGAGCCACCTCCACCAAGAAGGTGCCGATGAAGAAGAAGAAGCGGGTCGCGACTCCTTCCTTCCTCCCGGAATCTTGATTCTGTTTTCATTTGGTGGTTAGTTTTCCATCTCTCTCTCTCTTGACATTCTAGTCCTGGCTTTGGAGAATCTAGTACTTCTTGTTGGCACGAAACTCGTGGCTTTGCGAAGTCATCCCGAAGAGAACTCGGCGTGGACGCGAATAGAGGCGGAGCTTCCAAGGGACGCTACGGTTGGATCTCGTCCCTTTCTACGAGTTACGCGAGGTATTAAGTAAATTAGTTTACTTTTTGCAAAATTTGAAATGTATGATCATGTCTTCACAACATAAGGTGTATGCTAGATACGTGGTTAAAAATAATTTGAGAAATTATTTATGCTAAATCTTCCGCTGCACGTAATTAAATTTAAAATTACGAACCCGTATCCATGTCAACATGCATCCGGTCCTAACAGGTTCTGCATCCCAGGCACCTGAGAGGGCTAAGGCACCCGAGAATCCAGGCGCTAATAGTTATCAAGCGCCCCAGATGGCATTTTCCAGCGTGTGAGTTCGGCTGAGTTGGCAGGTTGCCACGTCAGCAACTCAGGCACCCATGAGCCATCAGGCGCCCCAGATGTCCCAAGCACCCAAGACCAAAGGATAGAGGTTTGGCCGAGTCTGCGAATAATGTATGATGTGTATACTGAATGACATGGCTTTTATATATGGACATCTTTATTATGAAAATAGAATCATAACTACCCTAGGTGCCTGTTTACATTAGTACATGCATGAAGTCCAATACTAAGCACTGTAGATAACATGGTATGTGGTGACACACGAATGATCATGTTTTCAGTTCCCTGCCTAGTATAAGTAGAGGCTCACAACCGAGATGGAATTGGACAACCCATCGGGATGGTTATAGTGTAATTAGGTATGGTTGGTCTTGACCATAGAATTACACTAGTGTGCTTTGAGTACATTGAGCAGGATCAAAACCCGAGGTTATCCAATTTGTACTGACTCGATAATTGGATAGGACCTCAGTTTATATTATGGAGTACGATCCCTTAATCCCGAAATAATAACGGGTTTATATTATTAATTATTATTTCTTTGATTTACAAAAGGGCGAGATTTATTCTGTTAGATCGATAGGCCCAGTAGGTTGGGAGATAATATTAATAATATGATGTGTCGTTGATTATTGACGGAATCCGTGTCCTGATTAGTCGGGATGATGATGCCCCCTTGATGAGCTCAAAAGGTTCATCGTGTTAAACTCTGTGGGTGGATTTGGTCCGACAGATGATAAGGTTGAGTGGTACTAATCAAGGATCCAGAAGTTAATTAATTTAAATTATCAGTAATTTAATTAATTAATGGACATTCGAGATCTTAAACACAGGGGGATAGATGACTCGTAATATGTGGAGCTCATATGAAATTATGGGGGTTGGTGACGAAGTTCAATTAAGATCCTTTAGTGGAATGAATCTTAATTAATGGATCGAGTTTAGATCCATTAGTGGGCCAAGAACTAACTCCTCCTCATGGTCCCTACCTTAGCCCTATATATACCCTATGAGATCACAAAACCAAGGCTTAATCAATCCAACAACTCAAGGCTTGGCTTGTCCCTTCTCTCCCTCTCTCCTAGGGCAACCGACGCAAGGAGAAGGATGGGAGATTTCTCTTCCTTCTTCAAGCCTCTCATCTCTTGTTTCTTGGCACAAGGAGGATCCTTTCTTCTAGTTGTGCTCAGTGGAAACCTGAGAAGGAGGGGCTGGTCCTATCAACGGCTTGGAGAGGGCGTTTGGATGCCGGCGAGTGAGAGTGAAAGGCGACGGCGGCAGCTTTGGGGAGGAAGAAGAAGGTTGTATTTCCTTCTTATTCTATGGTTCTTTCTTCATCTTTCTCATCTCTGTTGGATCGAGAGAAAATGATAGAGGGGGGAGGGGGTGAATATCATAAAATATTTTGGATTGTAAGATAGAGAATGCACAGCGGATATTAAAAACAAACAACACGCAAACACCAAGATTTTACTTGGTTCGGAGTCGCGGTCGGCTCCTACTCCAAGGTTCACGGTTGTTGACCGTTTACTGCGAGTAATTCTATATGCACAAAATAGTTTACAGAATGATGTTACAAGAGTAGTACAGTAAACTTAAAAAATAGCTCTTCATTACGGACGTCCGGTATGGATTGTATTTTGGAGCAGGGGACGTCGTCGGCGCTTGTATCTCGAGTTGGGAGGTTTCCGGAGCAGAGCACTAGAGCAGTAGAGCGTAATAGCGTTAGAAGAAGTTGTTGTTCGAAGCCTTGGGGTTGAGGGGCTTTTTATAGCTTCTCGGGGCACCCTGAACGTTGGGGGCGCCCCCCCCTCGTGTCACCCGATCCGAGAAAGTCTCGGTCAGCTCTTATCCCACTCGAATAGGGCTAAGGGTTGACTGTGGGGGCACCCGGGATGCTGGGGGTGCCCTGGTTGACCCATTCAGCTGGCTTCTCGGCTGGATAAAGCTTATCCCCTTCGTTGGCTTGATCCCGGGGTGCCCGGGAGCATGGGGGCGCCCGGGAGCACGGGGGCGCCCCACCCAGCAAGCTCCCGAAGTGAACTTTTGCTTACCTTGTTTTGCCTTGACCTTGGGGGCGCCCGGGACACTGGGGCGCCCTGCTCAGTTCTTGCCTCTCTCCTTTGAGGCGTTTTGAGCTGCAGACACTCATTCCTTCGGTCCTGCATCCAGGGTTAGTTCAAAACAACATAGAGCAATCAATTATTAGTTTTATACTGCCTTAGCTATCTTGGTTCTGACTTTGGGTCTCCAAAATGGAACCCTAGGTCGAACCGACGCCAACTGTTCCCTCGACGGGGAACGCGTCCTCTCCTACTCCTCTCGGGAGAATTTACCTGTTGCCAACCGGCTCCTCCGGTTGGACTTTTGCCCAGCAGTCCTTCGCCAGGTGCCTAGATGTTCTTTGCCAGGTCTTCACTTCCAGGCAGTCCTTCGCCTGGTGCCCAGTAGTCCTTCGCCTGCTGCCCAGCAGTCCTTCGCCTGCTGCCCAGCAGTCCTTCGCCAGGTCTTTAACTCCTAGCAACCCTTCGCTAGGTGCCCAGCAGCCCTTCGCTGGGTCTTAGGGTTCTGATGCCTAGCAGTCCTTCGCTAGGTGCCTTGCAGTCCTTCGCTAGGACTTTAATCTGCACACTCAAGTAGTATGTTAGAAAAACAAAACATCTTATGTTTTCAACCCTTTGCCATTGATCAAAACATAGGTTCGACTTGGGTGCTGTCTGCACCAACAATTTCCCCCTTTTTGATTTATGGCAACCTGGTTCAAAAAGTTAAGTTAATCATAACAAATGAAGTGAGTTTTTAGTTTCCTCCCCCTGGAAGGAATCTCCCCCTAGGTTTTTCAAATGTTCGTGGGGTTTCTATGTTTAAAGATGGAATTACTTTTTCAAACGCTTAGAATAATTTTCAAAACAAGAAAAAATTGGTTGTGCACTTTTGAAGATTTACACTTTGAGAAATTTCAAGTCAGTAGAAAAGAAGCATCTTCTGAAGTTTTAAATTCTTAGAACCATAGCTTAAGTTTAAGATAAGTACTTAGCAAAATTTACAATTGCTTAAGTTTTAAGTACTTAAAAAACTTTTTGAAACATAGCTTGATTTTAAGTGTTTAAAAAGATTTTGAAAATTACTTTAGTTTAAGTACTTTCAAAGCAGCTTTAAGTTTTTAAGTACCAAAAAAAATGAAAGCAGCTTTAGTTTTAAATACCAAAAAAATTTGAAAGCAGCTTAAAGTTTTAAGTACCAAAAAAAATTTGAAAGAAGCTTAACTTAGAGAAACTTTGGAGAAAGCCTTAGTACTTTTGAAACCACATAAATTAAGTACTCTTTGAAGAAAGGATAAAGTTTTAAAATTTTGAATTTTGAAAAATTTTACCGCTTCTCTCCTTTCCTATCTCTCCCCCTTTGTCATATATCAAAAAAATAAAGTAATATAGCAGAATGAAAATAAATAAGTTGCATAAATAAATTGCAAAAAAAGGAATTAATGTGCTGTACTAAACTAATGCAAGATAAACTAAATCAAACCAATTTAAATCATCTCTGTAGGGACCTGACTAACCCAATTAGCAACTTACTAACTGTTATAAACAGTAGTTTTCGCTAGGGTTAGTCGAGTTAAGTGTTCTGTTCAAGTTAGATTTTCTAAACTTGACACTTAACTTGATTACTGTTTAAGTTGTATTTAGTGGCCCAATTACTGCAGATGCACTGACTTAAAGCATCTTGAATTAAGGCAAAGACCTAAGCATCTCAACCCATTCTAGGTTATCAATCAACAGTACCCTAAGGTGCTTGTGAGATGCTGGCTTCTAAATCTATAGGTGCATGCAGTTCTAGGGTTAGGGCCTAGGCTAAGTCCATTTGTGAAAAAGCCCTAGTTTTGAAGGGGTAGTTTTAAAAATAAAACTAAGTCGAAAAAAATTTCCAAACGAAGTAAAAATTGATTTTGAAATCAATTAAATCAGTTTTTAAAATTCTTTTAAAAGTTGATTTTTCAAATCAAATAAAGCAGTAAGAAAACCTAAAGTAGAGTAAACTTATTCTACCAAGCATAATCCTAACTGCCTTCTTAATGAGCTGAACTCTGACTCAGATAGGGGTTTTGTGAATATGTCGGCTAAGTTAGATTTAGAGTCTATATGCTTAAGGACTATTTCACCCCTGGCTACATGATCTCTTACAAAGTGGTGTTTAACTTCTATGTGTTTAGTTCTGGAGTGTTGGATTGGATTTTTAGTTAGATTAATTGAGCTTATATTATCAATGAAGACTTGGATTTGATTGTAGTCAAGATGGAAGTCTTTAAGAGTGTGCATCATCCATAAGAGTTGTGCTACACACTCCCCTAAAGCAACATACTCAGCTTCAGTTGTGGACAAAGCTACACAGTGTTGCTTTCTGCTGCACCAACTTACTAGACTGTTTCCTAAGAGTTGGCAGCTTCCGCTTGTACTTTTTTTATCTAGCTTACAACTAGCATAGTCATAGTCTGAATATCCTGATAGTTTAAAAGTTGAGGACCTAGGATACCAGATCCCTACATTTAGGGTGCCCTTAATGTATCTTAATATTCTTTTTAGGGCCGCTAAGTGTGTTTCCTTAGCACAGGTTTGGTATCTAGCACATATTCCTACCGAAAAAAGGATATCAGGTCCGCTGGCTGTAAGGTATAGTAGGCTTCCAATCATACTCCTATAAAGTTTAAGGTCTACTGGTTTTCCATCAGGGTCACTATCTATTTTTATATTAGTGGCCATACGAGTACTTATGCTTTTAGAGTTATCCATTTTAAATTTCTTTATTAACTCTTTAGCATATTTAGATTGATGGACATAGTTCCCATCCCTAGTTTGTTTAATTTGTAACCCTAAGAAAAAGTTGAGCTCACCAACTAAGCTCATTTCAAATTCATTTTCCATTATTTTAACAAATTCTTTTAAAAAATTAGAGTTGGTGGACCCAAAGATTATCTCATCGACGTAGATTTGGGCAATAAAGATTTCTTTTTCTAAAGTTTTAATAATAGGGTTGAATCGATTTGTCCATGTTTAAATTCTTTAGAAATTACGTAAGTGGATAAGCGTTCATACCAGGCCCTAGGTGCTTGTTTTAGTCCATAAAGTGCTTTGGTAAGTTTGTAAACATGGTTAGGTCTTTCTAAGTCCTCAAAACCAGGAGGTTGTTCTACATAGACTTCTTCCTTAATGAACCCATTTAGAAAGGCTGACTTTACATCCATTTGGTATAGTTTAAATCCTTTATGGGATGCAAAGGCCAATAACATCCTAATGGACTCAAGTCTAGCTACTGGGGCATAGGTTTCATCATAATCTAATCCTTCTACTTGGTTGAATCCTTTCGCTACTATGCGGGCTTTATTTCTGACTATCTCTCCTTGATCATTTAACTTATTTTTAAAAACCCACTTAGTGTTAATGACGGATTTGACCTCAGGTTTAGGTACTAGTTCCCAGATATGGTTCCTCTCAAATTGGGCTAACTCTTCTTGCATAGCTATGATCCAATCAGGATCAGGTAGGGCTTCTTCTATAGTCTTTGGTTCTATTTTTGAAATCATTGCTATCTGACTAAGGTTTCTGTAGGAAGACCTAGTTCTGACTCCTAGAGTTGGATCACCCACAATTTGATCGATTGGGTGACTGAGTCTGGGATTCTTGATTTTTCTGGAACTTGGTTCAGCCTCAAATCCGACTGATTGGTTTGGTTCACTATTTGATTCAACTATTTGAGTTGGTTTAATTATTGGTTCTATAGTTGATTCAATTGATTCATTAGTTGGTTCAATAGTTAGTTCGTTTATGGGTTCAACTAAAGATTCAACAGCTTGTTCATTATCTTCTTGATCAGTACTTGATGAAGTTTGATTTGGATTATCAGGTTTTGAGTTAATTTCTTCATCAAATATTAAATTGGTTGTTTCTTCGATTTTCTTAGTTTGTTTGTTGTAAACCCTATAGGCTCTACTTGTGGTTGAATATCCTAGGAAGATGCCTGGGGTTGACTTAGACTGGAATTTTCCTAGATAGTCTTTGGTGTTTAGGATATGGACTTTGCATCCAAAGACCCTTAGTGTAGCGACCCGCCTTCTCTACCTTTGACGAATCGTTACTTTATCTACTTCTTGACTCTAATGCACGACTAAGAATGCGGAACTTCTTTTTTTTCTTTTAAATTCATCTAGGGATGATATTCTAACCCTAATAGTCATGCATGATACAATGGCATACTTCCTTTCTCTAGAACTTCACTGCAATGGTACCAGTCGACTGCCATCTAACCAGTCGACTGGTATCGGCCACAGAAAGTTTCTGGGCGCGGCACCAGTCGACTGGCCTCTTGGCAGTCGACTGATGCATCGAACAGAAGCTCCAGTTCGATAGGGCAGTCGACTGATACTGAACCAGTCGACTGGCACGCCTGAAAATCTGAAATTCAGATTCGAAACCTTGCTCAATGGTCCACCAAACTTATAGTTTCAAGCCATACAAAGACACAACACCATTTCTATACTCTATACTAGTTTCCTAAACATTTTAGCCAATCAAAACAACTTCATAAACTCGAAATTAGAACTTTTGCGGAAGAAATTAAGTTATGAAAATCTATATGAACTTTAAACTAGAGTTTTGTACCAAACTTAACTCCTATGCATTCATAATACCAAAACACATGTTCTACACCTTACTAAAGCATTTTGGAATGTAATGCAACTTTTCTAGGCATATTTATAGCAATAAAAACTTGATTCAAAGGGAAACTCACAATATCTTGGCACATGCATCAAATAGCTCCATCAAGTATCAATATTCAAAACTACTCACACTTATACTCATCCAATGCAATCATAAGGATATGTATGCTAAATAAAATGACATGGAATCTTTACTCATGGTTTTAGGATATGCAAAATATCTAAAACGCAAATACTTGGATAAATGCTATATGATCTAACTTAAACTAAGACTTTATAATAAATGCACTTTAAGTCCTTCATTCATCTTGTCCCAAGGACCTCTCCAAGGTCAGCCACCACACACACGTCACTCAGCACCGCCTTGTCGCCTTCCTTCAGAATTGCTTGCCTTTACCTTTACCTGCAGCAAGAGGAAATGCAACTAATAAGCAAAAAGCTTAGTAAGTACTATCTAGCTCACAAAATCTCGAAAATGTGCAAACATGCTTTTTAAACAATGTGAAATCACATGAGATACTTTTATGCTTAAAAGAAAACTAAACCATGTATACTCAAGCATTAATAAGTCTCAACTTACTTGTTCTTGGCTTAACTTGAACTTTAGCAATTCTTTAACTTTAAATCTTCCTTTAACTTTTAGAAAACTTCTTTAAACTTTAGAAAACTTTGCTAAAGCATATACTTGAAAATAATAACTCACTTGGATCCACTTAAGACGTAAGTACCATCTTATGCGCGTTCCCTAAAAGGTTGGGGTAGCGAGCCACCAATCCTAATAGAGCAGACCTTGGTCTACCAGGGCCAAGACCTTGGAATTGGACACCTGGATTTCTTTAACGACGCCCTTGGACGCCGGGTACTGGCCTTAGAAAATAAAATACTTACTTTTTCTTATCTTGAATGCCTTGGCATTTTAACGAGCACCTTGTGTGCCCAAATCCCTAAGTCTTGACTTTTGGGGATTTCTTAAGGCCTTGGCCTTTTCTTTTCTTATCTTTATCTTCTCTTTTCTTTTCTCATAACTTTTCTTAGACCCTAACCTCATATAGGGTACTTAATTAAACTTATACAAGCATGGATTAAACTAGAGTTACATGCAAAATCATAAACTCAAGGAAAATTGCACTTTTAACTTTCTAACGGGAAAAACTTGCGGAAAAACCGCCTCTTACTGCAGGTGAGCAGTACTTACATTGATATCTTGGACTTACAACCAAAATTGACGTCTAGGGCTCGGGAGAAACTTGAGATCTCGATGAACCGTTCGCGCCTACGCGTTCCTCTCGTCGAGACGAACGAAACGCTCCGCACCCTTTGGTTCTTCCTTGGCCGGCGCCCCTTAGAGGAGGAGAGGAGGTGTGGGGCGTGCGCCCAAGAGAGGGGAAGAGGGGGGTCGGCGTGAGGGCTTGGGCGAGGGAGAGAGGGTTTAGGTTGAGAGAAAATAAAATTCCTCTCTTTAATGATCTATTTATACTTAGGGTATTTAAGTCCAACTTTATAACTTAACTTAATATTTCTCTATTTTCTTTCAGCACACCCCTGCTGGGGCTCCTGGTTAACCCGACCAACTTAAGTCGTTGATCCCACGGGAGGTCTCGGGTTCAAAACTCATCCAGGCAACTTTTTGCCGAAAACTCTATTTCTTTTAATAAAAATACTAAACGGACTCGGAAAATTCCCTAAAAATATTCTAAAAATTCCTAAAAATATCTAGAATATTTCTAAAACATTTCTAACTAATTTCAAGGACTTTAAGGACTTAAAGTGGAAATTTTGGGGCGTTACAATCCCCCATACCTTATGAAAAGTTCGTCCTCGAACTTAGAATAATTCTGGATATCTTTCTCTCATGCTGTCCTCACGTTCCCAAGTAGCCTCCTCATGCTGTTGATTCTGCCAGATGACCTTCACTAGTGGCACTTCTTTGTTTCTTAATCTTTTAACTGCTTTGTCCACTATCTGTGTCGGTCTGCTCTCATAGCTAAGATCTTCTTGGATCTGTACTGACTGAGGCTGAATCACTTGGCTAGGGTCGTGAATACACTTCTTTAGCATAGAGACATGAAAGGTACTGTGGATAGCTGACATATCCTCTGGCAAGTCCAGCTCATAGGCTACCTTCCCAACTCTCTTTATAATCTTGTAGGGTCCTATGTAGCGAGGACTCAGCTTGCCCTTTTTGCCAAATCTCATCACTCCCTTCATAGGAGCGACCTTGAGAAATACTGAATCTCCAACTTGGAATTCAAGTGGCCTACGGCGTGTGTCAGCATAACTTTTCTGTCTACTCTGGGCAGTCTCAATCCTCTGGCGGATCGTCTGGATAGCCTGAGTGGTCTCATCTATAAGCTCAGTCTGGCTGCCTAGTCCTGACTCCATCTCTTTCTTCTCACCAGCTTCTTGCCAACATATGGGTGATCTGCATTTCCTGCCATACAATGCCTCATAAGGTGCCATCCTGATGGTGGCCTGATAGCTATTGTTGTAGGCAAACTCAGCTAAGCACAGAAATTTGCACCAACTGCCTTTAAAGTCCAACGCACAAGCCCTGAGCATGTCTTCTAAAATCTGATTTACTCTCTCTGTTTGTCCATCTGTCTGGGGATGGAAAGCTGTGCTGAACTGAAGTCTGGTGCCTAGGGCGTCCTGAACACACCTCCAAAAATGGGAGATGAACCGCCCATCTCTGTCAGAAACGATCGACTTCGGAACTCCGTGAAGCCTGATTACTTCTTTCACGTACAGCTGTGCTAACTGCTCTACCGAATGCGATAACTTGATGGCTAGGAAGTGGGCAGACTTGGTCAATCTATCCACTATCACCCATATTGCATCGTGTCCATGGGTGGTCCTTGGGAGACCTGTGATAAAATCCATGGATATCTCTTCCCACTTCCACTCTGGAATGGGAAGTGGCTGTAGAACTCCTCCTGGTCTCTGGTGCTCTGCCTTGACTCTCTGGCAGGTCAAGCAGGTACTGATATATCTGGCCACGTCTCGCTTGAGTCCAGACCACCAGAATCTTTTCTTTAAATCTTGGTACATCTTGGTAGAACCAGGATGCATAGAGTACGGGGTACTGTGGGCCTCTTCTAAAATATTCTTTCTTAGTTCCTCATCATTGGGGACGCAAAGGCGGTCTCCAAGATAGAGGATGCCACTATCTGATACTCGAAACTCTGAATTTTCTGCCTCTTGGACCTCCTGCTTGATCTTCTGGATCTCTGGGTCTGGACTTTGCTTTCTTTGTATATCCACAAGCAGGGTTGACTCTAGAGTCAATGCAGAAAGTTGCCCAATTATTACCTCGACTCCAAAATCCTTTATCTCTTTCTGAAGTGGTGGAGACAGTGATGATAGGGACATCAGTGCTGCACAGGATTTCCTGCTCAGTGCATCTGCCACTTTATTAGCTTTACCTGGGTGGTAGAGGATTTCACAGTCATAATCTTTGACCAACTCTAGCCACCTGCGCTGCCTCATATTCAGGTCCTTCTGAGTGAAGAAGTACTTCAAACTCTGATGGTCTGTGAAGATTCTGCACTGCACTCCATACAGGTAGTGTCTCCAGAGCTTCAGTGCGAAAACCACAGCTGCTAGCTCAAGGTCGTGGGTAGGGTAATTCTTCTCATAGTCCTTGAGCTGTCTGGAGGCATATGCTATTACTTTACCGTCTTGCATGAGGACAGCTCCAAGGCCCATCTTGGATGCATCACTGTAGATGTCAAAGGCCTTGTCACTCTCTGGAACAGTCAGGATGGGAGCACTAGTCAATCTTTTCTTCAGTTCTAGGAAACTGTGCTCGCATTTATCTGACCACTCAAACTTCTGGTTCTTTCTGGTCAGGGCTGTGAGTGGAGAGGCTATTCTGGAAAAGTCCTCCACAAATTTTCTGTAATATCCTGCCAGGCCTAAGAAGCTTCTGATTTCACTGGCATTCTTGGGTCTACACCAGTTGCTGACTGCTTCTATCTTGGCTGGATCAACTTGAATGCCTTCTTTGGATACAATGTGACCTAGGAAGGTCACCTGATCTAGCCAAAACTCACACTTTGAGAATTTTGCATAGAGCTTCTCCTGCTGAAGGATCTGCAGCACTATCCTCAAGTGTGTAGCATGGTCCTCTGGAGTCTGTGAGTATATGAGAATATCATCAATAAATACAATGACGAATTTATCGAGATACTCCCTGAAGATGTGGTTCATCAGCTCCATGAAGACTGCTGGAGCATTGGTTACTCCAAAAGGCATTACTACAAATTCGTAGTGGCCGTATCTTGTCCTGAAGGCCGTCCTGGGGATGTCACTTTCTTTAACCTTTAGCTGATGATACCCAGAACGCAGGTCTATCTTCGAGAACACTGTAGCCCCTTTGAGTTGATCAAATAAATCATCTATTCTAGGAAGGGGGTACTTGTTCTTGATGGTTACCTTGTTCAGAGCTCTGTAGTCTATGCACAGACGCATAGACCCATCCTTCTTCTTGACGAAAAGTACAGGAGCTCCCCAGGGTGAATGACTCGGGCGGATGAAGCCCTTGTCTAGTAGCTCCTGGAGTTGCTCTTGTAATTCTTTCAGCTCTGCAGGAGACATACGATAGGGGGCCTTCGAGACCGGACCGGTACCTGGCACTAGCTCGATCTCGAATTCCACTTCTCTGTTGGGAGGTAGTCCAGGTAGTTCTTCTGGGAATACTTCTGGATATTCGCAGACTACCCGTACATCCTCCTGCTTGAGTTCTTTCTTTGCTTCTGAGTCCACTACGTGTGCAAGAAAACCAGCACACCCTTGCTCTAGCATCTGGTGGGCTGCCAAGGCTGAGAGAAATTTCTGAGTCTTCCTCCTTGGGGCTCCTTGAAACTCGAATGGTGGTTCTCCTTCTGGGCTGAAAACCACCTTCCTTCTACGGCAGTCCACTGAAGCGCTGTACTTACTGAGGAAATCCATGCCCAGTATGATGTCGAAGTCTTGCATCGCAAGGACTATCAGATCGACATATAGCTCTCGGTCTGAAATCTTGATTGGCACAGCCCGGAGCCGCTGGGTGGATTCCATGATTTCCCCTGAAGGGAGAGTTGTCAGGAATCTGGACTCCCAACTCTCTGCAGGCACCTGTAACTTACTAGCAAAAGGTACTGATACGAAAGAATGGGTCGCCCCAGTGTCAAACAGTGTAGTAGCTAAATGCTGAAAAATAACTATTTGACCTGTTACGACCGTGGAGGCGCTGGCAGCTTCTTCCTTCGTGAGGGAAAAGACTCTGGCATTGGTTGGAACTGGTGCTGCTTCCAACCCTCCTTGACTGATCTGAGGTCCCTCCAGTATAGTAGGCATGTAATGTAACTGAGGCTTGCCTCCATACTGTACGGACTGCTGAGGAAGTACCTTAAACTTGTTTGGGCAGTCTCTGGATCTGTGTCCCTCTTGTCCACATGAGTAGCATCCAGTTACACCCAAAAGGCATGCTCCTGGATGGGTCCTCCCACACTTAGGACAAGGTGGATACCTAGCTTGCTTGTTCTCTGGGTTTCCTTTTTGGCTGCCAGGCCACTGCTTCCTTTTGTGGTTTTTGCTCTTCCAGTTCTGGCTATTTGGCTGAGGCTTCTGGCCTCCAGTTGTCTTGTTCTCAGTCAGGACTGGCTTCTGCTGTGCTTGCTGTGCCTTGATGCTATTCAGGTAGTGCTCTGAGATTAGAGCACTACTGACCAACTCCTCGCTGGTCTGGGGTCGGTGCGTCCCGCTGTTCACGTTGAGTGCTATTTCAGGGTTCAGCATGCGGAGCATCAGTCTGACTCGCTCCTTCTCTGTGCTGACTAGCTCTGGGCAGAGGCGAGCTAGTCTGTTGAACTTCGCGACTGCTTCTCCCACTGGTAGGCTACCTTGTCTGAACTCCATGAAGTCCTCATAGTGCTTGTTGGTAACCCGCATGTGGAAGAACTCCTCATAGAACTCTTGCTCGAAATCTGCCCAGCTCATCTGGTTNCATGTCCACACATCATAAGGTTGCATGCTAGATACGTGGTTAAAATAATTTGAGAAATTATTTTATGCTAATTCTTCCGTTGCACGTAAAAATTTAAAATTTTACGAACCCGTATCCTTGTCAACATGCACCCGGTCCCAACAGTGGTATCAGAGCCGGTTAGTGTTCGACATAATCATATAATTGTTTTGCGGAAAACTTTGTCATAATCTCAATTTTGGAAAAATTTTCAATTATGGAAACTTTCCAATTATTATAAATTTTAGATTTAGGAATTTCAAAGTTTGGAAATCCTCATGAAATTTCGCAAACGTTTGAAATATCCTAGTTTCTGAAATTTTATGATAATTGTGAAAACTTCCCATCTTTGGAAACTTTCCAATTTTGGAAATTTTTTATTTTAGAAATTTTCCAATTTTGGAAATATGTAAGTTTTTTTTATACCAGAAACTTACAATTATTCTGAAAACCTATTATGAAATCTCTCAATTTTGGGCACTTTCTTTCAAGAAAGTCTAGACAAATTTATGGGCAATTAATTGACAATTAAATTTGAATTGGGTTTTAAATTGACAACAAAATTCTTTATTTTGGATTGAGCCTCGGGGAGCCGTCCAATTTAAAGTTAGTTGTTGTAATTTAATTTCCCAATTTTAAATGAAATTGTCATGTTTAATTTGGTTGCGCTTTCGAAGCGGACCAAATTGGATTTACGACAAATTACTTTTCTTTGGGTATCCGAGCCTCGGGGAGCCACCCTTAGAAAACGATTTGTTGTAATTAATTAAATCCATGAATAAAATATGTTTTAAGAGGTGATGCTCTTACATATTGTTGTCTCCAAAATTAATTAGGAAAATGGTTTCCTATAGAGTTTCTTAAATGAGATTTTCATGAAAATAATATGTGGTTGAATTAAGGGAATTGTCTCTTAATTTAACAAGTTTTGATTTAGAGAAATCAAAGTCTTAAACATATTATTTCCGAAATTGATTATGACAATTTAGGAAATTGTTTCCCAAAACAATTCCTTCAATAAAGTATGAAATTAGAATTAGGAAATCCGGTTCCTAATTCAATTAATGAGACTTGATAACTTAAGTCACATACATACTTTATTAAGGAAATCGTTAGTCATGACATGAATGTGCTTAGAAAAGATGAGACCCAAAACCCCTTACAAAATATTAAGGCCAACACCTTCCATTAATATGGTTAGAATCGGAGTTTTGTTTCTCGTTTGGGTTGATGGACACATCCATGCCCAGCTTGAACCTCAACATGTTCAAACCATGGAATTAGTTTATGAATAATATAGTTGGAGTCAGAGGTCAATCCTTAGTTTTGGTTGTTGGACACATCCAAGCCTGACTAAACGGTTGAATGAGCTCCAACCATATTAAAACTATTTCTTGATTAATGGGTCAGCCTTAAGCTTGGAGCATCGATTTGTTGTGCCACAGCCAAGGTCGATGCAAAGAGAGGTGCAGTTGGGTGCTATGTATAATGTCGCATACTTGTTAATGAGTTAACAACCCAATGATTTATGCAAACATTCAATTAGTTGATAGCATAAAGTGATAGTTACATATATGTGATATGTAATCGGTATAATTACCTACCTTCATAGCTAAGAATAACTTGATGGCCACAGCCATGGTGGTTCTTATCTATGGTTGGATATCAACCTATTTGGAGATGTTCCTACGATCTCCCGAATTGATAAAAAGGGTTATTCAATTTGAAAAATAAATAGGATTTTATTAATGTATGTTGATACATTCTTTAATCATTCTTCTCACATAAACTCAATTTGTATTTCTAGGTTAATCACTCGATCATGTCTTCTCTGAATTTGCGTTCCATTTTGGACACCAATAAACTAACTGGGCCAAACTTCATGGACTGGCTTCGAAACCTGAGGATAGTCCTCAAGGCAGAGAAGCTTGCTTATGTCGTTGAAGATCAACTTCCCAACCGTCCTCCTGAAAATGCAACTCCAGACCAGTTTCCTGAGTTGCTCAACCTGCTGTAGACTGTAGAGCCTTCTGTGAAGCAGGATAAAAGACGGTACTGTTAGTTGGTTCCTCGAAGAAAGGTTCTAAGAGGAAGGCCAAAGAACAGAATAAGGGAAGAAGAAAAAGGCCAAAAAGACTGAAAAGAACCAAAAGGAACTTGCCATCATTGTGGCAAGGAGGGTCACTGGCGAAGAAACTGCAAGGTTTATCTTGAGTCCTTGAAGAGAAGGCATCCGATGCCCCATCCTCTTCAAGTATCTTCGTTATTGAATGTCACTCTATTTCCTCAAAACCTGGGTACTTGATACTGGGTGTAGCTCACATATATGTAATGACATACAGGGGCTAAGGAATAGAAGAAGACTCGTCAAAGGAGAAGCGAATTTGCGAGTTGGAAATGGAGCAAAGATTGCTGCTGTTGCCATCGGAACATATTTGCTAAAGCTCCCCACTGGACGTGTCTTAGAATTGGATAATTGTTATTTTGTTCCTTCGTTAATAAAGAACATTGTATCTATTTCATGTTTGAATGAAAAGGGTTATCATTTAACTTTTAGTAACAATTGTTGTTACATAACTTTAAATGGCGTTCTTTATGGGAATGGAACTTTGTGCAATGGTATCTACACGTTAGATTTATCCGGTGACGTTTTCAATATCGAAGTTAGCAACAAACGTGCTCGAATAGATAATCGAATAGACTCCTACACTTGGCATTGTCGTCTTGGCCATGTAAGTAAGAAACGCATGACCGAATTACACCGATGTGGAATTCTGGAATCATTTGAACCCGGTTCATTTGATACATGCGAATCATGCTTAAAAGGCAAGATGACCAAATTACCCTTTCCGGAAAAGGTAATCCAGTGGGAGAATTGCTTGGTCTAATACATACTGATGTATGTGGACCAATGTCAACTCTTGCACAAGGAGGCTATAGCTACTTCATCACCTTTATCGATGATCACTCACGATTCGGGTATGTGTTCTTGATGAAACACAAATCTGAAGCTTTGAGAAATTCAAAGAGTTCAGAAATGAAGTAGAGAAACACTTGGCAAAAGTATTAAGATACTTCGATCCGATCGGGGTGGTGAATACTTAAGTCAAGAGTTTCAAGATTATCTTAGGGACAATGGGATATTGTCCCAATGGACTCCGCCGTATACACCACAGCATAATGGTGTATCTGAGAGGCGCAACCGAACCTTGATGGACATGGTTAGGTCGATGATGAATCATGCAACTCTTCCAAAATCCTTTTGGGGCTATGCACTTAAGACAGCTGTTTACTTGCTAAACAGAGTCCCGACCAAGGTAGTCTCTACTACTCCATATGAGACATGGAATAGTAAGAAACCCCACTTAACTCACCTTAAGATATGGGGTTGTCCCGCTTATGTGAAGCGGACTGTATCAGACAAATTGGATGCTAAGTCTGATAAATGTCTATTTATTGGATACCCTAAGGAAACGAAGGGTTACCAATTCTATCATCCCTTGGAACAAAAGGTGTTTGTTTCAAGGCATGCTGTATTTCTGAAAAAGAATTTCTTTTACAAGAAAACAGTGGGAGTGGCATTGAACTTGATGAAGTTCAAGAAACTCCAATAGACATTACAGAGACACCTAGTCTAGACCCACAACCAATACTCATAATGATGAGCTATCAGTTGAACCTAAAACAACACCACCTCTTCGTAGGTCTGATAGGACACGCAATATTCCAGAGAGATACGGATTTCTCATAAGCGAATCGAATGACGTGTTACTCATAAGCGATGACGAACCTATCAGTTATGAAGATGTTCTGAAATGTTCAGAAAGGGACAAATGGCTTGAAGCCATGAAGTCGGAAATGGATTCCATGTACGAAAATCAAGTATGGGACTTGGTTAACCCACCTGAAGGGATTAAGCCCATAGGGTGCAAGTGGGTTTTCAAGAAGAAAACCGACATGGAAGGTAATGTAGTTACCTTTAAGGCTAGATTAGTGGCAAAAGGATATCGTCAAAAACAAGGAATTGATTATGACGAAACCTATTCGCCAGTAGCTATGCTTAAATCCATTCGGATGCTCCTAGCCATAGCAGCTCATTATGATTATGAGATATGGCAAATGGATGTGAAAACAGCTTTCCTTAATGGAAACCTGCTTGAGGATGTATACATGATACAACCTGAAGGTTTCACATCGGTTGATAAAACCAAAGTATGCAAGCTTCGACGATCCATATATGGACTGAAGCAAGCATCCAGGAGCTGGAACATCCGTTTTGATGAGACAATCAAAGAGTTTGATTTCTCACAAAATCCTGACGAACCTTGTGTGTACAAGAAGGTTAGTGGGAGTGCAGTCGTATTCCTAGTATTATATGTTGATGACATTTTACTTATAGGAAACGATATATCAGTTTACAGACAGTTAAAATTTGGTTGTCCAAAACTTTCTCCATGAAAGACCTGGGAGAAGCAACCTATATCCTTGGGATTAGAATTTATAGAGATAGATCAAAACGGTTGCTTGGTCTTTCGCAGTCTACGTATATAGACCGAGTGCTAAAAAGGTTTAGCATGTCGGAATCCAAGAAAGGTTACCTTCCCATCAGGCATGGGATCAACCTTTCAAAGTCTATGTGTCCGCGCACAGAAGACGAGAGGATTTGCATGAATAAGATTCCCTATGCATCCGCGATAGGATCTATCATGTATGCTATGTTATGTACAAGGCCCGATGTATCGTATGCTTTGAGCGTCACAAGCAGATACCAGTCGGATCCAGGAATGGATCATTGGGCGGCTGTCAAGACAATCCTTAAGTACTTAAGAAGAACTAAGGATGTGTTCCTAATATATGGAGAAGGAGATATGGTAATACGTGGGTATACAGATGCCAGTTTCCAGACAGATAAGGATGACTCCAAATCTCAGTCTGGATACGTATTTACTTTGAATGGAGGCGCAGTAAGTTGGAAAAGTTCCAAACAAGACACCGTAGCGGATTCTACCACGGAAGCGGAATATATCGCAGCTTCGGAAGCAGCAAAGAAGCAGTCTGGATCAAGAAGTTTGTCTCCGAACTTGGCGTGGTTCCAACCATTGATGAAGCAGTGCCGGTTTACTGCGACAACAATGGAGCTATTGCACAAGCAAAGGAACCAAGGTCTCATCAGCGATCCAAACACGTGCTTCGCCGCTATCATCTGATCAGAGAGATTATAAGTAGGAATGACATACAAATTGAGAAAATTCCCACTGAAAGGAATTTAGCGGATCCTTTAACTAAGGCCTTGCCTCAGAACAAGTTTGAGGGTCATGTTAGAGCCTGTGGTATTGGATACCGTAGCGATTGGCATTAGGCCAAGTGGGAGTTTGTTAGTGATATGAGAGAAGTGTCCTAAGGCAATCGCCTTATGATTGTAAATATTCATTTTAATAAATGATAATTCACTATTTGAGTATACATGTTTGTGTATTTGATTGGGATCTTAAACTCATCTACTGAATGTCCGCAATACAATTCACAGCATAAGAGAATTTGTGATGGGATCACAACTAGTGATTATCTCTAAATGTGCAATTGTGAAGTATTGAAAATATCCCTAGTCGATGAATTGATAAAAACGGACATTATCAATTCTGTTGAGACTAGCATGGGTTATTCTCTAATCAGCTGATTCTCACTAGCTGGTGACATTGGGATGTCCGGAGATAAACATGGATGCTAGTTAAGGGAACTAGTTCATTGGAGTGACTAGCTGTAAAACTTCATATGGTAATCTATATAGATATGTCAATGAAGTTCTTACTGCAGCTTAAGTGCGATGTTCCTTTGACTTGCGGTGTTCAAGTCATCTTGGTCATGGAGACTTATACTTTAACATCTTAAGCAAGCATCTCCTAGGAGGTGTGGACCCAGGATGATTGGGTATAAGCCGAAGTGCCCGAAGATGTTTGAGCAGCCTACAAAGGATTCACCACTCCTTGCGAGGAGATGTATACCCAGGCCTATCGTCGGACTGTTACTCAAAGCCTCTGGCCAGAGCATATCATGTTTAGAGTGCGAGTCTCTTAAATACATGAGAGTAATTAGAAATCCAAAGGACGAGAAAGACACTACTTGGGCTAGGTGTGACGTAGTCAGCCTAGTGGGGACTGACATAAATAGACCGTGTCCTGAACCAAGTGGGTATAAGATGGTGAAGGGAATGGGCCACGATTCATTAGAGCTGCTGAAGGGTTTCAGAATTACTTCTGAGGTCAAACCGTTGATCTTTCGATTAATTGGGGTCATGATGTACAACTAGGTGCCACTCATGATCGTTCTATAATTAGTTGATTATAGACGGCCAACATAAATCGAAAGCCTATTTAGTCACACGCACTACGAGTAATCCGAGGGATTTAAAACGAGTTGAAAATTGGATTTTCCGATCAAGAGAAATAAGTCGAATCTGAGTTAATCAGAGGCGCAACGGAAACTTAAAATGGCTAAGTCTTTTGAAGGCTTATCGGGCGAATTAAATGAGTTTAATTCGCGATCGGTTCGGTTTGGTTTGGCCGGCCAAAGAGGGTGCTAAATCCCTTTGGTTTGGCCGGCCACAACAAGGGGAAGAAACCAATTTATTTGGTTTAATTAATAAAATAAATCTAGCGCGATTTGTTTTATAAATTATGGATAAATAAATTTGTGTAGAGAAATTTATATAAATAAATTTATAGAAATTTATTCTTTTATGGAAATTAAAATGATCCATGGAATGGTTTATTTTAATTTTATAAAATCAATTATGAATTGATTTTTTTCATAAAAAGAAATTTATAAATTTCTTGTAAAATTTATTCCATAATTAAAGGAGAGATGAATTTGTTTTATTATAAAGTTAGTTATAATAAAACTTGGTTTAAACGGAATAATTCATAAGAGAATTTATAAGATAAATTTCTTATGAAAACTAATTCCGTTAAAGAGAGACTTGGCAAGGGAGATGCTACTATATAAAGGAACCAAAGGCAAGCCTTGAATTCCAATCAATAGATTGATCAAGAGATTAACTCTCTCCCTCTCTCTCTCTCTAACTCTCTCTAGGGCCGGCGCCCCTTTCTCTCTCTAGGGCCGACTCTCTCTCCTCCCCTAGGGCCGGCGCAAGCACCTAGGGTGCCCGTGAGTTTCCTCCACCAAGTTCGTGCCGAAGAAGAAGAAGAAGCGGATCGCGACTCCTTCCTTCCTTTCCCGGAATTATGATTCCGTTACTTGGTGGTTAGTTTCCTTTCTTCTCTCTTGATATTCTAGTTGTGTCTTTGGAGAATCTAGTAGTTCTCGTCGACACAAAACTCGTGGCTTTGCGAAGTCATCCCGAAGAGAACTCGGCATGGACGCGAATAGAGGCGGAGCTTCCAAGGGACGCTACGGTTGGATCTCGTCCTTTCTTCAAGTTACGCAAGGTACAAAGTAAATTAGTTTACTTTTCCGTAAAGTTTTAATTTATGATCATGTCCACACATCATAAGGTTGCATGCTAGATACGTGGTTAAAATAATTTGAGAAATTATTTTATGCTAATTCTTCCGCTGCACGTAAAAATTTAAAATTTTACGAACCCGTATCCTTGTCAACATGCACCCGGTCCCAACAGCTACTTTGCCCGAGACGGACAAAAGTTTAAGTGTGGGGGAGGACCAAGCATTTGATCAAATTTTGAGGATTATGTGAAGCACTTGATGACATACAAGCATAGGCGTGCCAACTGGATGGAGTTTTGTATCAAAAGTGAGTTGCAAGAATTGGTTAGTGAAGATAACATTTGAAGCATCTAGATTCCTAATTATAATGTGAAGATCCAAGTTTTTAATTGTCATCTGATGCTTATGAGGCAAATTTCGTAAAAATTTAGTGACTTTAGGAAGTGAAGGTGCCAACTTCTCTGACATTGAAGCTACAAAAGTTGAAATTGAGTAGCTGCATTAAAGCCATTGAGGACAAGCAAGTTACAAGCAATATTCCAGAACCTTTCAAAACTTTTCACAAATGTTTAAATCTGTCGGGAGTTGGCTAAAATCAGTGATGAACGGCTACAGAAAAAAAAACAAAAAAATAAGAAGTCAGCAGCTGAAAAATAAAAGAAAAGAAAAGCAAGAGAAAAGAACATGAAGAGGAAGTCAAGTTCTGGGTTAGAAATTGAATTGAAAGAAATGATCAAGTATCAAGAGTCAGTTATTGATTGAAAGAAGACAAATCTCAGAAGACAGTTTCAGGAATTCTGCATATTTCAGCTACTGACAATACCCTGATCAGTCATCAGACCGATTAGAGGGAAGCCAGAACGATCAGAGTGCAGCTCAATCCGATCAGGGAAAGCTTGATCGGTCCCTTGACCGATCAGGAGAAGTCTGATCGGTCTCTAGACCGATCAGAAGAGGCTGGCACAGAACAAAACCTGGGCACACCAAATTCAGCATGGTTTTTCATCCAATTCAAAGACACTCTCCAATCCTTACTCACCTAGACTCTGAAATATGCAGGATAATTCAAAATGAGAGGGCAAAGTACATTGGGTTACATTTTTGGGGGTCCAAGTCTTCCACTTTCTCTACTTTTTCCATATTTTCTTATTATGCCATATTCCTTTTCCGTATTTTCTTATCATGCCATATTTCTTTACCATATTTCCTTACCATGTCATATATCTTTACTTTCTTTATCATGATTCTTTAGCATCAAATTCATTAAACTTCTATTTCTATTTTATCATTTCATATTTCCCAAACTTGTTGAATAAGCTTTTGTAGATGTAGATCCAAATCAAGAATGATGGTGGAGAGTAGATAATAAGCAAGTCTATGGTAGTGCAAGAACCATGTTGTGTTTGAGTGAGCTCCACTTTCACCAAAAATGTAGAATTTAGGAAGAGAGCCACTAAATATTCCCTTGATAGGTTTTTTGAGTTTAATTCATCTCAATGAGTCATGAAAGAGAAAGTATGCTAAGTTGTTGATTTAAGGACAAGATACTAGTCCATTGAGTTTAGATTTTTGACAATTGACAACCCTAGGTAATTTCCTTTCAATTGCTTCTAATTATGATTGAGAATAATCTAGGGGGATACATCTTAGTTTACTAGTTAGCTTGTGCGAGACACCCAAGAGTAAGTGTGGGGGAGTTGATAATTACCATTTTGTTGATAAATTTAGGCTCTCAAATCCATGTTTTGATCCACTTTTATATGCTTAAGTTTGTATTTACATAAGGTTTCATGAATTATCTCTATTTTGGCTTTTGATTAAATCTTTCTATAATGGAGGTATTTTGGCACTAAAATTTGAATATACTTTTGTAGGTTTCAACTGACCATGGACCTAGATCAGACTGAGTCAAACTTGAGTCAGAATTGGCTTTGATCAAGGGGATCAAGAGGTGGATCAATGTGGGTCATCCGATCATGAAACGGCTAGATCTGAGCCATCTATCGTCTACTGACCAATCCAAGCTCATGTTAGAGTTAATCTAGACCACAGATCAAGATCTCAAGATTTGGTCACAATCAGAGGTCATCCAGCCGTTGGATCGAGCTTAAGAGGAGCCTAAACCGTCCTTTCAAATATCAGAGCAATCTGAGCCATCCGTTGTAGATCTGATCAATCCGAGCTGAGGAGGAGTAGATCAGGACCATTGATCAAGATATGGAAGGTTTAGTTCAGATCGGAGAAGATCCAACCGTTGGATGAAGCCAGAACGATCTCAGCCGTCCATTCCTAACTATAAAAACAGTCTTCTCCCCCAATCAGATCTATCGTCGCGTAGTAGAGAGTTCTTCAGATCGCAAGATTTCTTCCCAGTTCTTAGTTTCTTCTTCGTTTTCTTTCGCAGTTTTTCCTTAGATCACGCGCGGCCACATCGAACTTGTTTGTCTTCAGGATTTCAGATCGCGGAGGTAAGATTTCTTCGTTCAGTTTTGCTAACCAATTCGTGCAGCTGAAGGAGCTCGGGAGAGGGTTTCGCCCGGAGATCCATTCCATTGATCACTTATGATTGACCGTCGATCTCCAACGTCCGAAGCTGAAGGATCATTCGAAGGGATTCTCCAAACTGATCTGAAGGAGTTCAAGCTCGATCGCGAGTCATCGCATCAAGAAGAAGATGTTCGGTGGCAGCGTTGCAGCTACTGACCGATCGCGTGACCGGACAGAGGTGTCTCTGATCGGTCCCGTGACCGATCAGAAGAGGACCTGATCGGTCGGTTGACCGATCAGGAAGAGCAGAACCAGCAAACTGAGCTAGGAAGTTTCTTCTTCATAGATTTTTGAGTTTAGAGGGTTTCTAACTCAACCTTTGTGTTACGGCAGAGGGAAGTCTTGTGATGAATTGATTTGATGTTCAATTTGGAATACTTTTAGTTTTAAACGTGCATATCTTTAAGTTGTTCAAGTTGTTTCCATTACACTTCAAGTCAAGTTCCTAAGAATTGTTTGTTCTAGCTTTCAATTCCTTGTAATTAATTTTCTGCAATTTCCTTTCTGCATTGAAGTTTAGTTCTTTAATTTCAATTCAATAGTTTGATGTCAAATTGCTTAGTTTTTCCAATAGGATAAGACTAGTTCTTGCAATTTCCAAATTCATTCCATGCCTTAGCTAAGTTCATTCTATTTTATATTGTCCTTTCCTTATCAGCAAAACCCCCCATTTTATTAGAAAACCCAAAACATCAAACAACAAATAACTTGCAAGATTGAATTAACCACTCACAACTAGTCCTTGGAAAAATACGACCTGAGGCCCCTCTACTACATTTTAACTTTGTTAGCCAAGGTTTTCAGTTTATAAATATCTAAATTTGAGGCTCATCTGTGACACTAGTATTGGGCCACATCAGTGGGCCACCACGTCTCCGACTAAGAGTCGATCTGAGGTTCGTGGGAGCAGTCCCACCTATAACTCGCGAGGGCGAGAGTCTGGGACACTTAGCCATTTATACGAGAAGGCGGATCTTCCACTATTCCCGTGAGTTTACAGATTACAACTTTTTCTAATAGCCTGCTTGGCGGGAGCTTCTTTGGGCTAGCCCACCGGAAATCATGAGAGCACCCCTCCCTGTATGGCGTTTTGCCGGTTGGCCTACTGCTCCTCTCTCTCGAATTGTTCCTGGAACAAGCCGTGAGCGAGCGGAGGCTCTCGCTTGAGTCATTCGTCGGCTAAGGGGAGGCCTCGACCTTCTCGATCCGGGTCCTGCCCGGGGGGGCTTGCCTCCTTCGTTTGGGTGTAGCTGTCGGGAGAGCTTGACCCCGTCCGAACCAACGACACTCTCCTGTGTCATGGGTGTGGCTGTGATGGAACATGCAGTAGGGTCTCTAGCGGGTTGGCAGACACCCCTGGGCCACTTGCTACACTCGTCGATGCTCAGCTCCGGTTTGGTCCACGAACCCCCGTGGGCTGTGAATGGGTCCGTCTGGCGGTCGGCTAGATTGCCCAAGAGTCAGGAGTGGTATGCTGGTCGGCTCCTTCTTCCTAGCGGCTTGTGCTTCTTCCACATTGATGTATTTGACGGCCTTTCCTAATAGGCTATCAAAGTCTTTGGGGGGCTTCCGGATGAGCGAGCAAAAGAAATCTCCCTCTTGTAGTCCTTGGGAGAAAGCGCTAATCAAAACATCGGGGTGGCCGTTGGCACGTCCAGTGCCACCCCATTGAATCTCTTAATGTAGGCCCGGAGCGATTCCTTCGAGCCTTGCTTCAAGGCAAACAGGTTGATGCTTGTCTTGAGATGCCTTCGGCTGCTAGCAAAATGCTGGAGGAATGCCCCCCTAAGCTCCTCGAAGCCGGAGATCGACCCGTTGGGTATCTGGCTGAACCACCGTTGCGCGGCTCCAGAGAGCGTTGTCAAGAAGGCTCGACACTTCACTCCCTCCGGGTACTGGTGTAGCAGGGCGGCACTCTCAAACTTCATGAGGTGCTCTTCGGGGTCGGTGTCCACTCAGGCGTGCTGAAGAATTTGAGATGCCTGGGGACAGGATCCTCCATGATCCACGAAGCAAAAGGGTTATGCGCTCGAGTGGCCGGTGGAGCGCTGACCAGGGCTTTTCCCTTATCGCGGCGCGACAAGTGCGTACGGCTAGCCACGGATGCCTCGACCGGTGCGGGCTCCACCGCGTCGGCCCAGTTGTGGTGCGCAGGTGGGACGGAAGGGGCCGAGTCTCCTTCTGGCAGAACGGCCTTTCCCCGACCTCCTGAGGTGTTAGGAACCACGGGCTCCTGGGGTCGAGTCGTTGGGCCATCAGCGCGTGACAGCCTCAGTGGAGTTCCCCGAGCTCGGGTGGCTGAGAGGAGCTCGTACTCCTCGTGCATAACAATCATCGTGACCTGGTTGGGTGCTTCCATCATACACCTCCGATCAGGCTAAATGTCCCTCCTTCTAGCGCCAAATGTGATCCTGCCGCGAGGCGAGGTGGAAGTCCCAAGGGTGGGATGGTCCCCCGAGCGATACGAGCGGCTGATGTGGCGACGTCCTGCAAAACAGTGACCGTTAGCAAACCCGTCGAGGAGTTTCCCCGGTCAGGCACTCCGACGGTCAAGTCAGTATCCGCAGGATATAGTAGAGCAAGTGGAAGTATAGCGGAAGAGAGAGAGAGCTGGCGCATACCAGCGGAATGAGGAGTGGAGGGCTTATATAGCTGGGGAGCTGACTACCCCTGTCCATGTCAACGAGACAAGGGTGTGGCAACTGTCAGCTCGTATGAGAGCACCTGAAAGTACCGCGACATGGCGCGGGGTGCTGAGGTAGTATGAAGGTACTGAATTGGCGGGATAACCGCGAGTGGTGTCATAAATGGGCGATGCGCGTAGTACCCCGACGTCAAGATCATACCCCGGATGTGATGACATAGGGCGGCATAGGGACGATCTAGTCCATAGCCCGAGCGCGACCGGCGGGTCCGAGTGTCGAGGACCGGGTCGAGTAATGGCCAGGGAGCGTGAGCCACCATGCGTCTAACTGGGAGAGTTGAGGCGCGGGGTATGCCCTGAGTCAGGAGTTCGCTGAGCTGTGTCTTTCAGGCTTTGTATCGGTTCTGTGAGTTATTGGATCCATGGGATGCTGAGGGAGCGTGGGTCGCCACGCGTCCGACTGAATGGCCTGGCCCCGATTCGGATCGGGGTGTGGGTTTAGGTGGTTGAGTTAGGAGACGCTCGGGGTCTACCCAACCGAGTCCACCTGGGGTCTATCAGCGAGCGCCTCGGGGGTTTCCTGGCTCGAGGACTCCCCTGGCGAGGCCGCTGTCGGCCCTTCTACTGGGCCCTCGTGGCGCCAGGCTGGCTGGCTGAGCGGGCCGAGCGACCCGTAAGCAAGGCCGGGATCATGTGGTATCAGAGCTCGGTTCGTTTCAGAAGAACTCACCGTCAACCGGAACATCAAGATGGCGTTCCAAGAGGGATATAGCACCGCACGACCACCATTCTTCGATTGCAATGACTTTGCATATTGGAAAGGTAGGATGGAATATTATCTAATGAATGATATTGAGAATTGGTTTAGTATTGTAGATGGTTTTGAAATGCCAATGAATGAGAGGGGAGAACCTCTTCCTATGAAGAATTGGTCAAAAGAAGTTATGAAGAAGGCACAAGCAAATACAAAGGCCACAACAACCCTACAATGCAATCTTTCAATGAAACAACTAAACAATGTAGGACCATTCAATACCACAAAGGAGCTTTGGGAAAAGCTCATTGAGCTAAATGAGGGATCAAATGAATCAAGAAGAGCCAAGAAGGATCTCTTGGTGGCACAACTTCAATCCCTCACCATGAAGACAAACGAAATCGTAAGTCAATTGCACGGTAGAGTTAAAGAAATCATCAATGAGCTTCATGTGATAGGTGAGAAATTGGAGAATAGGGATCTAGTAAGGCATGTGCTTCAATCTTTCCCTAGAACCACTCTATGGGCCTCAATGGTTGATACCTATGAAGTATCTAGGGATCATTCTTTCGTAAAGCATGATGATTTATTTTATGAATTTGAACTTCATGAACAAGCTAATGTGTCTACTAAAGAAAAGGGTATAGCTCTTGTTGTAGAAAAAGAAAGAAAGAAGAAGAAGGATTCTTACCATCATCCGATTCGGAAGAATCAAGCGCCTCAATGGATAGTGATCAAGAGGCGTATATGGTAAGGAAGATGAGCAAAGCTTTTAAAAGTTTTTCTAACAAATCCTATGCTAGGAAAAACTCAAGAAGTAAGAGTAAGGCAAGGAAGGTCATATGCTACAATTGCCATGAAAAAGGGCACATGAGGGATGAGTGTCCACTTTTGAAAAAAAGGAAGAAAAGAAGAAGGATGAAAAGAAGAAAATAAAATAAAAAGGCAAGAAGCTACAAGTCTAAAGGCGATATGGGATGATCCTTCATCATCGGAAGAAGAAGAACACCACGTGTCTCATTTTGCGCTAATGGGAGTTGACAACATAGCATACACATCATCTGGAGATGAGAAGAGCTTAAGTGATAATGAAGAAGGGAGCTCAAGTGATGATGAAGAAGGGAGTTCAACTGAAGGGGGATGTCAATCCTCGGATTCGGACGTATCGGTAAGTGAGGTATACAAGCTACCCCCTACTACACATGTGAAGATTATTTCTAGTACTAATGATGATTTGTTCAATGCCTAAAGAAAAATTAAGAGTTTGAAAAATGAGATTTGCATGTTAAAGGAAAAATTAGAATCCATGACAATAAAGGACAATATGCATGATTCTTCTTTTAGTTTAAATGAGTCATCTTTAGAAGAAGAAAATAAGGAATTAAGGGAAAAGGTAGAGAGTCCCACCAAGGCCCTTAGCAAATTTCAAATTGGCTCAAAGAACCTTGATATGATTATTAGTAGTCAAAGAGTCATTTACAACAAGACCGGAATAGGATATAAACCCAAGACCAAGGAGGATGCTTTTATTTCACTTATAGGAAGAAAGGGTGCACTTAGAAAGCAAACCATTAAAGGCAATGTAAAGCAAGCATGGCTTCCTAAGAAGTATTTGTTGAGGCAATCTGTGGTCCGAAGTGACCAAGTGTTTTGATGTTTGGACAAAAGGTTTAAGTTAGGTTTACCCTTGTTATCTCATATGTGTATGTTGAGTGTGCAGGATGTACAGGTTACACATATGGACTTGACTGGATGACCTCGGTACGGTGAAGGGTGGCATGGAGACAAGCTGGAGGCTTGTGTGCACCCGAGGGACCTTGGAGAGTAGGGACAATGAGCTGATGGGCACGAACATCGAGGCATGCGTGAAGGATGGCATGGAGGCAAGCTGGAGGCTTGCGTGCATCCGAGGGACGGGAGCCGAAGATGAAGAGGGCACAAAGGCAACAGTCGAGGATGCGGAGGAGGAGTCAGTCGAGTCGTGAGGGTACGTGTGATTGTACACGGGAAGGGTTCAGCTGGGAACCAGTCGACTACTCTGGGAGTAGTCGACTGGTAGGTGGCTGGTGAGTTGGCCGAGAATTCAAACGTTGGGGTGCAACCATCGAATTCCAGTGGCACCAATCGATTGCCCTGGGAGCAGTCGACTGGTGGCGAGGGTTTCAGCTGGAGTCTTATTTAAAGCGGACTTCGTGGTGGCTAAGATTTTTGACGAATCTTGTCTTGGTTAAAGGCAAGATAGTAGTCTTTGTGCTCAGATCTTCAAAAGGTGTTGTGGTAAGGTTTCTCCACCCAGAAGGAGCGACAAAGCTAGCCGGAGGTTATCCGGGGATTGATCTACTGACGGATTCTTGGATTAGTCACCCGTCCGGGGTGGATACCAAGTAAATCGGTTTGTTAGCATTGTTCTCTCTTGATTAGTTTATTTTTATTTGTATTTCCGCTGCACTAACAATCTTGTACAGAATTCAACGAAAAAGTGCTATTCACCCCCCCTTCTAGCAACGTCTTCGATCTATCAATTGGTATCAGAGCGAAGGACCGCTCTTGATCGGACTAATCGCTGAGGGAGCACACGCTAGAGGAAGAAGAACATGGAAGACAAATTCGGGGACGACATCTACGCTCCGTCGGCCTACGACCATGAAGATTTCGGGTATTGGAAGTCACGGATGGAGACTTGGTTCGGAATGGAGTGGGACCTTCGGATTGCACTTGAAGAGCCCTTCGAGATTCCAAAGGATAATCACGGGAAGAGGCTTAGACCTAGATATTGGAATCAAGAACAAGAAAATCAATCCAAGGAGAATAAAAAGTTAATTGACATATTGTTTAACACTTTGCCTACTAATGTTTTGAATGGTGTAGGAGCATACAAAAATGCACACGAATTATGGATCAAAGTAGAAGAATTTCATAAAAATCCTACACGAGGTCAAGTAGTGGATGAACCCGAGGAAGTGAACTCGATAGCCCAAGAGGAGGAAGAATTAAGTAAAAGATCATCAACCTCCTCAAGAGAAGAAGAGGAAGAGGCCTCCACCTTAAGGATTGAGGTGGAGGAGAGAGCTTCATCTATACCGGAACAAGAGGAAGCATCCACATCATCCAAGGTTGAAGAAGAAGTCAACCTAACCTCTACCTCCACCAAAGCTAAATCGAAACAGCACATTACATGCTTTGGTTGCAACGAAAAGGGGTCTTACAAGGACAAGTGCCCGAAAGGTAAAATGGAGGTAAAATCTAAACCTATTTTAATTCAATTAAATTCTAACATGAGGTGTAGAAATGGAGAATCCCAAGAGAAGAAGAGGAGTATTCGATGCTTCATGTGTGGTGAGCTAGGGCACTACCACACCAAGTGCCCTAGAAAAAGTGAGATAAAGAAAATGGAGCACTTGAGGAGATGGGAGAAAGAAGAAAGGAAGAAGAGAAGAAGCCCACATCAAGGAGGAACTCCAACGGTAAGGAAGATAACTCCTAACCTTAAGCCAAAATGTAATTCAATTTCAAGTTCCTCTTTGCATATTAAAAATCATGTTAATCATTCATCCACGCATGCTAAAATTAACGAAAATTGCTTAATAGTGCATAATTTTGGTTTCAAATATATGATAGGACTAGGGTTAACAAGGTAGATCAACACCCTAAGAAAAGCATGCATCATAGTAAATCTAGGACCTTTGTACCTAAGGATTATGACACTAATCCCCAAAAGGGAAGGAATGTGCCTAGGAAAATGGGTAGTCCTGGGAATGTCCAAGGTGGACATATGGGTTCTAAGGTTAGAACTCTAGAAAGGGAAAATCAAGCCTTGAGGGGAAGGCTTGACACATTAGAAAAGGCCCTAGAAAGATTTACGGTTGGATCTAAGGGCTTAGACATGGTGTTGGGTAGTTTGAAACCCAACTATGATAGATCGGATTTGGGATACCGATCTAAGACCTCCAAGACCAACAAACAGAAGTATGCTGGAAAAGTATACAATTATGGCAAGGAGGGAAAGTCCAAGGATGACAAGGGAGTGCCATCCAAAGGGAAAAAGAATGACCTAACCAAAGACATGGTGTCTAGGGTTAAGAGGGTTCATTTTGTAGGTCAAAAATCACCGGTGGCACACCGGTGTGGTCTAGTATGGGTTAAGTCACCTAGGGAGGTGGCTAAGCTCAGAGCTCAAGGGGGAGCTCTAGGAGCCTTGGGGTCCATGGTAAATGGATCTCAAAAGTTTTTATCTTAGGAAATTAGGTGAAATGTGTCAAAAGAGATTGGAAGACTTCGGTAAGTCTTAACCCTAGGTTTTGGCACATTTAAAAGAGGATTTAAGGAGCAAAAGGTGAAAATAGGGTGATATTTGATAAAATTAAGATTTAATGGGAAAATACCATACAATTCAATGCTAAGAATATATTATGGTCAAAAATAAGAAGATACATCAAGGAGGAGCCTAAATTAGAACTTTTGGAGGAGTTAAAATGATACAATTTAGGTAGAGTTGGATTTCGTGCCAATCTTGGGATCCGGAGTATATTTGTTTGGAAACGTATTTTTCCCAAGCAGACATTGGCCCCACAAATCTCCGCATGAAATTTCATAATTTTTAGAGATTTATAGAATTATTTAGGGATTACTGAAATTGGACTAAAAACTTGAAAATCAGGTATCAGTCGACTGCCCTGGGGGCAGTCGACTGGTCTCAAGCCCAGAAACTCTCTGTGAGTTTTGGCAGTCGACTGCCATATGAGCAGTCGACTGATCAGTGAGAGTTCGCAAAAAGGGCTTATTAGGTGATAAGAAATTATAAATTTGGAAACATAGGAAAGGGTCATATTTCCCTATAAGATTCTCTGTCATGGGTGGATATTATAAGGATTAATGAGTGCTTAAAATTCATTGGATGGTATTGAATTATAAGTTTTTTTTGGTGAATTCAAGAAAGATCGACCTTCCTATATGTGTCTAGGATTAAGAGATGAAAAAGGGAAGAGTTGGGGACAATTCCATGTGTCAAATCATATTGGTTAGCCTTGACAAACACATGGAATTCTAGATGGATTTGGAAGTTGATACTAAATGGCCATGTCTAAGGAAATTAGAGATTGTACTAAAGTCAAAAACATTTGATACATTTCACAAAATCATATTTTTCTAAGATAGGGCATATCCTAGCAAATGTGCTTGCAAACTCTTAGGATTGTTTAAGGGTTTGTTGAGTTCTTTTCGGTACTAAGAGAAAGGTTGCTTGGGGGCAATTCTTTAATGGTGTCCAAGGAAGAAGAACTTGGTGTTAGGTTGGGTAGAACCTAACTTGGGTTTATGGTGTCAAGTTGGGTAGAACTTGACCTTGGTAAAATGAAAATTAGGAGAAGACATAGGTTAAGGGGGAGGGCACCTCCTTGTTTGCCTTGATTTTCATTGAAAATTTTTGGATTTTGTGTCCAACTTGGGAACCGTGATAGATACATTATGGAACGTATTTTTCCCAAGTAGGTACTGGTACCACAAAGTTCTCCATGAAATTTGGGAATTTTTGGAGAATTATTGAATTTCTGGCGCATTTCTGAATGTGGCCTGAAAAACTGAATTTCAGAGTATCAGTCGACTGCCAACAGGGGCAGTCGACTGGTCAGGCTGGTGTGGGTATCCAGCAACTGACTTGGTTCAAATAATGGAAAACAAGTGTATGGGAGGCTCGTATACATTGTTTATGATCATTAGGAATTCAAAGAATCAATAATTGAGATATTGTTGGGTTCTTTTTGATGTTAGGCAAAGGGGGACAAGTTTGAGTTTAAGTTGGGAAACCAAACTTACCTTTGCTAGAAACCCTAGGTTTAGGGGGAGCTGAGTTTAAGGGGGAGCATGGTTGGTCCATTCTTGGCGTAAGGGGAACCTTGGAGAGGTTATTAAAAAGCCTTTGTAAGTACAATGTAGGGGAGCTTGGGAAAAGCTTTAAAAAGCCTGTCTTGGTGAAAAGTTCCTAACTTGGAGGGTTAGGTGTGAGAAAGTTCTTTCTTGGAAGGCTAGGTGTGGAAAAATCCTAACTTGGAGGGTTAGGTGTGGAAAATCCTAACTTGGAGAGTTAGGTGTAGGATGCCTTAGGATAGGATCCATGTATGCATTGCATATGCATTTTTTTAGCATGGTTTTCGCTATTGACTACTATCTTGTTTCCCTAACTTAAACGTATTGGCAAACATCAAAAAGGGGAAGATTTTGAGGCAATCTGTGGTCTGGAGTGACTAAGTATTTTGATGTTTGGGCAAAGGGTTTAAATTAGGTTTACCCTTGTTATATCATATGTGTATGTTGAGTGTGCAGGATGGTCAGGTTACACATATGGACTTGACTGGACGGCCTCGGTACGGTGAAGGGTGGCATGGAGACAAGTTGGAGGCTTGTGTACACCTGAGGGACCTTGGAGAGCAGGGACGAAGAGCTGATAGGCACGGATTTTGAGGCATGCATGAAGGATGGCATGGAGGCAAGCTAGAGGCTTGCGTGCATCCGAGGGACGGGAGCCGAAGTTGAAGAGGGCGCGAAGGCAACAGTCGAGACTACGTAGGAGGAGTCAGTCGAGTCGTGAGGGTACGTGTGATTATACTCGGGAAGGGTTCAGCTGGGGACCAGTCGACTGCTCTGGGAGTAGTCAACTGGTTGGTGGCTGGTGAGTTGGCTGAGAATTCGAACGTTGGGGTGCAACGGTCAAATTCCAGTGGCACCAGTCGACTGCCCTGGGAGCTGTCGACTGGTGGCGAGGGTTTCAGCCCGAGTCTTATTTAAAGCGGACTTCGTGGTGGCTGAGATTTTTGACAAATCTTGTCTTGGTTAAAGGCAAGATAGTAGTCTTTGTGCTCAGGTCTTCAAAAGGTGTTGTGGTGAGGTTTCTCCACCCAGATGGAGCGACAGAGCTAGCCGGAGGTTATCCGAGGATTGATCTGTTGGTGCAGAATGCACCTGAGTCAAACCTGTGTTTTGATGATGGCAACATAGCTCAAAAGTTAAGTCCTTCTTGTTTTCTAACAAGTTAATCATGTGTGCAGGAAAAGCCCTAGCGAAGGACTGCTAGGCACTGGCAAAGGAATGCCAGGAAAGAAAGCCCTAGCGAAGGATTACTAGGCAACTGGCGAAGGACTGCCAGTATCAAGCCCTAGCGAAGGACTGCTAGGCTCCAGGCGAAGGACAGCCTTGGATTGAAGCCCTAGCGAAGGACTGCTAGGCAACTGGCGAAGGAAAGCCAGTATCCAAGCCCTAGCGAAGGAATGCTAGGCTCCGGGCGAAGGACAGCTTGGCATCCAAGACCTGACAAACGACCGTCAGGCAAAAGTCCAACCAGAGGAACGGTTGGCATCAGGTAAACTCTCCCGAGAGGAGTAGGTGAGGACGCGTTCCCCGTCGAGGGAACAGTAGGCGTCGATTCAACCTAGGGCTCCATTTTGGAGACCAAAGTCAGAACCAAGACAGCTAAGGCTGTATAATCAAATATTTTATTACTTTATTGTGTTTTGGACTAACCCTGGATGCAGGACCAAAGGAAGGAGTGTCTGCAGCTCAGATAGCCTCAAAGGAGTGAGGTAGTAGCTGAGTAGGGCGCCCGGAGTGTCCCGGGCGCCCCCAAGGTGCATACAAAACATGTAAAGTCAAAGCTGGGCCGAATACATGCTGGGTCGGGCGCCCCCGTTCTCCCGGGCGCCCGCGCTGCTCCCGGGCGCCCCCATGCGCAACCCGAACCCGTGCACCTGCGAAGCCGAGAAGATAAGGCGTTGACTGGTCAATGCGGGCGCCCCGACCGCTCCGGGCGCCCCGGTCAAAGCGGATCCAGAGGATCAGACGCGACTGAGAGCTCTGCGGATCAGATGCCACGTGGGGGGCGCCCCCGACGTCCTGGGCGCCCCCAGGCCCTATATAAAGGGCCCTCGACCCCAGGCTTCAAACAACAATTCGCTCAACGCTTCCACGCTCTTCTGTGCTCACACCTTGCTCCAGAAACAGCCCAACTCGAGCCGACGACGTCCTGCTGCTCCGGAAAGTCAACCTACAACCGGACGTCGGTAAAAGAAGAGTTCCTTTTATTTTTATAGTACTATACTTATAAATCTATTCTTGTAAACTGATTCTGCGCTTATATAGAATTGCCCAAAGTAAACGGTCAACGACCGTGGGCCTTGGAGTAGGAGTCGACACAGGCTCCGAACCAAGTAAATCGACTGTGTCTTTGTGCTGCGATTATTTTTGTCTTTATTTCCGCTGCGTACGTGCTCTTTACGAAAGTCCGAACGATTTCCGATATTCACCCCCCCTCTATCAGTTTTCTCGATCCAACATGATCCACTGACGGATTCTTGGATTAGTCGCCCGTCCGGGGTGGATACCAAGTAAATCGGTTTGTTAGCATTATTCTCTCTTGATTAGTTTATTTTTATTTATATTTCCGCTGCACTAACAATCTTTTAGAGAATTTAACGAAAAAGTGCTATTCACCCCCCTCTTGCAACGTCTTCGATCTATCAGTATTTGAATGATGTTTGTGGATCAAGTGTATGGGTACCAAAAGATTATGTTTTTCGTATTGTTTAGGTAGAAGAGAAGAAGGATTCAAACAAGTGGATTGTGGATAGCGGTTGCTCAAGACACATGACCGGTGATGTGAGCATATTCTCCACAATTAGCTACTGAAAAGAAGGAACGGTGTCTTTTGGG
This sequence comes from Boesenbergia rotunda, assembly GCA_024364735.1. Lineage (NCBI taxonomy): Eukaryota > Viridiplantae > Streptophyta > Magnoliopsida > Zingiberales > Zingiberaceae > Boesenbergia > Boesenbergia rotunda. The sequence continues at coordinate 117,526 of JAGFNQ010005327.1, forward strand.
AATAGTGGAAAGCTCAAGATTATAGGTAGAGGCACAATTGAGGTATCACCTACAATCATCATCCATAAAGTGCTTCTAATTAAGGACATGGAATTCAACTTGCTTAGCATGTTAGTCAATTATGTGATGTCGGGTATAGAGTTGAGTTTCATGCTAATAAATGTCTGGTTAGGCACAATAGGTCGAAAAATGTTATGTTGGAAGGATATAGGGAAGCAAATCTTTATTATCTTAATCTCTCCTATGCTTCTAACATTTCTACTAAGTGTCTCATATCAAAAGAAGAAGAAGGATGGCTATAGCATAGAAGGCATGGACACATCAACATGAAGAACATAGCAAGAGTGTCCAAGATGGAGTTGCTAAAAGGACTACCAATGATCAAGTATGCTAAGAATAAAATGTGTGATGCATGTTAAGAGGGTAAGCAGTACAAGTCATCACATAAAGGTAAAACCCTAACTAGTACTTCTCTACCATTGGAATTATTCCATTTAGATTTATTTGATTGTCATAGTGCTCCTTCATTAGTAGGAAATAAATATTGCTTAGTAATTATTGATGATTTTTCTAGATATACTTGGGTTTATTTCATGAGACATAAGGATGAAACTCTAGAGATATTTGTAGGATTAATCAGCAAAAGGGTTGAAAATGAGAAACATCTCAAAATCAACCGAATTAGAAGTGATCATGGTGGAGAGTTTGAAAATTCAAACTTCTCTAACTTTTGTTTAGGAAATGGGTACAAACATGAATTTTCATGTCCAAGAACACCACAACAAAATGGGGTTGTAGAAAGAAGGAATCGGGCTTTGCAAGAAGCGGCTAGGACTATGCTTAATGCTTATTTTTTACCTAGCTATTTTTGGGCGGAAGCGGTAAATACCACTTGTTACATCCAAATTCGAGTTTTAATTCATAGATTTTTAGAAAAGACACCTTTTGAATTGTGGAATGGGAAAATCCCTCAAATTCACTATTTTAGAGTGTTTGGTTGCAAGATCTATATCTTAAATACTAAGGTTGACTTAAGGAAATTTGAGTCTAAGGCGGATGAAAGGATTCTAGTTGGGTCTCATCTACTAGTAGAGGGTATAGAGTATATAACAAGAGGACTAAATTGATTGAGAAATCATCCAATGTGGATTTTGATGAGTCTACTAGTACATACCCTAGGAAATCCTCCATTGACAAGGATATAAGAGAAAATCAAAACCTTACCCCAAGCAATCCAAGACTTACATTTAGGGGGTATTGATCAAGTGGGAGGAAGAAATGCATCAGATGATGAATAAGGCACTAATGATCATGAAGTAGATGAGCCCACAATCTCTAGGACCTTAAGGCACCATCAAGATCATCATATTAACCAAATAGTTGGAGATGTTGATCAAGGAGTAAGGACTAGATCCTTTTTTTTTTTTAAACTAATAGAAGAATTTTATTTCAAGAAGAAAGAAATCCATATTAGAAGGGGGGCCAAACCTAACCTTCTAATATAGAATTACAGAGAACAAATTGATTTACAATTTGGAACACCAACAAATTGACTAAAAATATTTCCATATGGTATAGGCATTTAATATTGTTTATATCCCCAACAATAATGTTTCACTTTGGCATATTCATAATCCTTTGAGGATACCAGTTAAAAAAAATTATCTCAGCTTGCACCTTTTTACAATGAAGCATCCATCATTTGCTGACTGCAATAAAACCATTCGACCAAATGTCAGTTTGAGCAATCACGCCCAGAATAAACAGGCTGCATTCATCTTTGCTCTATCTTATATTCAGCATGAGCATCATAGTACTGTGAACAGACCGGCAGAACAACAGATCTTTATAAATTTCAGCAACCAGCCTTGTGACCTTATAGGGAATCCATTTTGTCACATCCTAAAATAGCATGTATTCATCAAGATTATTTCATCAGACCACTGTGTTTGTATTAGAATGCTGCTCACAAATTTTGCACTCTCTCATCAGCATATCAGATTTCAGAAGTAATTATGTAGATTATACATCCTGCTTCGAATTGCCGTTGGATCATTCTGTGCATGGCTGGGGCTCTTGTGACTTTTCCAAGCTTTCAAATTAGTCAGTGTCTTTTCCAGTTCAATTATACAGGAATCAAGACAAGGAAGCTTTAAGCTAGCAATTGGAATCACAGGTTTTTCCAGTAGATGTAAGGATCTTCATAGCCATAGAAAACCAATAAAGGAGCAAACATATTGATCAGCAATAATTGCACGAGAAATGCAAGCACACCATCGGCAGCAGCAAAGAGAAATGCTGAGTTCCTGCCAGAGATATACTCAGGAAGAGCATGCTTTAAGCAGTAATAACTAGGTTTATAACATTCATTACAATAGAAACAAATAAGCCGTAGAGAAGACATATAAGCTACTTCAACTAAAAGAAAATCAATTGAAGTAAGAAGTGTAGATGAACGTATCTGCAAATTGAGGAAATATTTCCAAGGATTTCCAATAAGTTTCTTCTTTATAATTAATAGAGATCTCCTTCCAAACTAGAGAAAGCCATCAATATATATAGGGATCTTCTCTTTCCAGTACAGCAGGAGGATAGAAACTACTTCTTAGAAATTCAAAGATAACAAAGCTTCTCTTTTCGAAGCTCAGCGAGAATATAAGGTCTGAGTTTTTGAGAAGTAGCCGCTAATTTTCTGACAGTTATAAGCAAAAACATAATTGAAACTGAAGTATGAAACCCAAATATATCAAGAATTAGATGTGGACCTCAGTCAGAAAATCAGCACACAAAAAACTGAAGTAGTCCTCAGTTCAGAGCTTCAGCAATTAAAAGGTGGTTAAAACCTCAACTTACAATAAGCAGCTTCTTGACCAAAGTTATCATTGAAATATCCAATTATTTCTCAGCACTACAGCTGCGCAAATAGGGAATCCTGGTCACTTTTATCAGAGTTCCAGAGCTTTTTCTTTGAGAATCTAATATAAGGCAAGTTAATCCTATCAAGCTTACAAATGCCAAAGAGTGATTTATCTATTGCGTCCTCCCACTTTCTATGGTTGGGTGATAAGAAAGCTTGATTTGCAATATGATCCGCTGCCGCATTTGCTTCCCTGTACACATGAGTACATTTTACCTGATACTTCCGTATTATCATCTTGCTCTTAAGAATCAGATTGCGTAAATCCCATGGGAAACAAGCAGATTTAAGCATATTCAGAGCAAGCATTGAATCAGATTCAAGCCAAAGAGGGAACCAAAAATTTTCCACACATAATTCTAGCCCTACAAGTATTGCTTTCAACTCTGCTCTAATATTTGTACCAATACCAATCAAGCCACATTTAGTTTGTAGGGGTAGTCCTTCATGATTCCTGATTATGACACCATAAGAGGAAAGTCCTGGATTCCCTTTAGAGCAACCATCTGTGTTGAGTTTGAAAGAACCTAATTTCGGCTTCCTCCAATATACAGCCGAAATCATTATGGTTGATCTAATAGATACTTGGAAACCCAGAGTTTGAGCAATGCTTTTACAATTTTTCCAGTGATGTTGTTTTATCAGACCTGAAATCATGCCTAAATGTAAATAATTTTTAATTTTCCATATGATTTTTCCTGCAATTGGCTTTATTCCTTGATGTTTAGCTTCATTTCTAGCATTCCATAGAAACCACACAATCAAGAAAGGAATAGCTTCCTTAACATGACCGTCCCTTGCCCAAGAAGCACCCAATCTCCAGCTATCAAAGAATAGAAATCTATCAACCCCAAATAGCTGCGAAAAGTGAAACCATACCTCTTTGGCAACAAAACTGCTAAAAAATAAATGGTCCCATGTCTCCAAAGAATTACAGCAAAGACATCTAGAGGCTAAATGCACTCCTCTTCCTTGTAAAATGTCATCCACAGGTAAGCGATTCCTCAAAAAACGCCATATGAAAACTGAAATACTCGGAGGCAGCAGCTTACTCCAGCAAGCACCCCAGTTCGTGGCAATTGGGTGTGTATCTCTAATACAATTCCACGCAGTTTTTAGAGAAAAACTTCCATTACAAGACGGCTTCCAAATAATTGTATCTAAGGCAATAAGGAAAGCCCCTGCGTGAGTTGAAACCTCCTCCATATTAGGAATCACAATCTCTAGAATATTTTCCATAATATTAGCCGGAACTATCTCTCTCAGCTTATTCACATTCCAGCCCTGAGCATCCCAAAAATCTTTAATTTTGGAATTTGGGTTAACTACTTTAGTCAACCTTTGATATAGAGGCTCTTTGTCCAGCCAATTGTCGTACCAAAAGCTAATCTCTCCTTGTCCAATGATCCAACCAATGTTCTTCTCTGCTAAACTTCGAACTTTGATCAATCTACGCCAAAAAGGAGAGCATTTCCAGCTTATCGATACCACATTTGGATGCTTCCTGTTACAGTACAGTTTATTAAGAAACATTGCCCAAGGTGTGCTTTGCTCTCTAAATCTAAACCAAAGCCTCATAGCATTTGCTGTAGCAATATCAGATAATTTCCTTAGGCCTAGACCTCCTTCAGATTTGGGTTTGCAAGCTTCCACCCAGGCTACCCAATGAATCCTCCTGTTTGAGTCAGATGAACCCCAAAAAAATTTTGCAAAGATCATCTCTAATTGATAAAGAACTGATAAAGGTGGAAGGAGAACTTGTAAAATGTATAGGGGGATCGAATGTAACACACTTTGAAATGAGGGTCAACCGACCCCCATAAGATAATCCTCTAATATTCCATCCAAGAAGCTTTTTGCGCGCCTTTTCAATTAGAGGTTGGAAGTATTTTGATTTCCTGTTTCCAGCTGCGATAGGAACTCCTAGATATATAATGGGTGCATTGCCTTCCACAAAACCAGTAATTGATGAAATTTGTGCCTTCCGAGCCGTGTTAATACTTTTTGCAGGAAAAAACAGACTTTTACTAGCATTGATTGCTTGGCCAGAACAGGTTTCGTATGAATCCAGGAATGTCTTTAATCTTTTGATATTGTTAATAGCCCCATTCGTTACAATCATAATATCATCTGCATATGCTAGATGTGATATTCTAATGTCACATCCTGAAATGAAATATAATTGTGGAAACTTGCAAAAGAATTTATCCAAGCCTCTAGATAAAAATTCAGCAGAAATTATAAATAAAAGAGGAGATAATGGATCACCTTGCCTTAGCCCTCGCTTTGAATGAAAGAAACCCTCTAGATTGCCATTTACTTTAATAGAAAACCAACACTCAGTAATGCAGCGGCGAATCAAGTCTATAAAGGAATTAGAAAAGCCAAAAGCTTCCATGATTCTAAATAAAAAACTCCATTGCACTCTATCAAAAGCCTTAGCCATATCTAGCTTTAAAATCAGATTGCCACCTCTAACATGGTAGTTTAACTTGTGATTGAGTTCTTGGGCCAATAAAATATTATCAGAGATTAGCCTTCCTGCTACGAAGCCACTTTGCGATGGGGAAATCAAGTTTCCCAAAATCTGCCCCAACCTTGAAGAAATTATTTTGGAGATGATTTTGTTAGAAACATTACACAAACTAATAGGCCTGAAGTCCTTCCACTGCTGAGCATTGTCTATTTTAGGAATTAAAACTAAAGTGGTGGCTGCCATACCTTTTGGCATTGAATTACCATAAAAGAAATCTGTAATTGCCTCCAATATATCTAGTTTTATTATTTCCCAGCATGCAATATAGAACTCAACAGAGAAGCCGTCTGGGCCAGCTGTACAATTCCTTCCCATTTCCCATATGGTTTGCTTAATCTCTTCCAATGTTGGCAACGAAATAAGATTGGAGTTTTCCTCTGCAGTTATGAGTGATGGAATACAATCAAAGTTAACTGACTCACAATTGAAATCCTCACCTGTCAATAGATTTTCAAAGAAACCCACGACTGAGGAGTTAATTTCCTCTGGTTTATCCAAACATATACCATCTTCCCATATTCGAAAAATCCTACTAGTCATCCTTTTTTTTTGCACCAAACTATGGAAATATTTTGTGTTCCTTTCACCTTCCACAACCCACTTAGCCGCAGCCTTTTGTCTCCAAAAGATCTCTTCCATATTGAGAGTTTGAAAAAGAATTGCTTGCTGTTTTGCTCGATTTGATTTGTTTGCTTCTGTAGGATCTGCATCATAGTTTTTTTCAGCCCTTGCGAAAAGCTCCTCTGCCTTCTTAATATTATCATGGATATTGCCAAAGATTTCCCGATTCCACCATTTCAGGTGTGATTTTAATCTCTTTAGCTTTGATTGCAGTTTGAACATACCAGAACTCGAAATGGGCAGCATCCAGTTTAATCTTACAGTTTGTAGAAAATTCTGATGACTAATCCACATGTTCTGAAACCGAAAGGATGTAGCCAGTTTTGAGAATTTAGGGAAGGTAATTAATAAAGGACAGTGATCAGAAGCCGCTCTAGACAAATGCTCTACCCGCACTGAGAAATCTTGAGTGTGCCAAGAAGGTGAGATAAGCATCCTATCCAACCGTTTCCAGATTTTGCCATTTGTCCAAGTAAATTTGTCACCCACATAGCCACAATCTAGCAGCCCAGATAACATCAGAAATTCATTGAAGTCATTTGTCGGACCCAAATTAGAGAGAAAACCTTTAGAACATTCATTAGGGTTAGAGACCACATTAAAGTCTCCTCCTATTAGCCAATAAACATCATTATTTGGCTTATTATTCAAAAGACTCTCCCAAAGCAGAGATCTCTCTGATTGAGTGCATTTAGCATATACCACCGTAATGATCATACTAATAGGAAAAAGTGGAGAGCTTATTTCCAAGTGCAGAAATTGCTCATGATCAGTTATAATCCTGCATTTGATATTAGAATCGAACAAAAACCAGATTTTACCAGAGCAATTCGATATGGCTGTTTCAAAATCTAATTTTTTAGTAATAAGAGCTTCATCTAATACAATAAAAGGCTCTAGAATTCCAAGGAAATTAAGATGATAATATTTTTTCAAAAATATAATTCGGCGCAGGGATGCTTTATTACCAATACCTCTTATATTCCAAATAATTCCAGACATTAAAAGATTGAAGAAGATGTAAACTTTTTATTCTGAGCTTTGCTTCTAGTTTCCCTTCTATCTCCAATTGGGATATTAATGGGAACAGCCGCCTTTTTTCCTTTCTTGTTCATCACATTTAAAATTGTGCTCTGAATCTGTGTAGTTTCCCCAGTCTCTAAATTTTCTGATTCAGCAGGGATGTTGCTTTTGTTACTGTCTTTTTTCATGCTGGAAAATTCTGGCCTTTCTCTCATATTTAATGCGTTCGGCAAGGATGAGGAAGAGTGGCTTTTTGTCAACTGATCTGCTTCTGCCTCATCAGATTCTACTTCCATCTCAAGAGATTTATATAATACAGCTTCACTTGCAGCCTCTTCCTCCTGATCTGAATGAATTGTTAATTCCTTCTGCATATATAGTGTATTTTCATCTCGCAGCAACTTTTGTAAATCCCCTATCTCCTTTCCTTTAGCATAGCTTGTAGATTTGTCCACAGCTTGCAAATCTGATCCAGCTGCCTTTATTTGAATCTCTTTGGAAATTCTAATAGTATCACTATCATATCCTACCTGAATTGCAGAAACTTCCACCTCTTCTTGTATGTCATTTCCCAAATCAGCTAGCAAGTTGAACTGATTATTAGAAACTTCATTTCTTTTATTAGATATAGCTTTTTTCCCTGCTTGATCTGCTTTTTTAATCCACATCATTTTCTCTGGACGAGAAGAAAACATATCATCTGTTTGCAAATCAGGAAAAACTGAAAACATTGCTTTTCCTCCTTTATTGTTTTGATTTTCATTTGGAATTTCTTCAGACACGTTCTCTTTATTTTGAGGAGCCTTCCATATTGGTTTTGGATTGTTTCCATTGACATAGCATTCACTCTCATTATGTCCCAAGTGTTTGCAATCCACACAATATTTTGGTAAACGTTCATATATAACTTTCTGTAGTCTTTTTTCCTCCCCAATGCCTATCCAAAAGTCTTCAACTTTGGGTTTTAGCAAGTCAAACTCAACACATATTCGAGCAAAGGATAATCTAAGGCCTTCAGCTGTGCCTTCATCGACTTTAATGGGATTTCCAACAATCCTAGCCATCGAGAAAAGACTATGCTTATTGAACATGTGGATCGGCAGATCAGGTAGTTGAATCCAGATTGGCACTATCGAAGATTCAGTTTCATATGTAAAATGTGGAGACCATTTGAAAATTCTCAAAGCCACACCACCTATAAACCAAAGTCCACGACCCCATATTCTAGCCATGTCTTCATTAGATGTTAGGTGAATAAAAATGTGACCAGCACGGAGAAATCTAATGTTATATGAACTTGATAATCCTAAATTATCAAAAGCTTGAAGGATCACTGCTTGAGTAGGTCTCCATCCCGAAAATTTTCCAATTAGAGCAAATTGATAAGGTTCAGCCATACCTGCTAATTCCTCTTCAGAATAAAAGATGCCAGGTTTGTTGTTGTAAATCGTAATCGGCTTAAATGAACTCCCCACTTCATCAAAGCCTTTCTTTCGCGTTCGAGGTGAGGCAGGCTTTACGGCTGCTGCATAAGAGGGGATTTTGGAAGCCAGATTTGGAAACTGAGGAACATCTAGAGGATCGATCATCGAAATTGACGTCGCCAAGTGAGGAGGGTTTGCCTCCGAATTTGCAGCCGATTTCACCGTCTCTATCTCTGTTGTTGCTGTCTTGGAAGCGGAGATAGGTTGTGATACATCACGCGAGGGAATCAAAGGTGGAAAATTAGCAATGGTATGGGGCGCAAGAGGATGTTGTTGATTCGACGCCGGCGTCCTAGAGACGCCGGTGGCTTGCGCCACCATCTGGAGGCGCGCGCGCACCCAAACCAGTGAGAAATCGCCTTTGAATCGCCCCTAGGGAAAAACGCCGGTCAGACCCCTAAGGACTAGATCCTATTTTAGAGAACATGTTAGTCAAATTGCTTTAATATCACAACTAGAGCCAAAGTCAATTGATGAAGCCTTAGTTGATGCGGATTGGATTCTAGCAATGCAAGAAGAGTTAAACCAATTTGAAAGAGTGAAGTATGGGAATAGTTCCAAGGCCCAATGATAGTACAATTGTCACAACAAGATGCGTCTTTAGAAATAAATTGGATGATCAAGGGAGAGTCACTAGCAACAAGGCTAGATTGGTAGCTAGGGGTTTCAACCAAGTTGAGGGACTTGCCTATGATGAAACTTATCCTCCCGTAGCTAGATTGGAGTTCATCCAGATTTTGTTAGGATATGCCGCCCACATGGGTTTTAAACTTCATCAAATGGATGTGAAATCGGCATTTCTCAATGGGTTTATTAAGGAGGAAGTGTATGTAGAACAACCACCCGGTTTTGAAAACATAGACTACCCTAATCATCTTTATAAATTGAGGAAAGTCTTATATGGGTTGAAACACGCTCCCCGAGCTTGGTATGAAAGGCTTTCATCTTTCTTAGTTTCCAAGGGGTTTAGAAGGGGAACAATTGATCCAACTCTATTTCTTAAGTCTAAGGATAATGACATTTTTGTAGCCCAAGTTAATGTTGATAACATTATTTTTGGGTCAACAAATAATGAGTTCCTTCATGAATTTATCAAGCACATGGAAAATGAGTTTGAAATGAGTCTTGTTGGGGAGTTTACTTTCTTTTTAGGATTGCAAGTCAAGCAAACAAGTGAAGGAACTCATGTCTATCAAACAAAGTATGCTAGGGAAATTATTAAGAAATTTGGATTGGAAAATGCTAAAGTAGCATCTACCCCCATTGGAACAAATGTCAAGATGGATAGTGATCATGAGGGAAAGGTAGTTGATCCAAAACAATATAGGAGCATGATTGGTAGTTTGTTGTATCTCACCGCTAGTAGACCCGATATACTATTTGCGGTAGGCATGTGTGCAAGGTATCAATCTTGTATCAAAGAGTCTCACTTAGTAGTAGTAAAAAGGATTTTAAGGTATATTAAGGGCACTCTTAATGTTGGTCTTTGGTACCCTAGAACTCCAAATATTGATTTATTTAGGTACACCGACTCCGATTATACGGGTTGCAAATTGGATAGAAAGAGTACTAGTGGTGGGTATCAATTTCTTGCATCATCCCTAGTTAGTTGGAGTTGTAGAAAACAACCATGTGTTGCCTTGTCAACAACTAAGGCCAAATATGTGACAATGGGTGGTTGTCTAGCTCAACTACTTTGGATCATGCATATCTTACAGGATTATGAGCTTCATTACTCCAAGATCAAAGTATTATCTGATAATGTGAGCACTATTAATTTGACCAAAAATCCGATGCATGACTTTAGGACAAAACACATTCAAGTGAAGCATCACTTCATTAGAGATCATGCGGCAAGGGGTGACATTGAATTACATTATGTTGAATCAAAGTCCAACCTTGCCGACATATTTACCAAGCCTCTACCCGAAGCAGAATTCACATCTCTAAGAAGAGGACTTGGTATGTGTTTTGTAGAAGTGTAAATTTGGTCGTGGGGTAATGCAATAATAAGGTAGTGCATGAGATGTTAGGATGATACAAATAACTCACTTATGCTTATGGCATATTGTTGGGTTGTTGGATGTATCACATTATTGAAAATAGACCAACTATGGGAAAGCAAATGTTTAATTAATGGACATCTTGCCCATAGATCATAGTTGGATATTTCAAATAATTTGAAAACATTTCTGTGTTTTATTTGATATGACATAAGTTTGTGAAACATATAATTTCAAAACTATGATGAAAGTTTGGTACAAAGTTGGATGTTTTCAAAGAATTTGAAGTTTGGTCAAAAAGTCAAACATGTTTAGATTTTCTATGGAAATATATTTTTCTCTATTTAAATACATCATAAGAAACTTGTTTGCAAAGTTTCATGATTTTTTGAATTGTGTGGAATTTATAATGCATTTCTGAATTTTAGCTCAGAAGCTGCAATGTTCAGACTGAAATGTATCAGTCGACTGCCTCCTGGGGGCAATCGACTGAACTATCTGTAAATTGGCAATACAAAGGCACCAGTCGACTGATAACTGTCTCAGTTGACTGGTCCTTCTGGTTTCTGGTTTCTGGGGTTTTTGGAAAAAGAAAGGTATTCATATTTGGTGTCAATGGTTAATATTGCTTGAAGCAATCCTTTTGATGGTGTCAAAGGGGGAGAGTTGGGAGGTTTAAGTTAGTTTTGTAACTTAACATGTAAAAATTAAAAATTATGTGGAGGGCATAGGTTAAGGGGGAGGATGCGTGTTTATGCTTCTTAATTTACTATGTTTTTAATTTTCAATTGTTATTATTGTACATAACTTAAACATATTGCTACACATTAAAAAGGGAGAGATTGTTGGTGCAATCGACCCAAGTGTGATCGAGTGGATCATGGGTTTTAATGTGTATGTCAATATATTAAGTTAGGTTGTCATGTTGGTTTGATATATGTGTTTGAGTAATGTAGGACTTGGTGAATCACATATGATGTACGCATCTAAGGGACGAGAGCTGAAGGAAGAGAACTCCGAGGGAAATCCAGGGAAGTAGACTTCAAGGGCATACGCGAAGGATGGCATGGAGGCAATCCATGGGCTTGTGTATGCATCCAGGGACGAAAGTTAAGGGAAGAGAACTTCAAGGGGCGAACCAAGGGAGTGGACTTCAAGGCATATGCGAAGGATGGACATCGTAGTGAGTTTTAGTGGAAATGTAAGTTGGGCTGTTGACTGCGAGAAGGGCCAATCGACTGCTAGCGCAAAACTGAAACTCACAAAAAGATCAGTCGACTGGTCCAGGCACCAGTCGACTGATCTGTTCAAAAATATAGCCGTTGGCTAGCCACTGGCTTGGCATCATTCGATTGCCCCTTGGGGCAGTCGAGTGGTGTCGGGGGTTGAGCTATTTTAGGAACAACTCTCTCCTCTATTTAAGGAGAGACATTGGAGCAGAATAGGGCTGCGGTTCTTTATTGTAAGATCCTATTCTAAGTGTTCAAAGTCTCCATTGCTTACTCTCTTCCTCCTAGTCTAATTTTCATCTTGTAAAAGAGGAAGAGAGCATCTTGTGAAGGTTTCTCTACCTTGAAGGAGAAGATCATAGTGAAGCTCGCATGTGTGGTGTGGATCCTTGAATTAGTCACCTCTCTGAGGTGGATACCAAGTAAATCAGGGAGTTAGTATTGTTTCTTTTATCTTTTGATTTTGTTTTTGTGCTTTAGCTAACATTCTTGTAGACAAAATCAAAAAGAAGCTATTCACCCCCCCCCCCCTCCTCTAGCTAAACGCCAAGGTTCCAACATAACGTACTATCATCTCACCCCACCCTGGTACTATGTTAGGCAAGAATCAACCAATCTTTTTCCTATCTAGCCATTCTATATTAAGAAAAAAAATAAGCTAGCATGAATCACATGATAGATATATAAAAAAAATAAACAGATGCATGGGCATGACAGTTATGCATGCATCAATCAAGTCAAATCGTTTTACTTAGGATTCTATTAAAGTGTCAAATTGTCGACTTGATACAGAACGTGTGAACCCGTGAATATGTCAATCCACTTTGACATATTTATTATTATTAATTTGAAGGTTTTAGTTGGATAGAATTTTACTTAGTTTCATAACTGAAGGTAATTAATTTGAAATTTAGTTTATGGATTTTATATAAATTTTGGATTTTGAATTAGTCTAGCTCATGTATGAATTTTACTTAGTTTTTAAGAATTGCAATTAATTATGATTTATGTTTTTAAGAATTATGATTAATTAAGATTTAAGTTGTTAAGAATTAATTAAGATTTAAGTTGTTTAAGAACTTAAATTTAAGTTGTTAAGAATTAAGATTTATGATTTAATTAAGATTGAAGTTGTTAAGAATTAATTAAGATTTAAGTTGTTAAGAATTAATTAAGATTAAGAATTAAATTAAGAATTAAGTTGTTAAGAATTAATTAAGAATTAATAGTTAAATTAAGAATTAAGTTGTTAAGAATTAATTTAGAATTAAGAATTTAATTGTTAAGAATTAATTAGGATTTAAGAATTAAATTAAGAATTAAGTTGTTAAGAATTAATTAAAGATTAATTTGTTAAGAATTAAGTATTAATTTGTTAAGAATTAATTAAGGATTAATTTTTAAGATTTAATTAAGATTTAGATTTAATTAAGATTGAAGTTTTTAAGATTTGAATAGTAATTTTGGATTTAATTGCATCATTTCCATTAATTCAAAAAATTCTGATTCATCTACTATTTCTTTTGTTTTTACGTTTTTAATTTTATTTAATATTTCTGTTTTATTTGAATTCTTGTGAGCCTTTTTAATTATATCTTCAATTTTAATAAATTCATCTTCATCTTCAGAATCATATTCATCTTCATCTACAAAGTTATATTCAGAATTAATAAAAGTTATATTATTTCTTCAAAATAGGTAGAATAATTTTCAGGATATCTAATTAAGGTTTATCATTATCTTCAAAATAAATAGATTCATTAATTAAGGGTTGACTATTATCATCAACATTATCTTCAGAGTTATTAAAATTATCAGAAATAATATTAATTAAAATTTCATCACTATCCTTAGAATTATTAAAATTATTTATTAATTGGCATTTCATCATTATCCTTTGAATTATCAGAATTATCAAAAAGATTATTAATTAAAATTTCATCACTATCCTTAGAATTTTCAAAATTATCAAAAACATTATTACTTAAAATTTCATTACTATCCTTAGAATTAATTTAAAAAAAATTGTAGAATTAATATTAACGATTAAGGAATTAATATTCAATATTTTAATATTGTCAATGCTCGATTTGGATCCATTACTAAGTAATTTCTCATGTAACACATTAAGTTTGCTATACAAAAAATCTAATTTATTGTGTAAATAATCTAACTTAACAGTAAAATCAACATGATTATCTAAGTTATCAGAAGAAATATCTAACTTTGCTGGAATTTGAAAAGCACTTTTGTAGGAATTAATTTTTCGTACCTTCGTCGCATTTTCTAGCATTGTGGATCGGGTCATTTTCTAGTCTGAACACTAATTCTTGTTGTGTCCTACATTTGGCACTGGAAACACCGGGTATGACTTTTGTCCCTCCGAACTCCTGGCGCTGATTCCTTCGTTGCCGTCGGTGGTGAAGTACGAATCTTACGAGTAAGACACTGGTTTTTTGTAATGTCCTCTATCTCTGTACTTAAAACAAATTATATGAACTTTAAAAATGGACATAATTTAAATATAACTTTATTCACCCTTGGCTCCCCTGAAATTTTTGGTCTTCTTTACTCCTTGGGCGGTGAGTCCGATCAGAGCCACCTGCTCTGATACCAATTATGGGATTGGTGGCGTCGATAGAGGGGGGGAGTGAATATCGACTCGAACATTTTCCTAAAGCTTGTCATTCGATCAATCATCTTTCTATCAAAAATGTTAATACCCAGTGGAATAATAATTAAAGAAAATAAAGCAGTAGACACACAGGATTTATTTACTTAGTTCCCAATCCCCCAGGCTCAGTACATCCAAGGCCTATGTACTCGGCGTAAGTCTACTAATGGTCTACTTTCCGAAATTTCCGGAGGCAGAGAAAACCCATCTTACAGTTTGAAATGCAATCACAATTATAAAGAATAATTACAACTTATAAATTAAAAGCAAACCACACAAACTCGACGATCCCGACCAATCTGGAACTCCGAAGCATCGCGCACTTCATCTTGGAGCCTCTTTGGTCGCAGCGCTTCGCCTTGAGCACTTTTGCTTTGCACAGAATGAATGAGCAGATGGAAAACTTGATATCCTGAAGTGAGAGATCGAACCCCTTTTTATACTAGCTTTATGGGCACCTGATAAGCTTCTAGGCACCTCATAAGGGTCAAATCTGATTCGATCCAGCGAACTCAGTGCTGGGATAAAGCATGCTTCTCATGCGCCTAGTAAGCTTCAGGCGCCTAGTATATTGGGCTCCTGGGATGGACACCCTCAACCTAGGGCGCACACCGCCCAGGGCGCCTGATTCATATCAGGCGCCTGGGAAGCCTTTTCCCAGGTCATGTTACGTTTACTCTCCTATCTTGCCTCCAACTCCAGGTACCTGCAAGACAACAAACATACAACAAGCAGACAAATAATCTTAAGCCTTAATTGATTGATTATGACTTTTGGATTTTACCTAAAATCCTAAGTCAAACCGACGCCTATAGTTTCTTTTCCCAGGGAACACATCCTCACCTACTACACCCTGAAGAAGTTACCTTTTACCAACCGAAACCTCCGGTTGGACTTTTGCTCAGCCTTCGAGGACCCATATCTCAAGACGTCTGACCTCGACCCGTCTCTACTTCTGTCCGTGATCCCCGCTCGGTTAGTTTTTTGCTCGGCCTCCGAGACTCCCGGATCTCGAGACGTCCAATCCTCGACCCGTCTCTACTTCTGTCCGTAGTCCTCGCTTGGCAATGATTCCGTTGCCCGATCCCCGACCAGGACATTGTGCTCAATCCCCCAGACCAAGACTTCTTGCCCAGCTTCACTCACCAGGACTTCGTCCACCTAGCTACACTCACTAGGACCCAGCTTCACTCACCATTATTTCTTCCACCTAGCTTCACTCACTAGGACCCAGCTTCACTCACTAGGATTTCATCCACCTAGCTTTACTTACTACGATTTTGTTCCTTTATAATGACTCCTTTACTAGTCATCTTAATCCTGACTAGACTTCTCTCTGCCAAACATCAAGTCCTGTTTGGCTTATCCTTGGTCTACTTGACCAGATATGAGTTTAGTCATTCTGCCAAATATCAAGTCCTGTTTGGCTTATCCCTGGTCAAACTGGCCAACCATGGGTTCTATTCACTCTGCTAAACATCAGATCCTATTTGGCTAATCCTTTATCAAACTGATCAAACCTGGGTTTACCCTACCAAACATCAGGTCCTGTTTGGCTTAACCCTTGATCACTTTGACTATACCTTAGTATGTTGTTACTGCCAAACATCAGGTCCTATTTGGCTAACCCTTTATCAAACTGATCAAACATAAGTTTACCCTACCAAACATCAGGTCCTGTTTGGCTTAACCCTTGATCACTTTGACTAGACCTTAGTATAATGTCAAATATTGAAACACTAGAGGTTGACTATTCATGACTGATGCTCTTTGCACCAACAATTTGAACACTACTAAGATGATTTTTAAAAAGGAGTATAAATTATATCTTTTAAAACATATTTTAAAAATGAAAATATAAAATTTTAATAAAAATAAATTATATTTTATTCTCAATGCTCCCCCGAATTAATTGTATATCCTTAATCACTTGTCCTCCAAAACATGGTTAGATTTAAAAGTCCAAATTAGGTTTGGAAAAGTTAAGTTAAAGAAACAAGGTTTAAATTTTAAAATGGAATTTTTGATGATGTCTAAGTATGTGGTATAAGTCTAGTCTAGCATACACATCATGAGCAAGGAAGTAACCAAACATATCATATAAAAGTGCTAAGCAAGTCAGAGAGCAAAACAAGTCTCAACACACAATACAACATTAGTCAACTCAAAACACAAAGTCAGTCAAGTCTAAGCAAGACAGAAGTCAGCTAGGTCTCGTTTGGAGGAGGTGGAGATGTAGGAATGAAGGACTGCATCTGATCCTCTATCCTATGAAATCCTATGGTGATCTGAGTATGTAGTCCTATGACCAAATCTCGAACCTCCTCACAAAGATCAGTAACTACATCTTGGATCTCCTAGCGAAGGTCAACAACAGATTACCGGATCGAGAGTGTGGACTCCTCGAGTCGAGTGAGTCACTGCTCGACGGACCTAGTGAAGTCGGATCCATAAAGGTCTGAAAATGTGTCCAAAATCTCCTCATATGCCTCCTCGTCTGCCTACTTGACTAGCTAATCGGCAACCTACTGTTGGCTCAACAAGTCCGATAGGTGGAGCATCTCCTCTCCAAGACAGAATCCCTTGAACACTGACCTTTATCTGGACTAAGGACATATGTTGTTGAGAAATCATACTCACTTAGCAGAGTGAGTGGACCCTAGGAGATGCCAATGCCTATGGCTATAAAAAGGGCTATCAGGATATCGCAATAGGGCATATGTACTCTCTTTTTAGTGATAGTGGTTGATGCGAGGATAATGTTGTGAAATATGTGGGATGTTATGTCAATGTCTAGCCACTGTCGTAGGGCATAAAGAAAAAAGGAGTGAGAGGGATGGATGGTCAGCACATCCCTAGATGTGGCAGGCAAATTACAGGCAATAAGAATTCTATACAACACATAATCATAGACTTTAAGGGAGAAGGACCTAAAGTCAGTCACAATAGGAGTTCTCTACCCCAAAAAAGTACATATGGATAGTATCCAATGTAATGTCTTAATAGAGTTTGCCAAATGGCATGTTGAATACCAAAAAATTAGGGAGTTAAATAGAAAATTTTGATAATTAAGGGCCTAGTTGAAATTAATCAAACTTGGACGACATTTTTGCAAAAAGCCAAAACACTAATAAAACCCTAATTTTCTCTCCTCTCCTCCTGATTCACCTTCTCTGCCCAACGTCGCATGAGCGGTTTGCATCATCGCTGAACCCTCTGACTTCTTCTTCTTCTCCTCCCTTCTTCTGTCGTCTTCGGCGCGCATGCAAGAAGCGACGAGCGCCACTCTCCTAGACGCGCTGCGATCCTCATGCAAGCAAGTGACGCTCGTCTCTCCTCGCGTCGTTGCCCTCGAAGAAACCTTAGTTTGCAGCCATCTTCCTTCAGCGCCGTTGTTCTCGCGTGAGCACGTAGTGACGAATTTCCTCCTTCAGCCACTACCGAAAAATCGCAGCCCTCCTAGTGACCTTTTCACTGTTTTTCCTTGACCTTTGCTCTGCGCTGACCATCCATCAGGTAAGGGTTTTCTGTGATCATTTAGGTTTGTGTTTGATTTGGTGTTTGGAATCTGGTGTAGATGGAATTTCTGTGGTTGTAGGATTGAAGGGGCTAGTCAGAGGAAGAGGTTGCGCTTGACTCACACGAATTGGTGGCTGATCAGTTAGAGTTGGGCAGTGGAGTGTTTCTGCGTGCTATCAGAGGTATGTTTTAATACCATCAGTATCGATCTGGGATAGTGTCTAGGTCTTTAGTTGTGTTGTTCTTTGGGAATCAGAATTCTGATATGGTTTTTGGGTTATGAATTTTGATCTGGGAGGTTACTTGGGCTATGAATTTGGGTGCAAATCGTAGAAGGTAAACAGTGGGTTGTTGGCATGTTTTGTTGTTTAGTTATTGTCATTTTTGATGTTCGTGATGTAGGTTGTGATGTATAAGTTTGATATGTTATATTTTAGGGTTGGATCCTAATTATTGATAGTAGTTATTTAGTTATATTATTGATTTTATAAATAGCTAAATTTAGTCTTTGATACAGGACCTGACTTTAGACTCACGTTGTCGATCGTGGGAGGTTCTGTTCGTATACGTTCAACAAAAATGGCGGCTACTTCTCCTTAGTACTCGTGTAGTTTCTTTTACCTTAAAGCATGGTTGTTTTATGTCTAATAGGTTGCTTGACCTTATTCCTTGTTGTTTGTTATTTTAACATCGCCGTTGATACTTGTTCTTTGTTGATCTTCGAGTATTCAAAATTCGTATCCGTACAGTATCCTGTTGTTTTCTGTTTTGTAAAGTGCCGCTTGTACGCGAGTACTTAGAAGTCCATTAACACAATTAGGTTTATATGGCATTAGAAATATCCTACCTAGTAGTGTAGGTGCATAATTGTTGGTTTTCGATTTCTGGTTGTTTGTATCGATGCATCATTTACTTGTTGGATTTTTGTTGCATCATTGTTTCTCCGGTTGTTCGTGCATCTTGTAGCATGCACCATATTTGCAAGTTGCATACTAATGACTGTTGGACTTCCATATGGTAAGTCGTCGTTAGTCATTTAGTTGCTCAGTTCACTCAACCACTTGTTGTCGTGGTAGTTATTAGAGTGCGAGCAACTATCCTGTTAGTCACACATGTTACAGTTGTAGGCTAGCAGTGACACTCTCACCGTTGTTTTTCGAGGGATACTAGAGTTGTTAATAGCTCCCCATATATATCGGGGTTTGGAGTGTTGGCTCCCCAGCATCCTGTCCACTCAACCAAACCTTTCTGTGGTATTTGTTGGAGTGCATACAGTTATCACAACCCTATCCACTCGATCACACAGATGGGATGTGTTGGCGGCTTGACTGGCGTCAGGGATGACACATGTCATTGCATCATATGCATATATTGTTGGTGCAGGAAGCACCATATCGAACCTTGTTTTGATATTGGCAAAGGATTCAAAGTTAAGTACTATTTGTGATCTAACGAAGTTATTCAAGTGTGCAGAAAGAAGTCCTAGCGAAGGGCTGCTAAGCACCTGGCGAAGGACTGCCAGGAAAAAAAGTCCTAGCGAAGGGCTGCTAGGCACCTGGCGAAGGATTTCCAGGAAACAAAGTCCTAGCGAAGGGCTGTTAAGCACCTGGCGAAGGACTGCCAGGAAATAAAGACCTAGCAAACGACTGCTAGGCACCTAGCGAAGGACTACTAGGCATCGGAACCTAAGACCCAGCGAAGGGCTGCTGGGCACCTAGCGAAGGGCTGCTAGGAGTCGAAGACCTAGTGAAGGACTACTAGGCACCAGGTGAAGGGCTGCCTAGAACCGAAGACCCAGCGAAGGGCTGCTGGGCACCTAGCTAAGGGATGCTAGGAGTCGAAGACCTAGCGAAGGACTGCTAGGCACCAGGTGAAGGGCTGCCTGGAACTGAAGACCTGCCGAAGGACAGCTAGGCACCTGGCGAAGGACTGCTGGGCAAAAGTCCAACCGGAGGAGCTGGTTGGCAACAGGTAAATTCTCCTAAAAGGAGTAGGTGAGGACGCGTTCCCCATTGAGGGAATAGTAGGCGTCGGTTCGACATAGGGCTCCATTTTGGAGACCCAAATTCAGAACCAAGACAGCTATGGCTGTAAGAATCACTAACATTGTTGCTTTATCTTGTTTGGAACTAACCGTGGATGCAGGACCGAAGGAACGAGTGTCTGCAGCTCAGAAAGCCTCAAATGAGTGAGGCAGCAGCTGGGTTGGGTGCCCGGAAGGACCCGGGTGCCCTAAGTAAAGCCAAACATGAGTTCAGCAAAAGTACGCTTCGGAAGCATACTGGGCGGGGCACCCCCAGCGTCCCAGGCGCCCCCAGTGCCCAGGGCACCCCGGGCTTGAGCCAACGAAGCGAATAAAGATCATCCAGCCAAGAAGCCCACTGAAAGAGTCAACCAGGGCGCCCCCAGCGTCCCGGGCGCCCCCAGTGTCCCGGGCGCCCCCACAGTCAACTCTCAGCCCTATTCGAGTGGGATAAGGGCTGACCGAGAGTTGCTCGAATCGGGTGACACATGGGGGGGGGGGCGCCCCCAACGTTCAGGGCGCCCCAGGAGTCTATAAAAAGCCCCTCGACCCCAAGGCTTCAATACTCACTGCTTCCAACGCCAATACGCTCCTCTACTCAAGCGCTTTGCTCCGGAAACCTCCCAACTCGAGATACAAGCACAGACGACGTCCCTCTGCTCCGAGATACATTCCACACCGGACGTCAATAATGAAGAGCTGTCCTTTTAAGTTTACTGTACTGCAATTATAATATCTGTTTGTAAACATTTTGCGCACATATAGAATTGCCGCAGTAAATGGTCAACGACCGTGGGCCTTGGTGTAGGAGCCGACCGCGACTCTGAACCAAGTAAAATCTTGGTGTTTGTGTGTTGTTTAGTTTTAATTTTTCCGCGGCGTATTCTCTTTTTCATTCCGAAACAATTTATGATATTCACCCCCCCTCTATCGTATTCTCTCGATCCAACATATATTGCATTTATGCATTTTCTTGTGGTTGTTGCATTAATATGAGCTATGGTTGCTGCATTTGGTTGACATGCATGTATATGTTGGTTTTATTGTTGTCGCATTGTTTTATACTAGCTTAGTGTTTATTCGGTTTTATACCATGTTGTTTTATATATGTTATGCATGATTAGGTATTATTATATTTCTTATGGACAGTACTCTATTGATTCTCTACTTAGTTATCCTTTATTATGTCATGCAATTGTCGTCTCATATACCCGCTGAGTCCGCCCGGACTCATCACCCCTGCTTTTTCTTTTTGTTTCAGATAGCAGGTAGTTGCATTTTCTTGGAGCTAGGAGAGGATCCAATTGCTAGTCCCCTGAGTTGTGTTGTTTTATTATTTGGTATTGTTGCTTTATTTTCGTCACTTTTGCTTATCAGATATCGGATTGGTTTTGTTATTATTATAGAGACCTTTTGAGTTGTCTTTGGTTGTGGTTTCTTTTATGTTAAAGGTGGCTGAGCCACCCGTTATTATTCCTATAACTGCGTGGTTATGTCTATCGTTTTTATTTTTGTGGTGCTATCCGCTTGTGGCTATGTTATATGGTGAGAGTGTATGTATTATTTGCCCAACTTGTACGTCATATAGGGGAGTTGCTACCCGATTTTCGAGTAAGCATGTATTATTTTTGTGATGCTAGCCGCCTTTTTCAATTTTGAATTCTCATTTTTTCACCATAAGTTATAATTGTTAAAACGATCAATTTTTGAAAATTTATCATAATTTTTTTAATATTATTTTAATATTTTTTATCGAAATTCGTGCTACCCTAATTCAAGCAATTTTTTTTAACATTAAATTATTACTTTTTCATCATTAATCAGAATTGACAAAATCAACATTTTCAAAAATTTATCATAAATTATTTTTATTATTTTATTATTATTTTACCTCGAAATTCGTGCAACATTTATTTTGGGTTTTTTTTCCCTTCTCCCGCACTACTAATCCAAGACCAAGTCTTGGTACATTTCTATTTTCTTTTTTTGTGTGCAAGATTTATCCTTAATGGCCAATCAAGAATGGAAGAGTGTTTGTCCGCCTCTATTCTCTGGCGAGAACTTCAGAACCTGGAAGGGTCTAATGGAATCCCACCTAAAGGCCCATCTAGATCTATGGATGTAACGACCCGCCTTCTGGTACTAGGCGTTAAGGCGGATCGTCACTACTAACTAACTGACTAACTGGCTGGCTGACTAATTAATGATTTCTAAAAATGCTAAACCAACTGGGAGAATTTTGAAAATTCTTATTTCGCTATTTACTGAACTAACAATTCATAAACATGTTGAAAGTACTAACTAGCCTAAAATAAAGCAAAACTTTTATTTTTTATCTTGGCAGGATTCGATCCCCCAACCTCTGGGTTGCATGGCTAAAGCACTAACCAGCTGCTCTACACCAGTTTTGTTTTACACAGTACCAGTCGACTGCTATATGTCAGTCGACTGGTCGGGCCACAGAATGTTTCTGTGCCCGATACCAGTCGACTGGTATTTTCCCAGTCGACTGGTAGTTCTGAAAACCCAGATTTCAGAGTTTCATAATGTGCCAATGTCGACCTATTCCGTACCAAATGCTCCATAAATTCATATCTAAGCTTCCTAACAGGTCTACAATGATTCTAGGGCATTTGATACATGTTTTTAGGGGGTTTCTAGCATGTATAGCAACTTAGAAATCATAAAAGCGACATGTAGAGACATAAACATGAATGTGCCAAGTTTGTATCAACTTCTTATTGAAACCATTCGTTATTCATATCTAAGTGCATTCTTAGCTACTACATGTCATTCTATATGGTGCATGCATCTTAGAACAAGCATATCCTATATATTTAGCATGTAAATCAAAAGTATCAAGCTCTTATCTCTAAAACTTAAGCATGGATCTAAATTACCATATTACAAGTAAATGACTCATGACATTCAAGCATTCACAAAACCAATATTAAGTTAGGTAAGTAAACTACTTCAAGCATGCTAGGCACCACGAATACAAGTCTAATTAAAGTCATACATGGTTCACATAACATATTGCGGAATAACTAAAGAAGCATAATAAAGACTATTTCTATGCTTTGCATGTTCCGAAGACTTTTATTCCAACTCCACCATCACACACACTTTGCATCAAGCCCGTCGCCTCCGCTACTAATGCTTTCCTTTACCCGTATCTGCAGTATAAGGAAATGCAAACTAATAAGCATAAAACTTAGTAAGTACCATCTAGCCTCACAAAACTATGAAAACTCGAATTATGTTTTTGTAAAACATGCTATGCACATACATGCTCATATCCATAAGTAATCATGCTAGGCTCATGCTAAAATACATATCATAGAATGTCATGGCATATAACTAAGACATGACACATACTGAACTAAAACTGAAAAGTAAGTTATAGCATGCATACATATCTGAACTGGAACTGAAACTAACTAACATAAAACTAATTATTAAATTCACCACATGCTAATATGAATTTCTGAAAACTAAATACATATAGTAGGTGAAAATAATAATCAACTGCTGTGGGCCCGGCAATGTACCAACTGTGCGCACATCCCTAATAAACCCGAGGTAGCAAATCCCGAATCCATTATGGTTCTACTAGGTTATCTAAACCTAGGGGCAACTAGGAGCCCATCCCGTACTAGGTTATCTGAACTAGGGGCAACTTGGAGCCCATCCCTGGACCGAAGTCCGGTACAATGCCAACTGAAAATAAAATAGTTCTTTTATACTTTTCTTTTTCTCTTCTGATTCTTGCTTTTACTAGGTTATCTAAACCTAGGGGCAACTAGGAGCCCATCCCACTGGACCTTGGTCCCAATTATAACTGAAGCAAGAATTTTTATTCTTTAATGCTTGCTATAGCATTAACTAACTAACAATTTAACAAACACCTTGCGATTTAACCCTTTCTTTTCTTTTAAAGTCGCTCCCTGGGCACTCGAACATGCTCCTTAACCCGAAACTGAAGGGTAAGTGCACTCAAGCACATCCAGGGATACATTCAGACTCTAAAACTAATCCGAAGGGTTAATACAACGTGTTTGTTCATAATCCTCGGTATCTAACCGTAGGACATACATATAAGGAACTAAAGCATACGAAACGTCAACCGAAACTACTTATACTGCAGGTGAGGGATACTTACATCCTGCGCTTGTTCTTACGACTCTAAAGCGTAGGCTTTTTGGAAAAAGAACGATCCTTAGAGTTTCGGAGAGCTTCTAACGGAGAATTCTTCCTCGGAGAAATTTCCTAACGTAGCCTCCTTCTTAAATCCTCTGGATCTTCCCTTGGTTCGCGCGCGCGGGAGAGAGGGCGAGAGGAGAGGTCGCGGGCGTGAGGGAGGCGTCGGCGTCGCTGGGTTGGGGAGAAAATCAACCTAAAACTCGTAACTCCCTCTTTTATACTTATGGGGCGAATTTAACTAATTATACGTTATCTATTATCTCTCTTAATCTATTTCAACAAAACCAAATTGCTCTCTTGGTAAGTGCACTCCCCTGTCACACAGTAGGTTACGGGATCAAATCCCACTTAACGTTTTTTTTTTCTTTTTATCCCTTTTTGCCACTTTCGTTTATGGCAAAATTCTATAAAAATATCCATAAATTCGGAATAAATTCTAAGATTTTCTAAAATTAGTTTTGAGAATTTTCGGGCGTTATAATCCCCCATACCTTATAAAAAGTTCGTCCTCGAACTTAAAACAATTCTGGGTATTTCTGCCTCATGCTGTCCTCTGGTTCCCATGTTGCCTCTTCTACTCTGTGATTTTGCCATATCACTTTCACTAATGGTACCTCCTTGTTTCGCAATTTCTTAACTGCTCGGTCTATTATATGAATAGGCCGACTATCATAACTGAGATCTTCGCGAATTTGTACCGTCTGTGGCTCTATCACCTGGGTGGCATCTGGGATATGCTTCTTCAGCATGGAAATGTGAAATACATTGTGGATAGCTGACATCTCCTGAGGTAGCTCTAACTCATAAGCTACTTTGCCAACTCTTCTAGTGATGGGGTATGGTCCTACATATCTGGGACTTAGCTTGCCCTTCTTCCCAAAACGCATTACTCCCTTCATTGGAGCCACTCTGAGGAACACTGAATCCCCAACTTCAAACTCTAATGGTCTGCGCCGTGTATCAGCATAGCTCTTCTGGTGGCTTTGAGCTGTTTCTATTTTCTGGCAGATCTGCTGTATGACTACGGTGGTATCATCTATAAGATCTGTCTGTAGGCCTAACTCTTGCCTCTCACCACCCTCGTACCAGCAGATAGGAGATCTACACCTCCGCCCATATAAAGCCTAATAGGGTGCCATGCCGATAGTGGCCTGATAACTATTGTTGTAGGCGAATTCTGCTAAGCACAGGTATCTGCACCAACTGCCCTTGAAATCTAGAGCACAAGCTCTGAGCATATCTTCTAGTACTTGATTTACTCTCTCTGTCTGACCATCTGTCTGAGGATGGAACAGTGTGCTAAACTTCAGTTTGGTGCCTAGTGCTGTCTGTACGCACTCCCAGAAGTGTGAAGTGAACCTACTGTCCCGATCTGAGATGATACTCCTAGGGACCCCATGTAGTCTGACGATCTCCTTGAGGTATAACTGAGCTAGCTGTTCCATAGAATAGGAGATCCTGATAGCTAGGAAGTGGGCAGACTTAGTCAATCTGTCTACTATTACCCAGATTGCATCATATCCATTCGTTGTTCGGGGTAGTCCCACTATAAAATCCATGGAAATATCTTCCCATTTCCATTCTGGAATCTGAATAGGCTACAGAACTCCACCTGGTCTCTGATGTTCTGCCTTGACTCTTTGGCAGGTCAGACCGGTACTGACATATCTGGCGATGTCTCTCTTCATCCCGGGCCACCAAAAACGTCCCCTGAGGTCTTGGTACATTTTGGTGGAACCAGGATGCATCGCATAAGGAGATCTATGTGCGTCCTCTAGGATCTTCCTTCGGAGCTCTTCTTGGTTCGGAACACATAAGCGGTCACCGTAGTACAGTGTCCCATTATCTGATAGGCGAAATTCTCCATTTTCGGCTTCTGTCATCCCCTGCTTGATTTTCTGAAGGTCAGGATCTTGATCCTGTGCTGTCTGGATGTCTTCTATCAGGGTGGACACTAATGTCAAAGTGGAGAGCTGCCCAACTAAAATTTCCAGTCCGAACTCTGATAACTCTTTCTGAAGGGGCTGTGACATCGTGGACAAAGCTAGTAGGGTGGCACTAGATTTTCTGCTAAGTGCATCTGCCACCTTATTAGCTTTACCTGGATGGTAGAGGATGTCAATGTCATAATCCTTGACTAGCTCAAGCCACCTGCGTTGTCTCATGTTCAGATCCTTTTGAGTAAAGAAATACTTTAGACTTTGATGATCTGTGAAAATCCTACACTGAGCTCCGTATAAGTAATGCCTCCAAATCTTGAGAGCGAACACTACTGCAGCTAGCTCAAGGTCATGGGTAGGGTAATTCTTCTCATAATCCTTGAGTTGTCTAGAGGCATAGGCAATAACCTTGCCATTCTGCATCAGCACTGCTCCAAGTCCTAATTTAGACGCATCGCTATATATGTCAAAGCTGTCAGTGGTCTCGGGAAGAGTCAGGTTGGGAGCACTAGTCAATCTTCTCTTTAATTCTGTAAAACTGTTCTCGCAGTCCTCTGTCCACTGAAACTTCTTGTTCTTTCTGGTAAGAGCTGTCAGTGGGGAGGCTATTCTGGAGAAATTCTCTATGAACTTCCTGTAGTAACCGGCAAGACCCAGAAAACTTCTGATCTCACTGTCATTCTTCGGTCTGATCCAGTTACTTACTGCTTCTATTTTGCTGGGGTCTACCATCACCCCTTCCTTGGAGATGATGTGACCTAGAAAAGACACCTGATCGAGCCAGAATTCACATTTTGAGAATTTTGCATACAGCTGGCTCTGCTGAAGAATCTGCAATACTGTCCTGAGATGCTCAGCATGTTTCTCCTGAGTTCCTGAGTAGATAAGAATGTCATCAATGAAGACGATGACAAACTTATCTATGTACTCCCTGAATACTCTGTTCATGAGGTCCATAAATGTCGCTGGAGCATTTGTGACCCCAAAAGGCATGACTACAAACTCGTAGTGCCCATATCTGGTTCTAAAAGCTATCTTGGGAATATCACCCTCTCTGACTTTGACCTGGTGATAGCCGGATCTCAAATCTATCTTTGAGAAGACTGTGGATCCCTTTAGCTGATCGAACAAATCATCGATCATGGGTAGAGGGTACCGGTTCTTAATGGTGACTTGATTCAAAGCTCGGTAATCTATACACAGGCGCATGGACCCGTCTTTCTTCTTCACGAACAACACTGGAGCTCCCCATGGTGAATGACTAGGGCGGATGAAGCCCTTGTCGAGTAACTCCTGTAGTTGCTCCTGAAGTTCTTTCAATTCTGCTGGAGCCATATGGTATGGTGCTTTTGAGATCGGATTTGTACCCGGAACGAGTTTGATCTCAAATTCAATCTCTCTGTCTAGTGCTAGGCCTGGTATCTCGTCAGGGAAGACTACTGGGTAGTCACATACCACTGGGACCTCTTCGAGCTTTTGGTCCTGTACGCAGTAGTTTCCATGCTTTCATGGCGGAGAGAAATTTCTTGGCCTTCTTCTTCGGTTCTCCGATGTATTCAAACTGCTCTCCTGTCTCTGGTTGGAATACGACTTTCCTTTTTCGGCACTCTATAGAAGCGCCGTATTTGCTCAGGAAGTCCATCCCAAAAATGACATCATAGTCGGACATATTCAGTATTACCAAATCACAGTAAAGCTCTCTGTCTGAAATGCTGACTGGTATGGCACGGAGCCAGTGCGTAGATGCCATGATGTCTCCGGAGGGCAGAGTAGTCAGGAACTGACCACTAAGTACATCTGGAGGTACTGCTAGTTTTCCGGCGAATGTCCTGGATACATATGAATGGGTTGACCCAGTATCGAAAAGTACAGATGCATGCAGGTTTAAAATACTAATCTGACCTGTAACAACTGTAGAGGCGGTGGCTACATCCTCTCTGGTCAGTGAGAAAACCCGTGCATTGGTGGTAGCTGGTGGAGGTTCTAATCTGCCTTGACTGATCTGAGGACCCTCTAGTGCAGTCTGCATCAGGTGAAGCTGGGCCGGCTTACCTCCATACTGAATAGGCTGTGGGGGAGGTAAGTTGGCCTTGTTAGGGCATTGCTTGGCCATATGCCCTTCCTGACCACAGGTGTAGCACCCTCGGGTGCCCAGGCGGCAGACTCCTGAGTGCTGTCTCCCACAGTTGGAACAAGTGGGATACTTGGTTTGCTTATTGGCTGGCTCCCCTTTTGGATTGTTCCACTGTTTTCTTTTGCCTTGATTCTTTCCTTTCCAGTTAGAGTTGGAGCCCTGGGGTTTCTGAGTTCCTGTGCTACTGCCTTGGCCCTTATTCTCTGTCATGACTGTCTTCTGCTGCCTCATGTTGTTCAGGTAATGCTCGGCGATCAGAGCACTGCTCACTAGTTCTTCTGAGGTTTGCGGCCTATGGATGCCGCTGGCCACATTCAGTGCTATCTCTGGCCTTAGCATTTTGAGCATTAGCCTGACTCACTCTCGTTCAGTGCTGACTAATTCGGGACACAGACGCGCCAACCTGTTGAATCTCTTCACGGCTTCCTCTACTGATAGGTTGCCCTGCCAAAATTCTGTGAACTCGTCGTAGTGGCGGTTTGTGACCCGCAGGTGGAAGAATTCTTCAAAGAACTCCTCTTCAAATCTAGCCCAGGTCATCTGATTGACTGGGCGTTTGATCTTGATACGCTCCCACCACATACGTGCGTCTCCGGCTAGGCAGAAGGAGGCGCACTTCACTTTTTCATGCTCTGGCTAGTCTAGGAGCTCCATGGTACTCTCTAGGGTCTTGAACCATGCTTGGGCATCCCATGGTTCACTGGTGCCTGAGAAGGTCTCTGGCTTGATCTTCTGCCACTGGATCAGATAAGCTTCCCTCTTTGCCCCTGCTGATAGGGCTACTGGCATGACTGGTGGGACTGGTGCCACAGGTGGAACCTCCGTCACTATCGGCGTCTCCACCTGGGGCTCTAGGGTAACAGTGGGAGTAGCCTGCTGATTAGCGGTTAGAGCAGCAATTACTTGCTGCTGTTCCGCTACCTGTCTCTGCAGTCGTGCTACTACCTATGCCAGGTCCGCTGGAGGCACTGAGTGGTCTGCCTCCTGTTGAGGCTTAGTAACTGGTGCTCTTCTAACTGAGCGTCCTCTTGCCATTATCTAGAATAGAGGAGGATCATACAATTCATATTTTAATTCTAAAACATGCTATCAGATATAAACTAAGGTATTAAACATGCTTCCGTTAACTGTAAACAAGAACTGGCTAGAAAACAGATAGCATGAAAAACATGAAAATACTATAAATCTGAAAGCAAGAAAATATAGTAATGTGAGAGATACTATTACTTAGAAGCTGCAGGTCTGATGCTGATGTGTGTGAGGAGGAAAGATGGAACTTGCTCTGATACCACTCTGTAACGACCCGCCTTCTGGTACTAGGCTTTAAGGCGGATCGTCACTACTAACTAATTGACTAACTGGCTGGCTGACTAATTAATGATTTCTAAAAATGCTAAACCAACTGGGAGAATTTTGAAAATTCTTATTTCGCTATTTACTGAACTAACAATTCATAAACATGTTGAAAGTACTAACTAGCCTAAAATAAAGCAAAACTTTTATTTTTTTATCTTGGCAGGATTCGATCCCCCAACCTCTGGGTTGCATGGCTAAAGCACTAACCAGCTGCTCTACACCAGTTTTGTTTTACACAGTACCAGTCGACTGCTATATGTCAGTCGACTGGTCGGGCCACAGAATGTTTCTGTGCCCGATACCAGTCGACTGGTATTTTCCCAGTCGACTGGTAGTTCTGGAAACCTAGATTTCAGAGTTTCATAATGTGCCAAAGTCGACCTATTCCGTACCAAATGCTCCATAAATTCATATCTAAGCTTCCTAACAGGTATACAATGATTCTAGGGCATTTGATACATGTTTTTAGGGGGTTTCTAGCATGTATAGCAATTTAGAAATCATAAAAGCGACATGTAGAGACATAAACATGAATGTGCCAAGTTTGTATCAACTTCTTATTGAAACCATTCGTTATTCATATCTAAGAGCATTCTTAGCTACTACATGTCATTTTATATGGTGCATGCATCCTAGAACAAGCATATCCTATATATTTAGCATGTAAATCAAAAGTATCAAGCTCTTATCTCTAAAACTTAAGCATGGATCTAAATTACCATATTACAAGTAAATGACTCATGACATTCAAGCATTCACAAAACCAATATTAAGTTAGGTAAGTAAACTACTTCAAGCATGCTAGGCACCATGAATACAAGTCTAATTAAAGTCATACATGGTTCACATAACATATTGCGGAATAACTAAAGAAGCATAATAAAGACTATTTCTATGCTTTGCAAGTTCCGAAGACTTTTATTCCAACTCCACCATCACACACACTTTGCATCAAGCCCGCCGCCTCCGCTACTAGTGCTTTCCTTTACCCGTATCTGCAGTGTAAGGAAATGCAAACTAATAAGCATAAAGCTTAGTAAGTACCATCTAGCCTCACAAAACTATGAAAACTCGAATTATGTTTTTGTAAAACATGCTATGCACATACATGCTCATATCCATAAGTAATCATGCTAGGCTTATGCTAAAATACATATCATAGAATGTCATGGCATATAACTGAGACATGACACATACTGAACTAAAACTGAAAAGTAAGTTATAGCATGACATACATATCTGAACTGGAACTGAAACTAACTAACATAAAACTAATTATTAAATTCACCACATGCTAATATGAATTTCTGAAAACTAAATACATATAGTAGGTGGAAATAATAATCAACTGCTGTGGGCCCGACAATGTACCAACTGTGCGCGCATCCCTAATAAACCCGAGGTAGCAAATCCCGAATCCATTAGGGTTCTACTAGGTTATCTAAACCTAGGGGCAACTAGGAGCCCATCCCATACTAGGTTATCTGAACCTAGGGGCAACTTGGAGCCCATCCCTGGACCGAAGTCCGGTACAATGCCAACTGAAAATAAAATAGTTCTTTTATACTTTTCTTTTTCTCTTCTGATTCTTGCTTTTACTAGGTTATCTAAACCTAGGGGCAACTAGGAGCCCATCCCACTGGACCTTGGTCCCAATTATAACTGAAGCAAGAATTTTTATTCTTTAATGCTTGCTATAGCATTAACTAACTAACAATTTAACAAACACCTTGCGACTTAACCCTTTCTTTTCTTTTAAAGTCGCTCCCTGGGCACTCGAACGTGCTCCTTAACCCGAAACTGAAGGGTAAGTGCACTCAAGCCCATCCAGGGATACATTCAGACTCTAAAACTAATCCGAAGGGTTAATACAACGTGCTTGTTCATAATCCTCGGTATCTAACCGTAGGACATACATATAAGGAACTAAAGCATACGAAACGTCAACCGAAACTACTTATACTGCAGGTGAGGGATACTTACATCCTGCGCTTGTTCTTACGACTCTAAAGCGTAGGCTTTTTGGAAAAAGAATGATCCTTAGAGTTTCGAAGAGCTTCTAACGGAGAATTCTTCCTTGGAGAAATTCCCTAACGTAGCCTCCTTCTTAAATCCTCTGGATCTTCCCTTGGTTCGCACGCGCGGGAGAGAGGGCGAGAGGAGAGGTCGCGGGCGTGAGGGAGGCGTCGGCGTCGCTGGGTTGGGGTGAAAATCAACCTAAAACTCGTAACTCCCTCTTTTATACTTATGGGGCGAATTTAACTAATTATACGTTATCTATTATCTCTCTTAATCTATTTCAACAAAACCAAATTGCTCTCTTGGTAAGTGCACTCCCCTGTCACACAGTAGGTTACGGGATCAAATCCCACTTAACATTTTTTTTTCTTTTTATCCCTTTTTGCCACTTTCGTTTATGGCAAAATTCTATAAAAATATCCATAAATTTGGAATAAATTCTAAGATATTTCTAAAATTAGTTTCGAGAATTTTCGGGCGTTACAATGGATGATAATCCAAATGGGGTTTAGATTCCCCACAGAAGATGGGATAGCACTCGCCTGGGATAAATTGGATGAACCAACACTCAACATGATCGAAACAGATGCAAAGGCGACTGTAATCCTACAATGCGGCATAACAAAAGAAGTATTCAAGCAAATTGGACCATTCGAATGTGCTAAAAAGATGTGGGAAAAACTGATTAACCTACATGAAGAGACATACAACATCAAAGACTCAGAAGGTTTGTTGTCCGAATCATCAGAGGAATCGGACGAAGAAGAAGAAGATCAAGTAAGCTGTCTTGCACTCTCAGTCCTAGCACAAACAGCCGAGTCAGAGTCTGAATCCGAATCCAAACCAGAGTCAGAAGACGAATTGATTGAGACAAAAATGGTAACCAATTTCGAATCCTTTTTTGAATTACAATTAAGTAATCAAACAATACTGTAATGGTCGAGGAAGGTGTAATTTCTAGTGCAGGAAAAGCTCCAAGAGAACCACCAAAGAAGAAGCCTCAACTAGTACCTGAGTCCGACTCAGACTCAGAATCTGACGACGAAGGAAGGGATCCTTGGAAACTGGTCTGGTTGGCTCGCGACCGCTACAAAATGCTGAAGAAACAATCAAGCAAAAGAGAGATGGCTAGAATCAAGGGGGAGATTCCCAACTGGGAATCAAAAGGTAAATTTATAGTATTTGAAAATCCAATATTTACCTTGAATAATGTTATTGACTCATATAAATTAGTTAAGGCAAATTTTAGGAAATTGAAACAAGAAAGTCAAACCCTGAAACATAAGGTCAATATGTTAGAAAATCTAGAAATTTCTCCTCACTATGATCTTACCTAGAGTTCTTTTGCTATTCATAGGACTAGAAATAGGACATGATTAATTGAAACTTGAACAACCTAGTATTAGGACAAGGTTTGATGATAGTACGTTCGAGAAGCCTGACTAAGGAATCAAGTAGGGTAAGGAGTACCTTATTTGGTCTTTTTAGTCCGGTGGAACTAGCCAAAGCTACCTCTTCGAATCCTAAGCTAGTTAGACCAGAGTATCTCAAACAATGATTTGAAAATGATCTTTCTTTAAAAGGCTTTGTCAAGGAAAGAGTTGTTGATCCAATAAGGCTACGGCCAAAGAAGGCCTCTGTGCCTCGCCAAGATCTGGAAGCCAATTATCGAAACTCACTTTTAATTTATTATTTGTTAAACTCGAATCTAACACAAGCTTCAATTAAATCATAGTGTTAACATCAAAGATAAAATTAATGCATCTCACAAAACAGTTAAGGATATCCTGTTTTGTCACTTAGAAATGGGTGAGATGCTTAGGACCTAAAAGTTGAGTCCAACCCAACCAACTAATTCAAATTAATCAAACTAAAATTAATTCAATTAAATCAAAATCAAATCTTAATTAAATCAATTAAATTCAATTAAATCTCAATTAAATTCAATTAAATATTAATTAAATCAATTAAATTCAATTAAATCTTAATAAATTAAATTTAATTCAATCAAATTCAAATTTAATTCATCTGACTTTTAAAATTCAAATTTAATACATCTGACTTTTAAAATTCAAATTTAATTCATCTGACTTTTAAAATTCAAATTTAATTCAACAACCTTTAAAATTAAAATTTAATTCAACCGAACAACTTTCAAAATTAAAATTTAATTCAACTAAACAAACTTAACCCTCTAAATTTTAATTTTCTCAAAAATCAAATTTAACTTTTTAATTAAGAGTTAATGTTTCAAATCATTGTAATTAAAATCATGTCTCTTTTGTTCACTAACCTGAAATTTATTTCATAACATTTATTTCTTTCCTTTACCATGATACAAACATTTCTTTCAGATATTCAGTTTATTCTTGTATGGCAAAAAGTCACCTTGGGATTACTTAGGATATTTTTTTTGTCTGCAGTCCGCGCTTAGATATTTATATTTTTTTTGGGACTTAAAAAAAAACTTTTATTTTTTTTATCATTTCCCCTTTTCAGTTTTCTATATTCATTTTCTCAAATAGGAGAATGAAATTATGTTTCAAATCATTAAAATAAAATACTTTTTTAAACTTAGTTTTCTTCTCTTTTTGTTTGAATCAAACCCAAAGACTAAGAGGAGGATTAACTTGTGGTCAACAAGCCTCCTAGGACTGTGTCAGGTTTAGGGGGAGTTCAAATTAAAAGAAGAAGTTTAAAAATACTATGTTTTCAAACTATCACTCATGTTTTTCGAAAACTATGCTATCATATGTCTTTCAAACAATCATTTTTTTTCAAAATGTTAATACTTCAAAATTCATTTTAGGAATTGTGCTTTTGATTTTAACAACCCCTAAAGACACAGAGGAAGGTCCACTTCATGACCTACAAGGACTCCGAGGATGTGTCAAATTTAGGGGGAGTCTAAACCAAAAGAAATTATTTCTAACAAGTATTTTCTTTGGCAATTATTTTTGAAATTATTAAATAATTCTTTTGATCTAAACTGACCCCTAAGGACTCAGAGGAAGAATACTTATGGTCAACAAGCTTCCAAGGACTATGTCAAGTTTAGGGGGAGGTTAAATTAAAAGAACTATTGAACATTTCAAAATAAGTTGTTTTAATACACAAGTTTTCAAAGTTCTTTTGAAAATACAACTAATTTGCCTTTAAAAATACCAATATTCTATTTCTCAAAATGTTTTTGTGGCTTAGTAAATCCTTTTTAAAATACTTTTTGAAATATTCTTGAGTTTGGAGAATTTCAAGGACACTTAGGGAAATGCCCTTGTAGTTAACAAGGTTTCCTAGGATTGTGTCAGATTGGAAAGGAAACCATGCCAAGTAAGGTATTATGTTTTCTTAAAATATTATGTTCAAAAGTATTTATTAGTACTTATATTTGTCAAAAATGCATATTTTTTTAAAAGTACTTATATTTTTCAAAAATTGCATAATATCTTTCAAAAGTACTTCTATTTTTTAAAATATAATGTTTTCAAAAAGGTACTAATACTTTTCTAAGGCAATAGTATTCTAAGTACGTGAATTTTCTAATGATTTGCCAATAAATACAAAATCTTTTTTCAAAATTGCACAATACCTTTCAAAGTGGAGTTTTGTTGGTGCAATTTAAGCTTTTTGCTAGGCTTTCAAGAGTTATACTAAGTATTTTTATGTCTTCAAAACTCATTGGCTTTGATACACAAACTTTTTCTTAAAACTTATTTTTCTTTATTGATATATATAGCCAAGGGGGAGAGCAAGAAAGAGAGAAAGGAATTTTTTTATCTCTTTTTCAAAAACGTGCTTCAAAAATTTCTAAGTATTTCTAAGTGTTTCAAAAATTTTTAAGTGCATGTTTTTTTCCTAAGTAAAATATTCCATAGTAAACAAAGTTTGTCTGAGCAAAACCTTTGGAAATTTTTTTAAACAAATATCTGTTTTGGCAAAAACTTGTCCATTTAAAGATTTTTTTGTTTTAAATGCACAAAATATGTTCCAAAGAAATTTTTCTATGTGTGCAAAAGTTGAAATGTTTTAAAGGAAAGTTGTTTTCAAAATGTTAGCTAAGTAAGCTACTATTATGTTTTTTCTTGAAAATTATGTTTTTCAAATTTTTTTTAATATCCTAAAATATAAGGAGAAGAGTTGTCACGTTTTAATTAATATTTTCCTTGACAACTATGTTTTTGGGAAATTGTTAAATCCATGACTTGAAATTACTTTAGTAAAACTCCCTATTAGAAACCTTGTTCGCCCATGTATGTTTTTGATATATGTCAAAGGGGGAGAAAAGGTCAAAGTTAAGTGTTTTATAACACAAGTATTCAGGGTTTTTAGGGGGATTATGAGAAATAAAGATTTTTTTTCAACTCTACATTTATTCTGTTCATAAATAGTTATACTTCATTGTTTACCTCATGTTCTTAACTCTTATGTGTTTTTAACTTAACTTTGAATTGTGTTGCCATAAATCAAAAAGGGGAGATTGTTGGTGCAGGAAGCACCATATCGAACCTTATTTTGATATTGGCAAAGGATTCAAAGTTAAGTACTATTTGTGATCTAACGAAGTTACTCAAGTGTGCAGAAAAAAGTCCTAGCGAAGGGCTGCTAGGCACCTGGCGAAGGATTGCCAGGAATCAAAGTCCTAGCGAAGGGCTGCTAGGCACCTGGCGAAGGACTCCCAGGAAATGAAGTCCTAGCGAAGGACTGCTAGGCACCTAGCGAAGGACTGTTAGGCATCGGAACCTAAGACCCAGCGAAGGGCTGCTGGGCTGCTGGGCACCTAGCGAAGGGCTGCTAGGAGTCGAAGACCTAGCGAAGGACTGCTAGGCACCAGGCGAAGGGCTGCCTGGAATCGAAGACTCAGTGAAGGGCTGCTGGGCACCTAGCGAAGGGCTGCTAGGAGTCGAAGACCTAGCGAAGGATTGCCAGGCATTAGGCGAAGGGCTTCCTGGAACTGAAGACCGGCGAAGGACAGCTAGGCACCTGGCGAAGGACTGCCGGGCAAAAAGTCCAACCGGAGGAACCGGTTGTCAACAGGTAAATTCTCCTGAGAGGAGTAGGTGAGGAAGCATTCCCCATTGAGGGAACAGTAGCGTCGGTTCAACCTAGGGCTCCATTTTGGAGACCCAAAGTCAGAACCAAGACAGCTACGGTTGTATGAATCACTAACATTGTTGCTTTATCATTTTTGGTACTAACCCTGGATGCAGGACCGAAGGAACGAGTGTCTGGAGCTCAGAAAGCCTCAAAGGAGTGAGGCAGCAGCTGGGTTGGGCTCCAGAAAGGACCCGGGCGCCCTAAGTAAACCCAAACATAAGTTCAGCAAAAGTACGCTTCGGAAGCATACTGGGCGGGGCACCCCCAGCGTCTCGGGCTTGAGCCAACGAAGCAGATAAAGATCATCCAGCCGAGAAGCCCGCGGAAATAGTCAACCAGGGCGCCCCCAGCGTCTCGGGCGCCCCCATAGTCAACTCTCAGCCCTATTCGATGGGATAAGGGCTGACCGAGAGTTGCTCGGATCGGGTGACACGTGGGAGGGTACCCCCAATGTTCAGGGCGGCCCAGGAGGCTATGAAAAGCCCCTCGACCCCAAGGCTTCAATACTCACTGCTTCCAACGCCAATATGCTCCTCTACTCAAGCGCTTTGCTCCGGAAACCTCCCAACTCGAGATACAAGCGCCGATGACGTCCCTCTACTCCGAGATACATTCCACACTGGACGCGATAACGAAGAGCTGTCCTTTTAAGTTTACTGTACTGCAATTGTAATATCTGTTTGTAAACGTTTTGCGCACATATAGAATTGCCCACGGTAAATGGTCAACGACCATGGGCCTTGGAGTAGGAGCCGACCGCGACTCCGAACCAAGTAAAATCTTGGTGTTTGTGTGTTGTTTAGTTTTAATTTTTCCGCTGTGTATTCTCTTTTTCAATCTGAAACAATTTACGATATTCACCCCCCTCTATCGTATCCTCTCGATCCAACATATATTGCATTTATGCATTTTCTTGTGGTTGTTGCATTAATATGAGCTATGGTTGCTGCATGGTTGACATGCATGTATATATTGGTTTTATTGTTGTCGCATTGTTTTATACCTGCTTAGTGTTTATTCGGTTTTATACCATGTTGTTTTATATATGTTATGCATGATTAGGTATTTTTATATTTCTTATGGACTATACTCTATTGATTCTCTACTTAGTTATCCTTTATTATGCCATACAATTGTCGTCTCATATACCCGCTGAGTCCGTCCATACTCATCACCCTTGCTTTTTCTTTTTGTTTCAGATAGCAGGTAGTTGCATTTTCTTGGAGCCAGGAGAGGATCCAGTTGCTAGTCCCCTAAGTTGAGTTGTTTTATTATTTGGTATTGTTGCTTTATTTTCGTCACTTTTGCTTATCAAATATCGGATTGGTTTTGTTATTATTATAGAGACTTTTTGAGTTGTCTTTGGTTGTGGTTTCTTTTATGTTAAAGGTGGTTGAGCCACCCATTATTATTCCTATAACTGCGTGGTTATGTCTATCGTTTTTATTTTTGTGATGCTAGCCGCTTGTGGCTAAGTTATATGGTGAGAGTGTACGTATTATTTGCCCAACTTGTCCGTCATACAGGGGAGATGCTGCCCGATTTTTGAGTAAGCATGTGCCTCTGGGGTCGTGACAATTTTTGGTATCAGAGCCATGTTTTGTGATGTTTTGGTGTCTGTGGGTTGACAAAGTTGTTTTTTGAGGTCTATCGGTATTTTATGGATTTGGTTGTATTTTTGCGGAGTTATTTTGGTCTGGTTGTGTTTTGGGACTTGGCAGCGACGAGACTTCTCCCGGTGACGAGTAAGTAGGTATATCTTTGATGATTATCCTATCTATTGTATATGATACCTTATTTAGATTTGTATAGACAGATTCAACATTAGTTGGATAGCATACTGATACTTATATTCTTTGGACTGAATTTAGCTTGATGACTTTGTAGTCACCAGTATTCGTAGTCATGGTCAGGATCAACCATGAAGACGACTAATGGACACGTTGCAGACTTGATTGCAGAGAGTATTGATTTACATTGTAGCACTGATTGATGAGTCAGAACTATAGTCAATTTTGTCCACTCTCTATTTGAGATTTGCATATTGTAGGTATTATGTTCAGTATCGGATTGATTTACTATAGTATATAACCTGCGTTGATGTAGAAGGTGTTGATGTAGAAGAGGTAGAATTAGCTACATACTATCCTAAAGCATAGGAGATTGATATTCCAGTCCATGGTGATGTTGATCGTGGATTAGTCATATCTGGTTAGTTGATCAAGTGGGTACTTTCTGATTTCTGATTTGCGTTGATGCGAATCATTCATGAGACTAGTCCATCTCAGGGTATCAGTTGTTTTGCACCCATGAGATTTAATTGTAGTTTAGTGGAACTTATAGAGATGATTTTTGAGTCACAGAGTGTTGGTTGACAATTATTTTGAAATGATATTTGGGGATAGTGTTTCTGTAAGAAATTTATTCAAGTCTAAATGTGATTCTCACTTGATTAAGCATAATGATAACGTAGTTATTGCTATTTTAGTCCTTGCTAGCCAGATGGTTGTGGATTGTGAGAGTTAGTGCGAATGATTTGAAGGAAAGAATGGAAGAATAATTGTATGATTGTGCCATTAGTGTTACTAGTTGCATAATAAGCTGGACATGCATTCATTTGTGTTAGAAGGTTTGTACTTGAAGTTTTGTTCGATTATAATATGATGACTCTGTTTTTGGTATAAGTTCCTGCTTATGTGAGTGTTGTTGCATGATTGAAGTGTAGTACGTTTGAGGTTATTCAGACTTTCATTAGTTGGATTTGGTTGAAGTTAAGTAGAGTGACAAATTGGAGGACATATGTGATATATTATTTTTACACAGTCTATTGATGGAAGTATTGCTTATGATGTTATGGTTTGACACATAGAGATTGTCCTTGATTTGTGGTCCATGGATGATATTTATGGATTTGTTGAACTTGCAATTAGGGATTGGTTTAAAAAGTTGTGTCGGTAATTCTAGGATTGAACGCCCTGAGTGTGATTTTGATAAATTGATCAGTGATCGTTGGTTGTTAGATGATAACCGTTAGATCAGTGATCTTTAGCAAACACTTAGGTTGATACTTTTGTTGATTTGGAGTTGATATTTTATGAATCATCTTGCGAACACTTATAGATGAGTATTTGATGTTGTTCAGAGTAGAGTTGACTCTGGGTATTGGGTTGAAATACCTAGACTATGAATTGAGGATGATATCCGGATGGCAGAACATTGATTAACAATTACTTTAGTGATGTGTAATATAGTACATCTTGAGAGCGCCTCAGTATGGGTCTGGTTATTGGGAAGCTAGATTTGTAAGTACACGATATGTCTATTTCACCAGCTGTAATAACTTCCAATGAGATAATCTCTTTACTTGGTAGGATATTGATTTGTAATGTTGATATGTGATGGATTCAACCAATTCATCAGAAAGCTAAAAGTGAGTAGTTGAGATATTGCTTAAAGGTCCATCACTATTGTTTTTTTTTATGGAATATGGAATCATTATCCTTTCACGTAGCTAAACAATTATGATTTAGGTGATCAATGATTTGAATTTATGATGCTGTACAAAGTGGTAGGTAGTTGTATATATGAGTCCAGTTCCTTAGGCATTGGTTATGTGAAAAGGATATTGTGAGTCATGGGGTTCATGTTTGGTGTGTCAACAAATGTAAGGAAACTAGTTGGGAAAAAAAATCATGTCTTCTTGCATGCTTAAGTAGTTCTTTAGAAAGGACAAAAGATAGATCTCTGAAAGATGGGTGAATATAAATTACAGCTTTTGTGTTGCAACCACCATATATGTAGAAGGCTCCCAGTTGTAAATGTTTGAAGGGTTGTATTGTATTCCGTTGATCTAATGGGAAGTGTCATAGCTGGTGCATGCTCAAGATCTGCCATTATGCAACAGGCATGGTTATAAATTGTGTTGTGACAATTTTTGGGTGATGACCATGGCAATTTGTTCAACATGCACTACAAGAATTTTTGGATTCAACAACACCCAATAGACAACGATTTTTTGAAAAACCGTTGTCTTTTTTTATTTAACAATGGTTTTTTCCAAAACTGTTGATGTTGAAAAATTTTTTGCGGAAAAAGACAACGGTTGTTAAAAAACCGTTGTCTTATGTATGTCAAAGACAACAGATTTTTAAAAACCGTTGTCTATTGGGTTGGTTACGATAACAGTTTTTAAATAACAGTTGTCTATTGGTGTTGCTTACATGGTAATACACAACAGCGTGCGAGCGCGAAAACGAAAATGCCCGCGCCTTCAATATTTGAGCCCTAGCTACCGCTGGTAAGGTTAGCAGTCAACAACTCCTTTTGTTCATACCCAAAGGTTTCCGCTGGTAAGGTCAGTCCCAAATGTTGTCGTTGCCTTTCTCCTCACCTGCACCCATGCCCTGGCCCTAGCCCTAAACCCATCATCCGATCCCTTTCTCCTCCCCTCTTCGCCCGACGCCGCCGAGCCGCCCTCCCCTCTTCGCCCAAATGTTGGCTGCCGGGCACTTGTCACCGTGGCTTCGATTTCTAGGGCTCCTTTCAGTTTCGGTGGCCCTGGCGTAGGATGCTAGGAAGGCGAGCGATGGGGGGTTCAGACGGGGGAGATGGAGGAGGGATCGGCGCCGATTGCAACGTCGGGATGATCGTTTGGGTGCGACGGAGGAATGGATCCTGGTGGCCGGGGAGGATTCTCGGGCAAGAAGAGCTTTCGGCGTCGCATCTCATGTCCTCGAGGTCAGGGACGCCAGTCAAGCTCCTGGGTAGGGAGGATGCCAGCGTGTGAGATCTCTGATTTACATGTTGGTGTATTCCATTCTTTTTTGGCCTAGCAAGTGTTGGTGTATTCCATTCTTGCCTCCATGTTTGCAGCTTGTTAGTTCATAGTTTCTTATTATGTGATTACTTTTCCATTTCTCCTTGCTTTGATG
This sequence comes from Boesenbergia rotunda, assembly GCA_024364735.1. Classification (NCBI taxonomy): domain Eukaryota; kingdom Viridiplantae; phylum Streptophyta; class Magnoliopsida; order Zingiberales; family Zingiberaceae; genus Boesenbergia; species Boesenbergia rotunda. The sequence goes on from JAGFNQ010005327.1 coordinate 159,232, forward strand.
GCGTGCAGTTTGTGAAGAGCATGAGTCAGGGTTTCAGTGGTGGAGACTGGGAACTGAAGTACTTTCTGCAATTGCCACCTGTGAGATCGTCTACTTGTGTTTAATTCTTCAGATTTGTGCAGTGGTCTCTCTAAACACTAGTCTTAGCAGGTGATCAATATTTTGTTTGCCATTTATTTTTTTTCCTCCTCTAATTTCCAGAATAAATTTACTATTTTGTCAGTTACTAATAATTAATTACATTAATCTTTATAGTGATTTCTTAACTTAGACTAAGTTAATAAATATAATTAATGTTTCCTTAACAAACTTCTTTTGCCTTCTAAAAAAAGCAATACACACATTAAACGCTTATAAAGGTTGTCATATTTTCATTAAACATAGAAAAAAGGGGTTTAATATTAATATTTGATTCTCGAGACGTTGAGCTTTGTGATATATATTTTTGACTGCAAACATATATATATAAATAGTAGTTTTTGTGATTTGTTAGAGACGTTCTACTATTACTATGTCATCATCCTTTGAAATTTACTAATAAGTCGACATTAAATTAAGTTTCAGAAATAATTACAGGAACGATCACCTTGAATATGATATATCTTTCTAGATTGGCATAATTAATAATGCAATAGGAAGGATGAGTTTGTTTTTAGCTTGTTTTATCCTTGGAATGTTGGCAGACACATTAGATTGAAATTTCTCTACTATATAACTTAGTAAACTCATTATTTTTTGATGCATACGGCGCTCACAGTTTTTCGTTCCCAGAAATGATGTAATTTTATCTTGCACTAGCTCCATCCTTTGCTTTCTGATATGACTTAATTTTTGAGATTTGTTCTTTTGTTTGCAGTATTATGAATCCATGTAATGGTTACTGAAGTAAGACCTTGGCAATAACATCCAAAGGCCAGTTGAGCAAAAGATAGAACCTATTCTTATCTTCATTAATTGGCACTGTGCAAAGGTTCAAATGCTTCCAAAATCTTTAGATGGACCTCCCAACAGTTTCCTTATTCATGGCTATAAGCTTCATATTGTTTTTTTTTACCTTTTGGTATAAGTTTACATATTGGAGAAATTAATTACTTGGCTCATACAAACCTTGGATTACATCTAAAGGCCATTTATATACATTAGCATTACTGACTTTGATTCTATCCGGCCAAGCTTTCAACTTTCTTGTGAGTTGGTACTATTTGGATTATTTATTTACCTTCGATTTCTTGAATAATGGTGAGTGTGTTTTTTTTTAATGAAATAATGTGTTTTTATCCTTCCTTCTTTTGATTAAGTGATTAGATGAGATTTTTCTTTTGATCAACTAACATGGCCCTAATTTCTGCACAATTATCTATAAGAATTACTATTTAGGCATATGCAATTGTATAGGAGACAATTGTTATCGGGATATAGGGAAACATTGGAAATCTTAATGTTTTTCCCTTTCAATATGTTTTTTTAGTTACACTCTTATTGTTATTGTTTGTCATCAAATTTTGTTTTGAATTAGTACTTAGTTTTATTGTTGATATTATGATTATTCTTATGCTTTATATTATGAAAGTTGTAATATAAATGTTGTTCTTGTGATTGTATGTCGTTCTATTATTGGTATTGCTCATGTTGCCATACCAATACGTTAAGTTGATTGTTGTTACTACTTATTATGTGTATGGACCTAGACATATAATTTGTCATGGCACAAGAATTTTATTAGCAATGCACTTTAGTTGTTTAGTTCTTGTTGTCGAATACATATTAAATGACATATTTGTTATGAAATAGATTTTTGGCACCAACATATACTAAAATGTTACCTTTTAGTTGTGGATAATAACATATACTAAAATGTTATGCACGCTTTAAATCTTTTCTTAACCCTACTCAATATTTTCCTTTGATTTATATTGTTGTTGCTTCCAGATTTAATAGGTGTTTGTTGTTCGCATCATTGACTTGTCTGAGCATACATTGCATACATGTTGTTATTACTGCATACATAAATGTCTGCTACTACTGCATACAAAAAGTCTTCTTCCAAAGCATACAAATGTCTTATTCCCTACATCTGCTACAAATGTCTTCTTCCAAAGCATACAAAAAGTGAAAAGAAACTTGACTCAATCAGCAAACTAAATTCATATGAAAATGATGTTCACATAAATTTATTTGTACTATGAGCCAACTTGAATACTTGATTCATGTAGCTCTGCATGCTTGCTTCTTGTCTTCATTTCCTAGCTTGCTTCTTGTCTTCATTTCTTTGACGCTGACGTAAGGAATAGCTCTACATGCATGCTTGCTTCTTGTCTTCATTTCTTTGGCGCTGACTGTTCATTGTCTTCATTTCCTAGCTTGGTGGAACCTAAGCTCGTCAAGAGATCATTAACAGATTGAACTTGTATGCTTTCACTTGTATTGAACTTGTATGCAAATTTTCACTGTGGCAGCAAATACTCATTTGGAAAGGAAATTTGGAGACAATTGCTCCCCGCTTACCATATTCTTCAATAAGTTTTTATGCCTATGAGCAATACAAGAATGTAAGTTAAAAATTTCAGTAGATAAGTATGTCAATTTTCTATGGGATCATCAACCTTTTTTTTTTGTTTCTCTAAATTATTATCATTATTATTTCAGTTATTGCAAATGATTCCTGGGTTAGATAAGCATAGAGATAATGTAGCAGCAGATGTTTGTGTATGATTGTTTGCTGGTGGTTTATCCGGAATAACAGCTGCTTCACTTACATATCCACTGGATCTTGTGAGGACACATCTCGCAACTCAAGTAATACCATGATATATGTGAATGAGTATAAGCAGTATTCTATCTTTTACTTTTCATAGGCAACAAAATCATAGTTGAAGTTCTTAATTTTAGCATATTCAAAGATACAGAACATATAGGTGTTGGATTTAGTTATCATTTGGTTTTGTATTAACTATTTTTTGGTGGCAGGGTGTTGGACCTAGCATAGCAATAAGTTTTTCATTTTATGAAACTTTGAGATCCCATTGGCAAGTTGAAAGGTGAGCCTTTGTTTGTGGTTTCTTTCTACTTAAAATATGATTTTTATTATATTTTTCTTTTTGTTCTTTGAAATTAGGCCATATGATTCTCCTATCTTGGTTAGCTTAACTTGTGGAAACCCACATACAACATTTTAGTTAATGGATTTTTCACACAGATATATATATCAATTTGACTAGCAGCTGACTTGTGGAAAAGTATCTCTCTGTTGTTAAGTAAACTTTTATATATAGAATCATTCTAAACCTAGAAGAAATATAAACTCAAAGCAGCTTCATCAGATTTTAATTTTTGTCATCTTATCTCATAGGATAATAATAGCAATAGTAATAGTAGTATAAGAAAAAAAAGCAGCAACAGTAGTTCAAATAATAATATGATTACTGGTTCTACAAGAGGATTGTTGTATGTGCTGGGTAGGGACCATTCTTGGAATTACTTTGTTGTTGATACAACACCCATGTCTTGCATGTTCTTCCACTATTTTTAGTTGTGAATGCTCATTTTATATTTCTATTTGTTGTGACAATTCAATCCAAGGGAAGGAATCAGCTTATGGTGCAAAGCTAAGGGGCGCGACTGTCTTCATCTGGTTGACTGCACTTGGATGAAGCTACTGGGGATATTTTGATGATGTTTGGACTAATTTTGATGATGTTTATCTTAGTTTCTGGTTCTTGATGTATATGATATTTTGATGAGGTTATCTCAATTTGGACTAATACTGGAGATATCTTCATGTATGATATTTACGGATTATGATGTATAATATTTGATGATATTTTGATGTATATACGATATTTTGAAGTGTGTTTGCTCAATATTGTATAATTATTTAAATAATTTAATTTTTAAATGGTATTTGTTGTAAATTGTTGGCTGTCTCAACCAAAAGACAATGATTTTTATTTGTTGTCAAACTATTGTTTAAATCACACACAAACAACGGTTTAATACTATTGTTAATCTGTTGTCGATCACATTAAAAGACAACGTTGAAGACCTATTGCTACATTCTAAAAGACAACGTTCTAGCATACCATCCTAAAAGATTGGCTATCGGTGCTACTTTCAAGTATGACTGTATTTTCTAATAACATTAAAAAGTTTCTGCATGGAAGTTACGGTCAATCAATATCATATATAAGTTTTTTAAATCGGGATAAAAAAATCTAGAATGTTTTATTCTATCTGATCATAGAAAACCAGTGTGACATTTTAATTGCACGTCTCTCAATCTGTAGATTTGGAACTTAGCCTTTGTTACCCTTGGTAATTTTCTTTTGTCTTACCATATTGTGGCTATTGAAAAGTGGCAAACTAAAACAACTTTCATGTATACCTGTGTCCACAGAGCCATGATTGGTTTTCCATCGTCGTTCATGAGCAAAAACTCTCCTGCAAAACATTTGTGTTTGTTACGAGATTAGAACGGAAAAACGGCAACAAGAATAATAGAGAACATGCCAGATTTACGTGGAAAACCCTTAACAGGAAAAAACCACGGGTAGAGAAGGAAAAATCACTAAGAATGATGGAATACAAAGTCGGCAACTCTTATATCATAATAAAGTAAAGAGAAGTTGAGAAAAAGAGAAGTTGAGAAAAGAAAGAAGAGATAACCAAATAATTTTCTTGATTTATTGATACAACTTGTCTATGAGATAGACAATTTATAGGGACCTTAGAATACTTAGTCAAATAAAAAATTAATAACAAAACTATTAATTAATATATTTATAAAGAATCTATTAATTAATATATTAATAAGAAAATATCTAATAAATATTAACGGATTAAACAGAATTCGGGTCACCAAATTCTAACAGTGTTTTCTTGAGTAATTGTCAACCCGAAAATCTAATCTTCCCTGGCTATTGTAAATTGTGAACCCATCTGTTCCTTGAAAACCCATGCTCGACTTGTTCCATACTGTCCATACTGATGGATGGCTTGCTAATGTACTAAGCTTTTCATCATCGTTTCTACTCGGTCTTGGATGAATCCTAGACATTCTCTCTGCGATTTGATTAAAAGGAAGGGTCTTAAGAATGCTTCTCAATGGTGAGGTTGCTTCTGTCATGGCATAATGTATTTATAGAGCACATACTCTTCAGGAATATGAATATAGTGGTAGAAGTTATGTATGATTTGGATTTTGTGATGAGAGGAGAGAGTTATTTTTTTTTAACCGTAGATGAAGATAATGCCATCAGGAATGAGATTCCAGGTATTCTAATCAGCTGAAAGAACAAAAGCATAGAACTTTGAATCCAACCACTGTGTTCATGGTTTAATGAACTTGCCACTGTGCTGATGCAAGTAGGCAACAATAGTAAAGAAAATATTCTATTGCTCCCAAATTAAGACATAAATTGGATCATCTGATACTTTAAAGAAAGTACAAAATGAATTCATTTCGGAATGAATGTTCTTTTGCAGCCTACTTGTTCACAAGAGTTGATAGCTACAATTTTTTTTTTATGCATCGACTCTTGGTTTATGGACTGGTAGTAACCATACAGAGGTGTTTTAGCATTTCATATTGGTTGAATTTCTTTTTTTCTTTGGCGTCCGTCTGTTAAAAAAAAAATTGATACTTAATGTGAGTGTAGTCATGCTGACCAGCACATACCATGTCAATGCTTTGCTATCTACCGTTGGAATGATGGCAGGTAGTCAAGTCGCACGATTCACAATCATGGTCGAGGATGACCATTGGAGCGATTCGTTGACACGTTGTAGGTACGACCTCAAAGAAAAGATGTTGATTCTCTAGTAGCTCCAACTACCGAGTTGGGAAGCAAGGTTAAACCTGTGAATCGTATTAGTGGTAGTACTCGTAACAGGTACTACCGATTGGGTGCGGTTGTATCAGCACCTATATACCAGACCCTATTTGAACTTGTTAATCTTATCTAATTACTTGAGGTACATATTATTAGTTTCCGAGCAGTATTATTATTGCTTATAGGTTGTTAGTATCGTTTACAGTTTAATAGCTATCATTCGGCTATTCAGATGACACCTTTGAGGAGTTATATGGTAGATCTTGCAGGACACCCACCCTCTGGAGGAGGTTGGGAAATCTCAGCTGTTAGGACCTTGGTGTATTCAGCGTGACGCAACCCCTTGGTTTCCATTGAGCGACCATGTATTCTTACAAGTATCACCCCGAAATGGGTGAAATGATTTTGTTCCACTAGTTCCATGCTACATTGGACTTTTTCTATATTCTAGAGCGGGTTGAAGCAGTAGCATATCGTATGACCACTACCACCGTCATTAGCTGGTGTTCACGTTGGGTTTCATTTTTCCATGTTGAGGAAATATGTACCAGATCCTACACGTGTTATCAGAGGTGTGTATGGTTGAATTACATTTTGAGTTGCATTTCGTATTTATATTATATTTGAGGTGTTGATACCTGTTGTCGTTGACTAGTACCTGTTGTGATTGACAAGTATTTGTTGGGGTTTGTTAGCGAAATTTGGGGACCAAATTTTTGTTAGTGGGGGAGAATGTTGAATACCGAAAAATTAGAGAGAAACAGAAAATTTTGATAATTAAGGGCCTAGTTGAAATTAATCAAACTTGGAGGGCCTTTTTGCAAAAAGCTAAAACACTAATAAAACCCTAATTTTCTCTCCTCTCCTCCCCGATTCCCCTTCTCTGCCCAACGCCGCACGAGCGGTTTGCATCATCGCCGAACCCTCCGACTTCTTCTTCTCCTCCTCCCTTCTTCTGTCCTCTTCGGTGAGCACGCAAGAGGCGCCGAGCGCCCCTCTCCTAAACGCGCTGCCATCCTCATGCAGGCAAGGGACGCTCGTCTCTCCTCACGACGTTGCGCTCACAGAAACCTTAGTTTGCAGCCGTCTTCCTTTAGCGCCGTTGTTCTCGCGCGAGCACGCATGACGAATTTCCTCCTTCATCCACTACCGAAAAATTGCAGCCATCTTAGTGACCTTTTCACTAGTTTTCCTTGACCTTTGCTCTGTACTGACCATCCATCAGGTAAGGGTTTTCTGTGATCATTTAGGTTAGGGTTTGATTTGGTGTTTGGAATCTGGTGTAGATGGAATTTCTGTGGTTGTAGGATAGAAGGGGCTAGTCAGAGGAAGAGGTCATGCTTGACTCACACGAATTAGTGGTTGATCAGTTAGAGTTGGGCAGTGGAGTGTTTCTGCATGCTATCAGAGGTAAGTTTTGATACAATCAGCATCGATCTGGGATGGTGTCTAGGTCTTTAGTTGTGTTGTTCTTTGGGAATCATAATTCTGATATGGTTTTTGGGTTATGAATTCTGATCTGGGAGGTTACATGGGTTATGAATTTGGGTGCAAATCGTAGAAGGTAAACAATGGGTTGTTGGCATGTTTTGTTGTTTAGTTATTGTCATTTTTATGTTCGTTATGTAGGTTATGATGTATAAGTTTGATAGGTTCTATTTTAGGGTTGGATCCTAATTATTGTTAGTAGTTATTTAGTTATTTTATTGATTTTATAAATAGCTAAATTTAGTCTTTGATACAGGACCTTGACTTTAGACTCACGTTGTCGATCGTGGGAGGTTCTGTTAGTATACGTTCTACATAAAAGGTGGTACTTCTCCTTTATACTCGTGTAGTTTCTTTTACCTTAAAGCATGGTTGTTTTATGTCTAATAGGTTGCTTGACCTTATTCCTTATTGTTTGTTATTTTAACATCGTCGTTGATACTTGTTCTTCGTTGATCTTCGAGTATTCAAAATTCGTATCCGTACAGTCTCCTGTTGTTTTCTATTTTGTAAAGTGTCGTTTATACATGAGTACTTAGAAGTCCATTAAACACAATTAGGTTTATTTGACATTAGAAATATCCTACCTAGTAGTGTAGGTGCATAATTGTTGGTTTTTTATTTCTGGTTGGTTGTATCGATGCATCGTTTACTTGTTGGATTTTTGTTGCATCGTTGTTTCTTCGATTGTTCGTGCATCTTGTAGCATGCACTATATCTGCACGTTGCATACTAATGACTGTTGGACTTTCATATGGTAAGCCGTCGTTAGTCATTTAGTTGCTCTATTCACTCAACCACTTGTTGTCGTGGTAGTTGTTAGAGTGCGAGCAATTGTCCTGTTAGCCACACATGTTGCAGTTGTAGGCTAGCAGTGGCACCATCACCATTGTTTTCCGAGGGATACTAGAGCTGTTGATACCTCCCCCTATATATCGGGGTTTGGAGTGTTGGCTCCCCAGCATCCTGTCCACTCAACCACACCTTTCTGTGGTATTCGTTGGAGTGCGTACAGTTATCACAACCCTACCACTCGGTCACACAGATGCGATGTGTTGGCGGCTTGACTAGCGTCAGGGGTGACACATGTCATTGCATCATATGCATATATTGCATTTTCTTGTGGTTGTTGCATTAATATGAGCTATGATTACTGCATTTGGTTGACATGCATGTATATGTTGGTTTTATTGTTGTCACGTTGTTTTATACCTGCTTAGTGGTTATTCGGTTTTATACCATGTTGTTTTATATATGTTATGCATGATTAGGTATTCTTATATTTCTTATGGACTGTACTCTATTGATTCTCAACTTAGTTATCCTTTATTATGTCATGCAATTGTCGTCTCATATACCCGCTAAGTCCGCCCGGACTCACCACCCCTGCTTACTCTTTTTGTTTCAGATAGCAGGTAGTTGCATTTTCTTGGAGCCAGAGAGGATCCAGTTGCCAGTCCCCTGAGTTGAGTTGTTTTCGTATTTGGTATTGTTGCTTTATTTTCGTCACTTGGTTTGTTTGCATTTTATTTGCTTATCAGATATTGGATTGGTTTTGTTATTATTATAGAGACCTTTCGAGTTCTCTTTGGTTGTGGTTTCTTTTATGTTAAAGGTGGCTGAGCCACCCGTTATTATTCCTATAACTGCGTGGTTGTGTCTATCATTTTTATTTTTGTGATGCTAGCCGCTTGTGGCTAAGTTATATGGTGACAGTGTATGTATTATTTGCCCCAACTTGTCTGCCATACAGGGGAGATGCTGTCCGATTTTCGAATAAGCATGTGCCTCTGGGGTCGTGACATGGCAGCTCCCTACTAGGGTAGCAAAGAAAGGGATAGGTAGAAATCCTAAGTCCTAAGTGATCTATCAGGATAGTGGGAGAGAACATGAAGCCTCTCCTTGCCACTCTAGTTGAATAGATCATGTCATTAACCATAATCAAGTTATTATAAAATTGAGATCACAGGGTTTAGTTGTATGATTGATTAAAAAATAAGCGTTGGTTCAACTGATAATAATCAAATATTTCAATAAGTTTCAAACAGTAGCTATGAAAATAAGTGTGATTTAGGTATCTAGTTTTCAGGGGCACAAATGTATGCTTTAAATACCTAAGTCTAAGTCATTCATTGGGAAATTTACCATCAAAAGAGGGAGCATCTGCTCTGTTTATAGATGGCAGATTTAGGATCCGCTTTTCCTAGATAGTCCCAATTTTATAACAACCATGACAACGATCACACAAATAGGTACATCATCAACAATACGCATAGATATGTTAATCATAATGGGTGATACGAATATATGTAGTTATACCTAGGAGCCATTGTTAAAGGTTGATGGAACACGAGTTGAATATTTGGCAAGAATAGATCGCAAGGCACCTTCGCTTGATCGAGAAAGAAAATCTGAGGGTCTTGGAGAGAAAATGAGAGTTCTATTCGTTTTCTACCTTTTCGCGAACTGAGGCTCCTCAGTTATTAAGTGAGATGCCTTAGTTAGATTTTGAGGCGTCTTAGTTAGGTTTTGAGGCGCCTTAGGTCATTTAGGTAGGCTTTGCACCGCCTCGCATGCGAGGCACCTTGGCTTGAATGAGGCACCTCAGTTCCTCAGTTCTAGTAGTTTTTTTATAGATTGAATGAGGTCAATTAAAATTCATGTTCAAAGCATTTTAAATTAAGATTTAAAGTTTAAGGCTAAAACATGATTCGTGTTAATTAAGTTTAAAATTAACATTAAGGGTTGGGTTTTTAAAGTTCAAAATGAGTTAACTTTTGTAACACCCAATAATTTTCATGAATTATTAGGAATTTTTCTGAATTTTCTGGCAATTTTTCGAAATAAAAATAAAAAGAAAAGAGAAAGGGTCGGATGGAGGTTTGATCTCGCGACCACGCGGCAAGCCAATCCTTGAGTGGGCTCGGCTAGCCGGAAGGTTAAGGGGTATCAAGCACAGAAAAGGATGGATCGAAATTATGTTATAGGTAAGTAAGTCCTTTTCATGAAGAGGTGTTTCAACTTCCGCTTAAGTTACGTTAAATCCCCCTTTAGCTTATTGGAGTCGGCGCAAACAGGGGGCAAGGGAGGCTGCGAAAACAGGGAGAAAACAAGAGTTTTCTTCCTCCTTCTTCTTCCTCTTAAGTAGAGAACCTAGGGTTTCTTTCCTAGGGCCAAGGAGTGAAGTTTCTCGCAAGGAAGAGAAAAGGAGTCCTACGCTAGGATTTTACTATATACTTAGTGAGTTTTCTTCAAGCAAAGGGGGGTAAGTAGATCACTCACTGCAACTGCAATAGAAGTAGTTTTGTCATGTATTTCTCGTTGTAGAACTATGTTTTGTGATCTAAGTACATGCTTTAAGACTATTGTAAATTGTGTGTTTCAGTTTCTCAAGAAGACATATTTCTTATTATAGAACTTAACTTTGAGTAGGTTTTGTGTATGTGAATCTAAGCATGATAAGACCAAGTTCTTGAAAAGTCCCAAAAAAGGAGTTTTGGGTTAAGGGCACGCAAGGTGCTCGATGAAAGTTCCAAGTAAGAAAGGTAAAGGTTTGTAGTGCCAGATTTATGAAAAAAAAAGATAGCTTGATAAATATAAACAGTATGAGTAAGAAAGTATTTTACTTTTGTAAAGTGACAAGTACCGGGGAAATGAGAGGCCCACAGAAAGTTAGAAAGTAGCTCTAATAGGGTGCGGTGGCTAGCTACCCCGAAACCTATTAGGGATGCGCGCATTGGTACATTGATACCAGGTAGAATGTCAAGGCCTAGAAAGTTGATTATTATTTTGAAGTATATGCGTATATGTAAGTGTTTTCAGTTAAGTACATGTTTTGTTATGTATGTTAACGTTGTTATGTTACAAGCATGTTAAAAAGCAAGAGCAAGGAAGTTAGTGTTTTAAAGTATGGAAATGTATAAGTATCAAGTCTCAAAAGAAATCCTGAACATGTTAAGTTTGCAAGTGTTTTAATGCCAGTAAATGTTTTCAAGCATGATGAGCATGATAATTATATGGAAGTTCCCATGTGCAAGTATTTCCAAGTGCATGTATTTTGAAGCGAGCATCCTTAGAAAAGAGCATGTTTATCATTGATCGCATGGATTTGTGAGTTAGGATTTACTTACTAAGCAAATCGCTTATTAGTTGCATTTCCTTCTATTGCAGATAAAGGTAAAGAAAAAGCATAAGCTAAGGAGGCGAACGGGACTTGCATTGATGTTCAGTGGCGGCGGAACCGTGGGAGAGATCTTTGGGTTAAGTCTTATAGAAACTTGTGGTTGGTGTTTTGGATTGGTAGAACGTAACGATTTTGTTTAAACTTTGCATAGAGACAAAGTTGAGTACAAACTCTAGTATAGATTTCATATGTTTTGATAGTTTATTAAATTCCGCAGAGATCCTAATTGCAAGTTAATGGGTTTGTTTTGGTTTGCTAAGATGTTTATAAAATTAGTATAGAGTATAGATTTGGAGTTATTTATCCATATGCTTTGGAAGTGTATGAATTATGGACCCTTGAATGGATTTCCCAGGTCTGAAACTGCAGCTTTCAGGCGTGCCAGTCGACTGGTTCAGATACCAGTCGACTGCCATATGGAACAGAACCCTTCTGTTTGACGCACCAGTCGATTGCCAAGACGCCAGTCGACTGGTGCCACGCACAGAAAGCTTCTGTGGCTGATACCAGTCGACTGGCCTTCTAGCAGTCGACTGGTGCCATTGAAAAAAAAAATTTCAGAGCAAGTTAAGGGAAGTCAAGTAGTTGTAACCTGTAACGCCCCAAATTTCCCTCAAGAACAATGTAATAATCGAACATGTGGCCAAGAATAAAATTATGAATTTAAAGGGGGAAATTGCGAATAAAGAAGATATTAAGCACCTTCTTGATATATGGTGAATGTGTGTGATAATTATATTTTATATGCTACATTAATATTATGCTTGACATCATGCACATGAATGAATGAATAATGATATGAATATGCATGTGTATGAACTAAATGGGTAGCATTCTCTTGTTGGGCTTTGGTTACATGGGCTTGAAGAAAAAAAAAAGAGGTGCCAAGGATTGAACCTTGGACCTCAAAGGAAAGCAAAGTCTTAAGAATATTCATGTAACCAATTCAACTAGCAAGGGAGTGCTATTAGTAGAGGATGGAAAATTGTAAATAAGTGGGAAAGAAGATGAAGAGACACAAAAAAATTGAAGAGACACCATTAAAGAGGTGCTTGCCTCTTTACTCACTATAAAAGGCCATGAAGAGGAGGAAATGCCTAAGGCATTTTCGGCCAAGAAACCCCCCCTTTCTCTCCACCAAACTCTTCCCCTTCCTCCTCTTCCTCACCGAAATCTTTGCTCCCCTTGCTGCCATTTTCAAGTCCTTCACCTCCTAGAGAAAACCGGACCAAAAGAAGAGAAGAACAAGAGGAGTGCTAGAGTTTAAGAGGTCTTTTCTTCTCAAAAATTTGGAGATCTTTTGGGAACATAAGCACAAGTAGTAAGACTCCCTCACCTGCAACATAATGGCTTTTTATGTGTTTTTATGATTTTTATGTTTGCTTGTGATGTTGGGTGAAAGAGAATGGAAGAAAACCTTGAGCGAAGTTTCGGCCATAAAGGGGTACCCCCCTTTTCTATGTCCAAAAAACTTAAAGGAAGAGTTCATGAAATTGTTACTACCTTTTTGTAATGAATATATGATGGATACATGGTGTTTGAATGTCCTCCATGATGTGAAGGACTTGGAAGAATTCGGCCAAGTCATGAAATGGATAAATGTTGATGCATGAAGTAGGCCATTGTTCTAATGATCATTTCCTTGCTATATAAATGTTTTAGGCCAAGAAGTTGTGTGGAATCTATGCTAAGGGACCCCTGTAACATTCGTCCAAGGGACCTTAAATTATGCCTTAAAACAGATTTTTATAGATCTTCATGAAGTTATAGTTAAATCAAGTGATATGCATGTGATTGAGTGTTTTATTTAATGATGGAAATAATTTATACCATAAGGTCAGTACCTTATCTAAGTTGTTTTAGCCTAAACTCATGCTCCATACTATGTATTGATTTTTAGAAAAATGTAACATGTACCCATATGCATGATAATCAAGTAGAACTCTAGATCATACACCTAAACTAGTGTTTGGTGAAGTACAAACTGCTTTTGCACTTGTGAATGAATTCTTATGAAAAATATATGCTTTTATTCCCATGTTATGTGAATGATTATGCTATGAAATCCCTACTATGAGTTTCGACAAATTACAAGAATAAGGGTTAAGAATAGGTTCGAGTACAAAGCATGCCCCTAAACTAGTGTTTAATGAAGCCTAGACTACCTTTATGCTTGTATATGACCTTAATGGTAAAATATGTTTTTGTTTACATGTTATATGAACTTTTATATCATGTTATACATACTGTGAATTTCGGCAAATTACAAGGGTAAGGGTTAAGAATAAGCGCAAGTACGATTCATGTACCCAAACTAAGGTTTAGTGAAGATTAGTTTACTCTTGTACATGCTAATGATCTCTCATGTAAATTATGTTTTATTTCCATGATTGGATGACTTTCATGCCACGTTATCTAGCTGTGAATTTCGGACAAATACTGGGATAAGGGTTAAAAATAAGCTCAAGCACAAAACATGCACCTAAACTAGTGTTCAATGAAGCCTAGACTACCCTTGTGCTTGTATATGATTCCATGTGTAACGTATGTTCTTATTTCAATGATTATATGACTTTTATACTATGTTATCCATGCTGTGAATTTTGGCCAATTACTAGAATAAAGGCTAAGAATATGTTCAAGTACAATTCATGCACCTAAACTAGTGTTTAGTGAAGTCTAGACTACTAGTGTACTTATAAATGACCTCTTATATAATGTATGCCTTTTACCAATGTTATGTGGGTTTTATGCTATGATATCCTTGCTATGATGTTTCAGCCAGCATGTATTAAGATGAGAAAAGAAAGATTAAACTAACATATTGCCTTGATTAAGACAAGCATGTTATATGTATGATGTATTGATGAAACTAGCATGATGGTTGCTTCACTTACATGTGTTAAAAGAAAGGTCCTTCCATGTCTTGCTATTTATGCTAATGATTATGCCATGAAAGTATGCCTATGTTTATGAATGATTGAATGCCTATAGTACATGCAATATGAAAGAAAGAAAGAAAAAGAAAGAATGTATCTTCTATATATGAAAGTATACTTATGATTATGAATGATTGAATGTCTATAGTACATGCAATATGAAAGAAAGAATGAAAGAAAGGAATGCATGTTCTATATGAAAGAAAGAAAGAAAAGAAAAGAATGCATGTATGTATTTTACTTTAAAGATTGGCTTGTACCGGATCTTGAATAGATCCACGGTTCGGGACTACCGATGATGTTGTCCCTAGGCTGAAAGATAGTAAGCCTAGAATGTAGACCCCTGTAGGTCGCGATTAGCTACCTCGCATCCTACATAAGGGTATGCGCGCAAAAGAAAGAATGGGTACAAAGCCGTGGACCCCAAAGAAGATGATGTATATGATTTTAAAGTATTATTTACTATGTTTTCCAAAGAGCATCCTAATGTTTTCAAATGCACATGTTCTATGTTTATATGTCTTCATGTATCTTATGTGCCTTATGAATTTGATGGTATCCACGAAATGTTATATGTTTTAAAATGCATGCGACGTACGGATTTAGTGAGTAGGAAAGAGCTTACTAAGTTTTATACTTATAGTTTGTTTGCTTATGTTGCAGATCGACATAGAAATTTCTGAGGAATGGGCAGCTGCAGGAAGGGCTAATGTGTGTGGTGGTGACTTGACTGATCGATCCACTTTAGTGTCATCTATAGACTTAGTTCTTATTTCTAATAAGACATATGTTGCTACTTTATGCATGATATGTAACGCCCGCTTTTTTTTTTCATAAAGTGGCGTTACGTTAACATACTTAGGCATGTAGACATCCTAATGCAGCGGAAACCTTTAAACTTACACCTACATGCACTTACTACCATTCCTAGCATCATAACATGGGAACTTGCATATTAACTTTATACTTAGCATCATATCATGTCATACTTAGCATCATGTCATACTTAGCATCATATCATGTCATACTTTAGCATCATGTCATAGAGTCACATTCAAGTACTTAATAGTAAAGGTAGAGTTCTATCATAAGACGAGCAACCATATTGCTCCTTGGCCAAGTCACTATCACACACATTCTTTGATGCCCTCCTGCTGCTTCCTTACTGTCCCCTTGCGTGATCTGCGGTATAAGGAAATAAGACTATAAGCACACAGGCTTAGTAAGACTCTTTCCTACTCACTAAAACCATTCATCATTTAATCATGAGCACATAAGACATTAACATACTTAGTGCCTTACTTAGAACATAAACTTTTCCATCACTTAGCATACATTCGTCATGACATGAACATAACTCAAACACATTCGTAGCATGGCATAACATAACCATAAAAACATTCATGGCGTGGCATAATACTTGACATAGACATCAACATCGTAAACATTCATAGCATGGCATAATACTTGGCATAGACATAATCATAATCAACATAACCTCATAAACATTCTTAGCATGGACCTAAATAAAATCATGGCATTCCAACTTAGCATAAACATAATTAAATCATGGCAACCTAAACTAGCATGAACATAAATAAAATCATGGCATTCTAACTTAGCATAAACATAAATAAACCATGTCATCCTAAACTAGCATGAACATAAATAAAATCATGACATTCTAACTTAGCATAAACATAAATAAATCATGGCATCCTAAACTAGCATGAACATAAATAAAATCATGGCATCCTAAATTAGCATAAAATCATGGCATCATAAACTAGCATAAAATCATGGCATCATAAACTAGCATAAAATCATGGCATCATATATTGGCATAATCATAAATAAAATCATTTGCATAAACATACCTTGCATAAACTTACTTTGCATAGTATTCTTATCATAAATATAATGCATAACATGAATGGATGCATGTGGCAATTGCATATATATATATATATAAGGATGCTTAATCTTTAAAACATACTTTTAAATGCTTAAACATAATCATCATATCATTGGGGCCCTGGCTTGTACCACATACATACATCATAAGCGCGCATCCCTAAGTAAATACGAGGTAGCTTGCCTCGACCTACTAGGGTAAGGACAGCATAGTCGGTAGTCCCCGAACCGAGGCGTTCTTAAGGTGCCCATCCCTGTTGCACAGCTTCGGTAGTGCCAGAACCGTGGATAGCATAGTCGGTAGTCCAGAACCGGGGCGTTCTTAAGGTGCCCATCCCTTGGACCCATACTTCGGTCCGGTTCAAGCTCATTCATAAAGTAAAATACTTTACATGCTTCATCATTCATGAGACCTTCATGGCATACTTAACATAGCATAACTTGTTACGGCTCGGCCCGTCTACCGGCCCATTTACCGGTCCTCTCGACCGTCGTACCGTCGACCATCGACCGTGCCGTTTAGCATATTTATGCCTTAAAGACATAAGCATCATCTTTCATTCATCATACTTGTCATTCATCATCATTCATTCATCATACTTAACATCATCGTTATGCCTTAAAGGCATGTACTTTAACTTCATTCATAAGACATGGCATACATACATCTTATTCATAAATCATGGCATACATACGTATCATTCATAAGACATGGCATACATGTATATCATTTATAAATCATGACACATGTCTAAACATCTATGACTTAACATATAATTCATGACATACAAACTAAGGGTTTGGTTAACATAGAACTTCTTCCATCTTACTTAAATATATATCTTGGTAACTCATACTCAAGCATCTTGGTAGGTTTAACCCAACCCTAGCCCTAGGTTATGCCCTTGGCCGAAAATCCCCAAGGAACCCTAGGTCCATGAACCTTCACATAACTTCCCAAACAACATCTCATACACATATACTAGGCCATAGGAACCCTTTGATCCCATACTTAAGGCCAACCCTAATCCTTTAGCCCTAATCTTACTCTTGGCTGAAACTTCAAGGTCATGGGGGTATGGAAAAATTCCATTAAAACCCCAAATCAATTACTTAAACACCAACCATACCTTACCATAGGGTCATTGGGACCCTTACTTGAAATAAGTCCTAACTTTCCACCCCCTTAGGGTACTTGGCCGAAACCTATAGGGTCTCTAGGCCATGTGAAACATTCACATAAACACCCTCCATCTCCCTTATATCATGACAATACATGAACAAACACTTGAGGTTTTAAACCCAACCCTACACAAGGGTTCTTGTTGTTGGCCGAAACCCTAGGGTATCCTAGGGTACTCCAAAAATTTCTAAAAATTATTCTTAATCTCTAAAAATCATCAGGGAACATTAAATAACATTATAAAGATTTTTAGCATCATTATGGACCCTAAAACATTGTGGCCGAAACCCATAGGGTCTCTAGGTGTTGATTTTGTTCCTTTCATGTTGGCCGAAACCCTAGGGTGTCCTAGGGTACTCCAAAAATTCCCAAAAATTATACTTAACCTCTACACATCATAAGAGAATATTAAATAATATTATAAAGATTTTTATCATAATTATAGACCTTTAAATCATGGTGGCCGAAACCCACAAGCCTAAGGTTCTTGGTTTTCTTTTCTTTCAACATCAAATCCAAAAACTAACCAATATATCATGCTAAAAATCATGGAAATCATAAGGAACTATTATACCACAGGTGAAGGAGTCTTACCTTGGGTTTCTTGATTTTTCGAACCTTGAAAGAGAATCAAAAGAACTCCTTAGACCTTAAGTCGAACTCCTTAGACCTTAAGTCACCTCTAGCCCTTGTAACCTTGGGAACCCTTTAGATCTTGGAGATGAGAACCTCTTGTGAAGCTTTTCCAAGGGAAATCTCCTCTTGAGATTTTCGGCTAGAATGAGGGAGGAAGAAAGAAACTCCCAAACCCCCTCTTTATAGCACATTAAGGAGGGTAAGTGAAGAGTCATGGTGTCTCTTCCTCTTCCCCTAAGCCTTAACCAAACTCCATTTCATTTCCTCATAGAGATCCCTTGCTAGGTGAGTTGGTTAGAGCATGCATGGTTATACAAGAGGTCCAAGGTTCAAATCCTTGGTGCATGCATTAATTTTCCATTTTATTTTTATTTTATTTTTCCTAATATTCGAAAATCCCCTAAAAATTCCCCCATAATTATGTTAATATTTCTCATTAAAACCCCTTTATATTTCTATAAATTTTTACCTAAAATTCATCAATAATCATGGTACTAGAAAGCCCATATAAGGCCCATTAGTGCCTAACTTCTCAATTTAAATAGGAAACCATGCTAAAACTCACCCATAATCATACTAATATTCCTAATTAAAATCCATTTATATTTATATTAAATTCTACCTAAAATCCACTAATAATCATGGTACTAGAAAAGCCCATATAAGGCCCATTAGTACTTAGTTTCTCAATTTAAATGAGAAAAATCATGGATTTCTAGGCTAAGGTTCGTACTAATATTTCTAGGTCCCTCAGAAAATTATCTAGACATGCTTAATATTTTAAGAAAATATTAAGAGAATTTTTCGGGTCGTTACAATCCCCCATACCTCGTGAAAGTTCGTCCTCGAACTTAGAATAACTCCGGGTACTTGCGCCTCATCTCGTCCTCGCGTTCCCAGGTAGCTTCCTCGAACCGTTGACTTTGTCATAGGACCTTGACTAAGGGTACCTCCTTACTCCTCAACTTCTTGACCTCCCTATCAAAAATCTGGATGGGTCTGCTCTCATAACTTAGGTCCTCTTGCACTTGTACCGTCTGCGGATCGATCACTTGGTCCATATTTGGAATACACTTTTTTAAGCAGGGACACATGAAATACGTTATGGATAGCTGACATCTTTGGAGACAGCTCCAGCTCATATGCCACCTTACCAACTCTTTTCAGAATCAGGTACGGCCCCACGTAGCACGGACTTAATTTTCCTTTCCTCCCAAATCTTGTCACCCCCTTCATAGGAGCCACTTTCAGAAACACCCAATCTCCAACATTAAACTCCAGGGGTCTACGCCGGACATCGGCATAACTCTTCTGCCGGCTCTGAGCAGTTTCTATCCGTTGCCGAATGTTCTGTATCGCTCGGGTGGTGTCGTCGATTAGGTCTGTCGTGAGCCCCATTGCCTTCTTTTCACCACCTTCGTACCAACAGATTGAAGATCTACATCTCCTCCCGTACAAAACTTCATAAGGTGCCATTCCGATAATAGCTTGGTAGCTATTGTTGTAAGCGAATTTCGCTAAACATAGATATCGGCACCAACTTCCTTTGAAATCCAGGGCACAACTCTCAACATATCCTCCAGTACTTGATTCACTCAATCAGTTTGCCCGTCAGTCTGAGGGTGAAAAGCAGTACTGAACCACAGTTTAGTGCCCAGAGACTTCTGGACGCACTCCCAAAAACGTGAGATAAAGCGACCATCCCTATCAGAGGTGATAGTCTTGGAAACTCCATGGAGTCTAATTATTTCCCTAGCGTATAATTGAGCTAGTTGCTCAATCGAATAAGTCATCTTGACTGCTAGGAAGTGAGCAGACTTCGTCAGCCTGTCCACAATTACCCAAACCCCATCATACCCGTTTGTAGTCTTGGGAAGTCCTGAAATAAAATCCATCGATATATCTTCCCATTTCCATTCCGGAATCGAAAGTGGCTGCAGAACTCCTCCGGGTCGCTGGTGTTCTGCTTTCACTCGTTTGTAGGTCAGGCAAGTACTAACATGCTGAGCCACGTCTCTCTTCATACCGGACCACCAGAATTTCTCCTTCAGGTCTTGATACATTTTCGTGGATCCCGGATGCATCGAATAAGAGTTAATTCTTTAATCCAAGGAACTCATAATATTGCCAATTTGACATACGTGATTATGTGTATTTTACTCACGGCCATTTATACTTATATCCTTGATGATATAAGTGACATACATGATTGTCATAATTGAGCTAGTGCCATTAATAGCCCTATGATGTAATTATAGGCATATATCATAATTATATACTTATTATAATTATGGGTAAACCTAATAATAGTTGGGTTCCGAAATCTTAGTTCACAACCTAAGCTATGAATTACATTAGTTAATGGTTATTATATGATAAGTGAGATTATATTTATTACATTACCATAAAATAACTTAAGGTAATCTTATATATTATATATAAGATAATAGTGAAATATACGTTGTGATCGTGAATCGCAACACCGATGACGGTTCTCACCAAGAAGAACAAGGAATATATATGGACAGACGAATGCGAGAAGAGTTTCTTGGAGCTGAAAAGAAGACTTACATGTGCTCCAATCCTGACTCTTCCAGAAAATGACAAGGGATTCGATATGTACAGCGATGCCTCCAGATTGGGACTCGGAGCTGTACTGATGCAGAATGGTAAAGTCATTGCCTACGCCTCTAGGCAACTGAAGGAACATGAAAGGAACTATCCCACTCACGACTTAGAATTGGCAGCTGTGGTCTTTGCTCTGAAAATATGGAGACACTATCTATATGGAGCACAGTGTAAGATTTATACAGATCACCAGAGTCTCCGATATTTCTTCACTCAGAAGGACCTCAATATGCGACAACGTCGATGGCTGGAACTCGTAAAAGACTATGACTGCGAGATCTTCTATCACCCATGCAAAGCAAACAAGGTGGCTTATGCACTTAGCAGAAAGTCTAGTGCCACCTTAATGTCCTTATCAGTATTGTCCCGAATGCTGGAGAAGGAAATTATGAGCTACGGGATCGAGGTCATTTCTGGACGACTTTCGGCCCTGGCAATTATGTCGGCACTATTCGATGACATACTGGAGAAGCAAAATGGTGATCCAAGTCTTCAGAAGGTTAAACAGGAAATTCTTGAAGGCAAAGGCGATGATTTTCATATCGCCCATAATGGAGTAATATACCTTAGGGATCGACTCTGTATCCCTAATGATCCGGAACTACAAAAGAAGATTTTGGAGGAGGCTCACAGAACCCCCTATTCTATGCACCCGGGATCCACCAAGATGTACCAAGATCTGAAGACGAGGTTTTGGTGGTCCGGTATAAAGAGGGATGTAGCTCAGCACGTTAGTACCTGCCTGACCTGCCAGCAAGTCAAAGCGGAACACCAGAGGCCTGGAGGAGTTCTGCAACCGATCCAAATTCCAGAATGGAAATGGGAAGACATTTCTATGGATTTCATCTCAGGTCTTCCTCGAACTACAAATGGATACGACGCTATATGGGTTATCGTCGACAGATTGACGAAGTCAGCCCATTTCCTAGAAATCAAGATGACATATTCGATTGAGCAACTGGCTCAATTGTATGCTAAGGAAATCATCAGACTGCATGACATTCCCAAGACCATCATTTCAGATAGAGATGGCCGCTTCACATCGCAATTTTGAGAATGTGTTCATAAAACTCTCGGCACAAAGCTGTGTTTCAGTACCGCCTTTCATCCTCAGACTGATGGGCAAACAGAAAGAGTAAATCAAGTACTGGAGGACATGCTACGAGCTTGTGCCCTAGATTTCAAAGGGAGTTTGTGCCGATACTTATGTCTAGCGGAATTCGCTTACAATAATAGCTACCAAGCTACTAACGGAATGGCACCTTATGAAGCGTTATATGGACGGAGATGTAGGTCTCCAATCTGTTGGTACGAGGGTGGCAAAAAGAAAGAGATGGGACTCCAGACGAATTTCATCGACAACACCACCCGAGCCATACAGAGTATCCGCCAAAGAATAGAGACTGCCCAGAGCGGATAGAAGAGCTATGCGGATCAGAGACGTAGACCTTTGGAGTTCGATGTCGGAGATTTGTTGTTCTTCCGAGTAGCTCCTATGAAAGGAGTAATGCGATTCGGGAAGAAAGGAAAGCTTAGTCCACGATATGTGGGACCATACAAGATCCTGAACAGAGTGGGCAAGGTGGCTTACGAGCTGGAGCTACCTCAGGAGATGTCCGCTATCCACAATGTGTTCCACGTGTCGATGCTCAGAAAGTGCATTCCCAGTACCGACAAAGTGATTGAGCCGCATGTCGTACAGATCCAGGAGGACCTGAGTTGCAAAAGCAAACCCATTCGGATCCTGGATCGAGATGTCAAGAGACTAAGGAACAAGGAAGTGCCCTTAGTCAAAGTCTTGTGGCAAAGTCAGCAATCTGAAGAAGTTACCTGGGAACGTGAGGATGATATGAAACGAAAATATCCCGAGTTATTTTAAGTTCGAGGACGAACTTTTCAGAAGGGAGGGTGGATTGTAAGGCCCCAAATTTCCCTCTAGAACGATGTAGTAATTGAACATGTGGCCAAGAATAAAATTATGAATTTAAAGGGGATAATTGCGAATAAAGAAGATATTAAGCACTTTCTTGATATATGGTGAATGTGTGTGATAATTATGTTTTATATGCTACATTAATATTATGCTTGACATCATGCACATGAATGAATGAATAATGATATGAATATACATGTGTATGAACTAAATGGGTAGCATTCTCTTGTTGGGCTTTGGTTACATGGGCTTGAAGAAAAAAAAAAAGAGGTGCCAAGGATTGAACCTTGGACCTCAAAGGAAAGCAAAGCCTTAAGAATATTCATGTAACCAATTCACCTTGCAAGGGAGTGCTATTAGAAGAGGATGGGAAATTGTAGATAAGTGGGAAAGAAGATGAAGAGACATAAAAAATTGAAGAGACACCATTAAAGAGGTGATTGCCTCTTTACTCACCATAAAAGGCCATGAAGAGGAGGAAATGCCTAAGGCATTTTCGGCCAAGAAACCCCCCCCCCCCCCCCCCATTTTCTCTCCACCAAACTCTTCCCCTTCCTCCTCTTCCTCACCGAAATCCTTGCTGCCCTTGCTACCATTTTCAAGTCCTTCACCTCCTAGAGAAAACCGGACCAAAAGAGGAGAAGAACAAGAGGAGTGCTAGAGTTTAAGAGGTCTTTTCTTCTCAAAAATTTGGAGATCTTTTGGGAACATAAGCACAAGTAGTAAGACTCCCTCACCTGTAACATAATGGCTTTTTATGTGTTTTTATGATTTTTATGTTTGCTTGTGATGTTGAGTGAACGAGAATGGAAGAAAACCTTGAGGGAAGTTTCGGCCATAAAGGGGTACCCCCTTTTCTATGTCCAAAAAACTTAAAGGAAGAGTTCATGAAATTGTTACTACCTTTTTGTAATGAATATATGATGGATACATGGTGTTTGAATGCCCTCCATGATGTAAAGGACTTGGAAGAATTCGGCCAAGTCATGAAATGGATAAATGTTGATGCATGAAGTAGGCTATTGTTCTAATGATCGTTTCCTTGCTATATAAATGTTTTAGGCCAAGAAGTTTTGTGGAATCTATGCTAAGGGACCCCTGTAACATTCGGCCAAGGGACCTTAAATTATGGCTTAAAACAGATTTTTATAGACCTTCATGAAGTTATAGTTAAATCAAGTGATATGCAAGTGATTGGGTGTTTTATTTCATGATTGAAATAATTTATACCTTAGGGTCAGTACCTTATCTAAGTAGTTTGAGCCTAAACTCATGCTCCATTCTATGTATTGATGTTTAGAAAAATGTTACATGTACCCATATGCATGATAATCCAAGTAGAACTCTAGATCATACACCTAAACTAGTGTTTGGTGAAGTACAAACTACTTTTGCGCTTGCGAATGAATTCTTATGAAAAATATATGCTTTTATTCCCATGTTATGTGAATGATTATGCTATGAAATCCCTACTATGAGTTTCGACAAATTACAAGAATAAGGGTTAAGAATAGGTTCGAGTACAAAGCATGCCCTAAACTAGTGTTTAATGAAGCCTAGACAACCTTTATGCTTGTATATGACCTTAATGGTAAAATATGTTTTTGTTTACATGTTATATAAACTTTTATATCATGTTATACATACTGTGAATTTTGGCAAATTACAAGGGTAAGGGTTAAGCATAAGTGCAAGTACGATTCATGCACCCAAACTAAGGTTTAGTGAAGATTAGTTTACTCTTGTACATGCTAATGATCTCTTATGTAAATTATGTTTTATTTCCATGATTGGATGACTTTCATGCCATGTTATCTAGCTGTGAATTTCGGACAAATACTGGGATAAGGGTTAAAAATAAGCTCAAGCACAAAACATGCACCTAAACTAGTGTTCAATGAAGCCTAGACTACCCTTGTGCTTGTATATGATTCCTTGTGTAACGTATGTTTTTATTTCAATGATTATATGACTTTTATACTATGTTATCCATGCTATGAATTTTGGCCAATTACTAGAATAAAGGCTAAGAATAAGTTCAAGTACAATTCATGCACCTAAACTAGTATTTAGTGAAGTCTAGACTACCAGTGTACTTATAAATGACCTCTTATGTAATGTACGCCTTTATTCCAATGTTATGTGGGTTTTATGCTATGATATCCTTGCTATGAAGTTTCGGCCAGCTTGTATTAAGATGAGAAAAGAAAGATTAAACTAACATATTGCCTTGATTAAGATAAGCATGCTATATGTATGATGTATTGATGAAACTAGCATAATGGTTGCTTCACTTACATGTGTTAAAAGAAAGGTCCTTCCATGTCTTGCTATTTATGCTAATGATTATGCCATGAAAGTATGCCTATGTTTATGAATGATTGAATGCCTATAGTACATGCAATATGAAAGAAAGAAAGAAAAAGAAAGAATGCATCTTCTATATATGAAAGTATGCTTATGATTATGAATGATTGAATGTCTATAGTACATGCAATATGAAAGAAAGAAAGAAAGAAAGGAATGCATGTTCTATATGAAAGAAAGAAAGAAAAGAAAAGAATGCATGTATGTATTTTACTTTAAAGATTGGCTTGTACCAGATCTTGAAAAGATCCACGGTTCCGGACTACCGATGATGTTGTCCCTAGGCTGAAAGATAGTAAGCCTAGAATGTAGACCCCTGTAGGTCGGGATTAGCTACCTCGCATCCTACATAGGGGTATGCGCGCAAAAGAAAGAATGGGTACAAAGCCGGGGACCCCAAAGAAGATGATGTATATGATTTTAAAGTATTATTTACTATGTTTTCCAAAGAGCATCCTAATGTTTTGAAATGCACATGTTCTATGTTTATATGTCTTCATGTATCTTATGTGCCTTATGAATTTTATGGTATCTACGAAATGTTATATGTTTTAAAATGCATGCGACATACGGATTTTGTGAGTAGGAAAGAGCTTACTATGTTTTATACTTATAGTTTGTTTGCTTATGTTGTAGATCAACATAAAAAATTTTTAGGAATGGGCAGCTGCAGGAAGGGCTAATGTGTGTGGTGGTGACTTGACTGATCGATCCATTTTAGTGCCATCTATAGACTTAGTTCTTATTTCTAATAAGACATATGTTGCTACTTTATGCATGATACTTGCTAGTTCTTTTGGAGTTTATTTAACTATATATGGATGCTATTAGATGTTATATGATGTTATTACTTCCTTATCATTGCATATGCTTTTAGTTATGTTTCATTTCCGCTGCAATGTTAGATTCATACGCAATGATATAAGTAAGTAAGGAAAAAAAAAGGGTTAAAGGTAACGCACCGCCTAACGGTAAGGGGCGGGCGTTACATAACCTAAGGCTAAGGATAAGGTAATGTTAAGGTTAAGTAAAAGTGACGTCCTCCTTAAGAAAGGGAAGTCGGGTCGTCACTGAGTGGTATCAAAGTAAAGTTTCCACCCTTCCGCCACACTGACATCAAGCATCAATCCTGTCGCCTGCCAAGTAAGAAGTTCATATGTTGTAGTTTTGTATGCTTTTCATTATAGACTGCTAGTATCAGTAAGTGCATGATGATAAGGATGTATGTTAGTATTATTATATGCTAATATGTGCATGGAGATAATGAAGTAAGTTCGTAAGAGATAATGAGCTTTTATTTTCTTTACGCTATAGAGTAAGAGAATGGCAAGAGGACATCCCAGAATTGTCCGAAATGAGGAGCAAGCTCCTAGAGAACAGGAGTCAACGGAGTTAGTACCACCATCAGACCTTCAAGGAGTGGTGCCCAGCTTCAGAGGCAACTTGCTGAACAACAGCAAGTCATTGCCACCTTGATGGCTAATCAGCAGGCCACCCCTGCTACCCCTCCAGTGGCGCTAGTGGCGCAAGTAGTGGTACCAGTGGCGACAGAGGTTCCCCCAGTACCTCTGGCAAGAGAAGTAAGACAAGAGGCATATCTGATCCAGTGGCAGAGACTGAAGCCCGAGAATTTTTCTGGCACAAGTGAACCATGGGATGCTCAGGCATGGTTCAAAACGGTGGAAAGTATAATGGAGCTACTGGACTGGCCTGAGGTGGAGAAGATAAAGTGCACATCCTTCTGCCTTACTGGAGACGCCAGGATGTGATGGGAAAGAGTGAAGGCTAAGAGAAATGTGAGTCAAATGACCTGGGCCGACTTCGAAGTAGAGTTCTTGGAGGAGTACTTTCATATGAAGGTAACGAACAAACACTACGATGAATTCACGGAGTTCCGTTAAGGAGAATTGTCTGTAGATGAAGCCGTGAAGAAGTTTAATCGACTAGCTCGCTTGTGCCCGGAGTTAGTTAGCACTGAAAAGGAAAGGGTCAGGTTAATGCTCAAGATGCTGATGCCTCAGATACCTCTGAATATGGCCGGCGATGGTAATAGACCATAGACTTCGGAAGAACTAGTAAGTAGTGCTTTGATCACTGAACACTACTTAAATAGTATAAAGGCCACACGTGTGCAACAACAACAGGCATCAGCCCAGAAGTCCCAAGGAAATCCTCAAAACCAACAAAATTAGAAAGGAAATTCAGGCAAGAGGAAGCAATGGGACCAGAAGTCTTCTGAGGGCAATAAAGGGGGCTCGTCAAGCAAGCAGCTCAAGTATTCCCCTTGCCCAAAATGTGGGAAGATGCATCCCGGAGTATGTCGTCAAGGCATGAGCGGATGCCATATTTGTGGAGCAAAAGGACATATGATGAAGGCTTGCCCTAACCGGTCGAGTATTGGCGGATGTTATATCTGTGGAGTAGTAGGGCACCTAGCCAAGGCTTGTCCTAAAGCAAAGCCGCCTCCACCACATCTCCTCTAGTACGGGGGTGGATCAGCCCAGTTGCACCAGATGCAGCCAGCAATAGAGGGACTCTATTTCAGTCAAGCGAGAATGGAAACCCCACCAGCCACGACCAACGCAAGGATTTTCGCCATCACCAAGGAAGAGGCGGCAAATTCTCCTACTATGGTCACAGGTCGAATACTCATCTCATCCTAATATGCTATTGTGTTATTCGATACTGGGGCAACCCATTCCTTTGTATCCATGTTTTTCTCTAAGAAGCTAGGGATCCCACCAGAAAGATTGAGTCAGGAGTTCTTAACAACTTTACCGTCAGGGGAAGTAATAGCCTCTACTGAGAGGTTGAGGGCAGTACCAATCTGGATTTCCAACCGAGAGCTCTACAGTGACTTG
The DNA here is from genome assembly GCA_024364735.1 of Boesenbergia rotunda. Classification (NCBI taxonomy): domain Eukaryota; kingdom Viridiplantae; phylum Streptophyta; class Magnoliopsida; order Zingiberales; family Zingiberaceae; genus Boesenbergia; species Boesenbergia rotunda. Next base: position 187,192 of record JAGFNQ010005327.1, read on the forward strand.
GTAGTCCTTGAGATGAAGGATTACGATGTCATTTTAGGGATGGACTTCTTGAGCAAGTACAATGCTTCTATAGACTGCCGCAAGAGAAAAGTCAAGTTCACACTAGAAGCAGAACCTCCATTTGAGATTATTGGAGACCCAAAGAGAAAGACAAAAAGGTTCTTATCTACCTTACAAGCTCAGAGAATGTTAGAGAAGGGGTGTTTTGGTTTTTTAGCTCATATAGTAGATGCAAGTCAAAGAGAAGGATTAAAGAAAGAGGAAGTGAGGGTAGTCTGTGACTATCCTAAGGTGTTTCCTGAAGAGTTACCAGGACTCCCTCCCAATCGAGAAATTGAATTTGAAAATGAGTTGATTCCAAGAATCAACCCAATTTCAAAGGCACCTTATCGCATGGCACCAGCAGAATTGAAAGAGTTGCAAGAAGAGTTACAAGAGCTGCTCGACAAGGGTTTCATCCGCCCTAGTCATTCACCTTGGGGAGCTCCTGTGTTGTTCGTCAAGAAGAAAGATGGATCCATGCGAATGTGCATAGATTATCGAGCCTTGAATAAGGTAACCATCAAGAACAGATATCCCTTGCCAAGGATAGATGATTTATTCGATCAGTTGAAGGGAGCCACGGTGTTCTCCAAAATAGATCTGCGATCAGGTTACCATCAACTCAAAGTGAAGGAGAGTGATGTGCCAAGGACTGCTTTCAGTACAAGATATGGGCACTACGAGTTTGTGGTCATGCCCTTTGGAGTGACAAACGCCCCTGCAACCTTTATGGATCTAATGAATCGAGTGTTCAAGGATTTTCTTGACAAGTTCGTCATTGTCTTCATTGATGATATCCTAGTGTATTCAAAGACTCAGGAAGAACATGAACACCTGAAGATAGTGTTGCAGACCTTACATCAGAGGGAGCTGTATGCCCAATTCTCAAAGTGTGAGTTTTGGCTTGACCAGGATGCCTTTCTAGGCCACATCATTTCCAAAGAAGACATTATGGTAGACCCAGCCAAGATTGAAGCAGTTAGTAACTGGAGTCGACCAACGAATGCTAATGAGATTAGAAGTTTCCTAGGTTTAGCAGGGTACTATAGAAGGTTTGTAAGGGACTTTTCAAAGATAGCTTCTCCACTTACAGCCCTTACCAGAAAGAATAAGAAGTATGAGTGGACTGAAGACTGTGAGCAGAGTTTCCTTGAGTTGAAGAAGAGACTGACAAGCGCTCCTATTCTTACAGTACCCGAAGGTGATAAGAGCTTTGATATATACAGTGATGCATCAAAGCTAGGACTTGGAGCCGTACTTATGCAAGAAGGCAAAGTCATAGCTTATGCTTCCAGGCAACTCAAGGATTATGAAAAGAATTACCCCACTCATGATCTAGAGTTGACAGCNGTATTCCCCTTGCCCAAAATGTGGGAAGATGCCATCCCGGAGTATGTCGTCAAGGCATGAGCGGATGCCATATTTGTGGAGCAAAAGGACATATGATGAAGGCTTGCCTAACCGGTCGAGTATTGGCGGATGTTATATCTGTGGAGTAGTAGGGCACCTAGCCAAGGCTTGTCCTAAAGCAAAGCCGCCTCCACCACATTCCTCTAGTACGGGGTGGATCAGCCCAGTTGCACCAGATGCAGCCAGCAATAGAGGGACTCTATTTCAGTCAAGCGAGAATGGAAACCCCACCAGCCACGACCAACGCAAGGATTTTCGCCATCACCAAGGAAGAGGCGGCAAATTCTCCTACTATGGTCACAGGTCGAATACTCATCTCATCCTAATATGCTATTGTGTTATTCGATACTGGGGCAACCCATTCCTTTGTATCCATGTTTTTCTCTAAGAAGCTAGGGATCCCACCAGAAAGATTGAGTCAGGAGTTCTTAACAACTTTACCGTCAGGGGAAGTAATAGCCTCACTGAGAGGTGAGGGCAGTACCAATCTGGATTTCCAACCGAGAGCTCTACAGTGACTTGGTAGTCCTTGAGATGAAGGATTACGATGTCATTTTAGGGATGGACTTCTTGAGCAAGTACAATGCTTCTATAGACTGCCGCAAGAGAAAAGTCAAGTTCACACTAGAAGCAGAACCTCCATTGAGATTATTGGAGACCCAAAGAGAAAGACAAAAAGGTTCTTATCTACCTTACAAGCTCAGAGAATGTTAGAGAAGGGGTGTTTTGGTTTTTTAGCTCATATAGTAGATGCAAGTCAAAGAGAAGGATTAAAGAAAGAGGAAGTGAGGGTAGTCTGTGACTATCCTAAGGTGTTTCCTGAAGAGTTACCAGGACTCCCTCCCAATCGAGAAATTGAATTTGAAAATGAGTTGATTCCAAGAATCAACCCAATTTCAAAGGCACCTTATCGCATGGCACCAGCAGAATTGAAAGAGTTGCAAGAACAGTTACAAGAGCTGCTCGACAAGGGTTTCATCCGCCCTAGTCATTCACCTTGGGGAGCTCCTGTGTTGTTCGTCAAGAAGAAAGATGGATCCATGCGAATGTGCATAGATTATCGAGCCTTGAATAAGGTAACCATCAAGAACAGATATCCCTTGCCAAGGATAGATGATTTATTCGATCAGTTGAAGGGAGCCACGGTGTTCTCCAAAATAGATCTGCGATCAGGTTACCATCAACTCAAAATGAAGGAGAGTGATGTGCCAAGGACTGCTTTCAGTACAAGATATGGGCACTACGAGTTTGTGGTCATGCCCTTTGGAATGACAAACGCCCCTGCAACCTTTATGGATCTAATGAATCGAGTGTTCAAGGATTTTCTTGACAAGTTCGTCATTGTCTTCATTGATGATATCCTAGTGTATTCAAAGACTCAGGAAGAACATGAACACCTGAAGATAGTGTTGCAGACCTTACATCAGAGGGAGCTGTATGCCCAATTCTCAAAGTGTGAGTTTTGGCTTGACCAGGATGCCTTTCTAGGCCACATCATTTCCAAAGAAGACATTATGGTAGACCCAGCCAAGATTGAAGCAGTTAGTAACTGGAGTCGACCAACGAATGCTAATGAGATTAGAAGTTTCCTAGGTTTAGCAGGGTACTATAGAAGGTTTGTAAGGGACTTTTCAAAGATAGCTTCTCCACTTACAGCCCTTACCAGAAAGAATAAGAAGTATGAGTGGACTGAAGACTGTGAGCAGAGTTTCCTTGAGTTGAAGAAGAGACTGACAAGCGCTCCTATTCTTACAGTACCCGAAGGTGATAAGAGCTTTGATATATACAGTGATGCATCAAAGCTAGGACTTGGAGCCGTACTTATGCAAGAAGGCAAAGTCATAGCTTATGCTTCCAGGCAACTCAAGGATTATGAAAAGAATTACCCCACTCATGATCTAGAGTTGACAGCTATAGTCTTCGCTCTAAAAATATGGAGACATTATCTGTATGGAGTGCAGTGCAAGATTTATACAGATCACCAGAGGTTGAAATATTTCATCACTCAGAAAGACCTCAATATGAGACAGCGAACGTGGCTTGATTTAGTGAAGGATTATAACTGTGAGATCCTTTACCACTCTGGTAAGGCAAATAAAGTAGCAGATGCACTAAGTAGAAAGACTTGTGCCACTTTGATGTCCTTGTCATCATTATCACCACCATTACAGAAGGAAATAGTAGATTATGAAGTTGAGATCATTTATGGGCAGTTAGCTCTATTGACACTAGAGTCAACCTTGCTTGAAGATATACAGAAAGAGCAAGCTGAGGATTCTGATATCCAAAGGATCAAGCAAGAGATACAAGAAGGAGAAAGTAAAGAGTTTAGAGTATCTGACAGTGGGATACTTTATTATGGTGACTGTTTATGTGTCCCCAATAGTGAAGAGCTGAGAAAGAAGATTCTTAAAGAAGCCCATAGAACTCCCAACTCAATGCACCCTGGTTCCACTAAGATGTACCAGGACTTGAAAAGAAGATTTTGGTGGTCCGGAATGAAAAGAGACATAGCTAAGTATGTCAGCACCTGCCTGACATGTCAGAGAGTTAAAGCAGAACACCAGAGACCAGGAGGTGTCCTACAACCCATTCAGATTCCAGAGTGGAAATGGGAAGACATAGCCATGGATTTCATAGTTGGTCTACCAAAGATAACTAATGGCTATGATGCTATTTGGGTAATAGTAGACAGATTGACCAAGTCTGGCCACTTCTTGGCAATCAAAGTGTCTTATTCGATTGAAAGATTAGCCCAGCTATATGTACAGGAAGTGATCCGACTACACGGAGTCCCGAAGACCATTATCTCTGATAGAGATGGTCGTTTCACTTCACACTTTTGGGAGTGCGTACAAACAGCGCTAGGCACCAAACTGAAGTTTAGCACAGCTTTCCATCCCCAGACTGATGGACAGACAGAGAGAGTGAATCAAATTCTAGAAGATATGCTCAGATCTTGTGCATTAGATTTCAAAGGCAGTTGGTACAAATATTTATGTTTAGCTGAGTTTGCCTACAACAACAGCTACCAAGCTACTATTGGTATGGCACCCTATGAAGCTCTTTATGGTAGGAAGTGTAGATCTCCCCTCTGTTGGTATGAAGGTAGTGAGAAGAAAGAAATGGGGTCTCAGACTGACCTTATAGATGATAGCACAGAAGCTATAAAGAGCATCCGCCAGAGAATAGAAGCTGCTCAGAGTAGGCAGAAGAGTTTTTGCCGATGTACGCCGTAGACCCTTAGAGTTTGAAGTTGGGGATACAGTTTCCTTAAGGTAGCTCCTATGAAGGGTGTAATGAGATTCGGCAAGAAAGGCAAGCTAAGTCCTCGATACATAGGACCCTACCTAGTGACGAAAAGAGTTGGCAAAGTAGCTTATGAGTTGGAGCTACCTCCAGAGATATCAGCAATACATAATGTGTTCCATGTCTCAATGCTAAAGAAGCATACCCCAGATGCCAACCAAGTGATGGAGCCACAGATGATACAAGTTCAAGAAGATCTCGGTTATGAATGTCGACCTATTCAGATAATAGATCGAGCAGATAAGAAGCTGAGGAACAAAGTGGTACCACTAGTAAAAGTCTTATGGCTGAATCAGAAGTATGAAGAGGTAACCTGGGAATTAGAAGATAGCATGAGGCAAAGGTATCCAGAGCTGTTCTAAGTTCGAGGATGAACATTTTATAAGGTAGGGAGGATTGTAACACCCAATAATTTTCATGAATTATTAGGAATTTTTCTAAATTTTTTGGCAATTTTTCGAAATAAAAATAAAAAGAAAAGGGAAAGGGTCGGATGGAGGTTTGATCTCGTGACCACGCGGCAAGCCAATCCTTGAGCGGGCTCGACTAGCCGGAAGGTTGGGGGTATCAAGCACAGAAAAGAATGGATCAAAATTATGTTATAGGTAAGTGTGTCCTTTTCATGAAGAGGTGTTTCAACTTCCGCTTAAGTTGCGTTAAATCCCCCTTTAGGTTATTGGAGTCGGCGCAAACAGGGGGCAAGGGAGGCTGCGAAAACAGGGAGAAAACAAGAGTTTTCTTCCTCCTTCTTCTTCCTCTTGAGTAGAGAACCTAGGGTTTCTTCCCTAGGGCCAAGGAGTGAAGTTTCTCGGAAGGAAGAGAAAAGGAGTCCTACGCTAGGATTTTACTATATACTTAGTGAGTTTTCTTCAAGCAAAGGGGGGTAAGTAGATCACTCACTGCAATAGAAGTAGTTTCGTCATGTATTTCTCGTTGTAGAACTATGTTTTGTGATCTAAGTGCATGCTTTAAGACTATTGTAAATTATGTGTTTCAGTTTCTCAAGAAGACATATTTCTTATTATAGAACTTAACCTTGAGTAGGTTTTGTGTATGTGAATCTAAGCATGATAAGACAAAGTTCTTGAAAAGTCCCAAAAAAGGAGTTTTGGGTTAAGGGCACACAAGGTGCTCGATGAAAGTTCCAAGTAAGAAAGGTAAAGGTTTGTAGTGCCAGATTTATTAAAAAAAAAGATAGCTTGATATGTATAAACAGTATGAGTAAGAAAGTATTTTACTTTTGTACAGTGACATGTACCGGGCAAATGAGAGGCCCATAGAAAGTTAGAAAGAAGCTCTAATAGGGTGCGGTGGCTAGCTACCCCGAAACCTATTAGGGATGTGCGCATTGGTACATTGATACCAGGTACAATGTCAAGGCCTAGAAAGTTGATTATTATTTTGAAGTATATGGGTATATGTAAGTATTTTCAGTTAAGTACATGTTTTGTTATGTATGTTAACGTTGTTATGTTACAAGCATGTTAAAAAGCAAGAGCAAGAAAGTTAGTGTTTTAAAGTATGGAAACATATAAGTATCAACTCTCGAAAGAAATCCTGAACATGTTAAGTTTGCAAGTGTTTTAATGCCAGTAAATGTTTTCAAGCATGATGAGCATGATAATTATATGGAAGTTCCCATGTGCAAGTATTTCCAAGTGCATGTATTTTGAAGCCAACATCTTTTGAAAAGAGCATGTTTATCATTGATCGCATGGATTTGTGAGTTAGGATTTACTTACTAAGCAAATCGCTTATTAGTTGCATTTCCTTCTATTGCAGATAAAGGTAAAGAAAAAGCATAAGCTAAGGAGGCGAACGGGACTTGCATTGATGTTCAGTGGCGGCGGAACCGTGGGAGAGATCTTTGGGTTAAGTCTTATAGAAACTTGTGGTTGGTGTTTTGGATTGGTAGAACATAACGATTTTGTTTAAACTTTGCATAGAGACAAAGTTGAGTACAAACTCTAGTATAGATTTCATATGTTTTGATAGTTTATTAAATTCCGCAGAGATCCTAATTGCAAGTTAATGGGTTTGTTTTGGGTTGCTAAGATGTTTATAAAACTAGTATAGAGTATAGATTTGGAGTTATTTATCCATATGCTTTGGAAGTGTATGAATTATGGACCCTTGAAAGGATTTGCCAAGTCTGAAACTGCAGCTTTCAGGCGTGTCAGTCGACTAGTTCAGATACCAGTCGACTACCATATGGAACAGAACCCTTCTGTTCAACGCACCAGTCGACTGCCAAGACACCAGTCGACTGGTGCCGCGCACAGAAAGCTTCTTTGGCTGACACCAGTCGACTGGCCTTCTAGCAGTTGACTGGTGCCATTGAAAAAAAAACAAAATTTCAGAGCAAGTTAACGGAAGTCAAGTAGTTGTAACCTAAGGCTAAGGATAAGGTAAAGTTAAGGTTAAGTAAAAGTGACATCTGCCTTAAGAAAGAGAAGTCAGGTCGTCACAACTTTTTGATTTTAAAATTTGAGGTTTAAGTAAATTCATGTTAAAACATTTAAATCAAATTAATTGAAATTAAAATTTGATTAAGGTTTGAAGTTGAAGTGAGATCTTTGTTTAAAGGTGAAAATAAATTAATTAAAACAAATAATTAATGTTATAAAATTTAAAAGTTTTTAAAAATATTTTTAAATAAATTAAAGTTGAAATTAAAGTTAAGAGATTTTAAAGAAAAAAAATTTAAGTAAAAAATCAAAATTTAAGGCTTACAAAAGAAATGGAAGTTAAATAAAAAAATTAAAGTTAAATTTTGAAAGGGAGAATTTTTTAAGGGAAAAAAATTAAAGTTAAATGCAATTCTTTTTAGGTTAAAAGTGAAGATTAAAGTTAACTTTTCAAATTATTTAAAATAAATAATTAAGGTTAATTTTTAAAATTATTTTTAAGTAAAAGAAATGAAGTTAAATTTAACAAAAATGAAGTTAACAGTTTAAAAAAAATTGATGTTAAATTTTGAAATTAAAAAAAATGAAGTTAAATTTTGAAATTAATGTAGATTTGGGATATTGATTACTTATGGTTTTATTAAGGTAAAACTTTAATTAAGATTAAAGTTGAATTAAAGCAGAATTTTAATTAGGTTAAGATTGAATGAAAGTAGAATTTTAATTAAGTTAAAGTTGAATTAAAGTAGAATTTTAATTAAGTTAAAGTTTGAATTAAGGTTGAATTTTACTTTGGGTTAAGGTTTGAATTATGGTTGAATATTAATTTGGGTTAATGTTTAAATTAAGGTTGAAGCAAACAAGAATTCAAATTTTATTATCCTTAAGCATCTCACTTGGTCTAAAGTTATCAACCAAGGTAATCCTATAATTTTGTGAGATGAATTGAGTTGATTTAGAAAATTTAATTTTATCTTTTGTCATATTCAAATTTAACAAGTAGTAGTTTAAAAGTAAATTTCAATAATTGGCTTCTAAGTCTTGGCGAGGCACAGCAGGGGCCTTCTTGTTTATCCGAGCAAGGACCTTTTCCTAGAGAAAGCCTTTTAAATAAATTATACTTTTATCTTTCTCTTTGAGAAACCCTGGTCTAACTACTCGAGGATGTGGTAAGGTAACTTCAGCTAGTTCCATCAGGCTAAAAAGAACAAATAGGGTACACCTTACCCTACTTGACTTCTTAGACCGACTTTTGTAGCGTACTATCATCTCGACCCACCCTGGTACTAAGTAGATTAAGTGTCAAATTAATTTTTAAGTCTAGTCCTAATTGTCCTAATGGGTAAGGGCTGATTTTGACGTGCTAACTAATTTGGTGTCTCCTCCTGAATTGTAGACAGGGTGTTTTGGGTTAATATAGTTGATGTCCTTTTTAGGGGCATAATATTGATTTTTCCCTACTTGCTTTGTTAGGTAAGCTTTTAGGACCCACGCTTTTCTTTGGTTCTTGCATGAGTGGACTAAGGAAACAAAAGATCTCTGGACTGATCTTGTTTTGTATCCTATCCCAGATTTGTTGTAAACACCCTTTTGAAATCCAAGAATTAAATCAATGTTCTTTGATCTTATTGTGAAAGTTTCTAGTAAATCCTTAAGTTTTTGAACTTCACATTTTAGGGCGGAGTTTTCATTTTCAAGTTTAGTAGATTTTTCAAATTGTTCCTGTTCAATTGAGTTTTTGTTAGTAATTTGCTCCTTGAGGTCTTGATTTTTCTTAAAGAATAGATCAATCCTAGATTCAAATGTAGATAACTTTCTATTTAACAATGAAATGATTTTAAAAAATTTTGTATTTAATAATTATTGTATCTTAGTCGAGCCATCAAAAAAGAGTACGAACTCATGGATTGACTCGTATTAAGACTCTTCAACTTGCTATGATTCTGACTCAGGTTCGGTTGCCATAAATGTGAGGTAGTTGGCATTCTTCGAGTGTTCTCCATGCGAGTCGTCCGAGGCGGTCTTTGTCCCAAGTTGCTTGTAGGGCCTTCTTCCTTTTTTCATTTTCTTGGGTTGGTCCTCCTTCATGTATGGGCATTCGTGCTTGAAATGCCCTTTCTTGTTGCAGCCAAAAGAGGTGGTGCTGCTTGTGGATTCTGTTGTGGAAGGCTTCATCACCTTCTAAATGTCCTTTTTGGAGAACTTTTTATTTTTCCTGGTGAACATCATTCTTACCAAGTTCACCAGCTATTCTTCAACATCTAAGTATGAGTTAGACTCGCTTTCAGATTCTTCATGGGTTTTGCTCCTTGAATTTGCTTCTTTTGAAGAACTTGCAATCAAAACAATACCCATCTTGGTTATTTTGGCGTTAATCTGCTCATGTAGCTCTAACTTACAAAATAATTCATCTAGTTTTAATTTTGAAAGATTCCTCAAAATTTTGTAAGCATCTATAATAGATGCCCACAATAAATTTTGGAGAAAAGCATTTAGAGCATGCCTTATCACATCTCGATTATCTGGGTGATGTCCAATCAGGTGAAGCCTATTCATTATCTCCTTGATTCGGGTGTAAAGTTGGTTTGTTGTTTTGTTGTCCTGCATTTTTATGTTGTAAAGCTTATTTAACAATAGATCCCTTTTTCTTATTTTAGCATCATTTGTCCCTTCATGTAGCTCGATCAGCTTATCACAGAGCTCCTTTGCACTTTTGATTGGACCAATCTGGTTCATCTCCTCTTTTGTTAGGCTGCATTGCTAAGTGTTTTGGGCCTTGGACTTGATTTGTGTCTTCTTCTTCATTTTAGTGTTCCACATGTCTGGCTTTAGTGGAGCATTTCCTCCTTCATCCATTGGTGGTGAGTACCGACTCAGGACTGCAAAACATTGGTCCATGTTAGTCTACAGATAGACCTCCATTCTCCATTTTCAATAAGGAAAATCTTCCCGATTAAACATAGGAGGGGCGAGCTGTGTTGTACCCTTCACTTTGAGCCATCAGTGTTGGATCGAGGTGGACTGGCAAGAGGGGGTGAATTACCGCTGTAAAATAAAATAGATCTTTTGTGCAGCTCATAAAGAATTCAGATTAGTTGAAACAATAAAATAAAATGAACATAAACTAATTAAATTAGTGAACGCTAAGACACAGAAATTTACTTAGTTACAACCTAGGTGGTTGTTAATCCAAGATAGTTGAACCTCACTATCAAAATCTCCTTCTGGCAGAGAAGCCTTTTACAAACTTTGAAGTACAGGAAGCTAGAAAATAAGAAAGAATTTGTTTTAGTTGATTGATGGTTTGGAACTGAGCTATGCGGGCCTATTTATAGCCCTGGTCAGTTCTATCTATTTGCAGATGTGGTCTACTATAGGATTGCCCGAGTAGTTTTGGCCGCCTGACATGTGGCTTGAGTGTTATCCGGTACGTAACAGTGGCAAACGGCTAGGTGGGTGGATTGAATAGACTCTCGGGCGCTTGTATGCATAGGCGCGCCCAAGTGCACGGGTGCCCCTATGCATACGGGTGCCCAAGAGCTCGACCACCCCTATGCATAGGGGTGCCCGAGTAAGGTTTGGTCAGCAGCTCGCTAACCAATCTCCAGTGGGACTTCTTCGGTAATTTCTGATCAACCGGAGTTAGCCTCACCCGAACCCGACTTGGCCTTTCGCACCTCGGGCATCCTGTAGAAATCTATAGGCAAAAATATTCAAAAATCATACCAGAAATAATAGATCCCATGAGCGAACCATGCGAAAGAAAACTCATACAAAGTTAATTTACAAATTCCTATCGTATAAGTATACCTTTGGCGCATGCCCTTCACTTATCTCGCTTGTCTAAGGTATACCGAATCTCTTTCATGTTCAAGTGTTTGTGCCTCTATGCGTATCCACACAAACACGATATCTCAAGATTCAGAGAAGAATCGCCTTTGTGGTGCTAGCCACAAGAGGAGATTCACAAAGCAAAAAGGAGAGGAAGAAGAGGGGTTTCGGCCAAGAGGAGGGGAAGGAAAAAATAACATGTTCTACATTCAAATGACAAGAAAAACTCTTTTATACTTATCCCATGAATATGAAGAGTTTTTGTCGCTTTAGCTTCCCTCCATTAATGTCAATAAAAATCCAATTAGAACACGTTTTCTCATGTGGCTCTTCAACTTCTATTCATCTAATGAAAAGGAGCTTTTCAGCTTTCTCTATTATTAAATTATTATACATTTTAATGAATTAATATCTCATTCAAATGTGGTTGAGTCTAATCTAAATGAGTCTAACTCAAATTAGATCTCAATCCCATAATCCAATTCCATTCACCTGAGTCTAACTCAATTAATCCAAATCGGATCAAATTTTAGTCAAATTAAGATCAATTAATTTCCGAAGCATCATGTCCTTAGTGTGTGACTCAATAGGTTCTCATAATGTCGGCAATGTGTCTAAACCACTTTAGACACATAAGTAATGAGCGGCATCTAGCAATGCATCATTGCTACCCAAGTGACGAGAAAGTCAAGATCCGACTTAACCTCCGTGACTATGACAATGTATGACCTTGTCCTTCTATCCTTGATATCTAGATTGACCAATGAGGCATAAATTGTGTCATCCTCAATCAATCTTTGTGTTTCTTGATCCCCGAGTAGACTCACTCAAACAAATGATCTCAATATCTCATATTGACTCATTTGAGTATGGTCATGCATTTTAGCAGTCCTACTCGATCAAGGGGCCCAAAGATATCACTCCCGTCATATGGGAGGGATAGATCTTATCGACATCACTCACATCCCTTCACATAATTCATTACATACCTAGTGATCGCCTTTATAGTCCACCCTATTACGGGTAACTTTTGACGATGCCAAAGTACATAACTCCTTATGTAGGGAACCGTAGTGACTTCAGGTCTAAGGTCTATTCATACTAATAGTCACATAAGAAAGTTTATAACACTCATATGACAATCTATGAAACTTTCTCATAGCGGGTCAATTCAGTACACATTCTCTAATGTATACTCATATGTCAACTTGATATCATATATCCATGACTTGTGAGCTCAAGTCATCAATTGACCTACATGCTAGTCTCCATGCGTTAATATTGTCCTTGTATTTTAATGCTTGACTAGGAATGGTTTAGTGTAGTGTTCTCTACATCATCTCACTATCAATTCAACCAATCGATATGATGTCGTAAGAACCTACTGTTGGGACCGGGTGCATGTTGACAAGGATACGGGTTCATAAAATTTTAAATTTTTACGTGCAGCGGAAGAATTAGCATAAAATAAATTCTCAAATTATTTTAACCACGTATCTAGCATGCAATCTTATGATGTGTGGACATGATCATAAATTAAAATTTTGCGGAAAAGTAAACTAATTTACTTAGTACCTCGCATAACTCGAAGAAAGGGACGAGATCCAACCGTAGCGTCCCTTAGAAGCTCCGCCTCTATTCGCGTCCACGCCGAGTTCTATTCGGGATGACTTCGCAAAGCCACGAGTTTTGTGTCGACGAGAACTACTAGATTCTCCAAAGGCACAACTAGAATATCAAGAGAGAAGAAAGAAAACTAACTACCAAGTAACGGAATCAAAATTCCGGGAAAGGAAGGAAGGAGTCGCGATCCACTTCTTCTTCTTCTTCGGCACGAACTTGGTGGAGGAAACTCACGGGCACCCTAGGTGCTTGCACCGGCCCTAGGGGAGGAGAGAGAGCCGGCCCTAGAGAGAGAAAGGGCGCTGGCCCTAGAGAGAGAGAGTTAGAGAGAGAGAGGGAGAGAGTTAATCTCTTGATCAATCTATTAAGGAAATCAAGCATAGCCTTGGTTCCTTTATATAGTAGCATCTCCCTTGCCAAGTCTCCCCTTTAACGGAATTTTTCATAAAAAATTTATCCTATAAATTTTCTTTATGAATTATTCCATTTAAACCAAGTTTTATTATAACTAATTTTATAATAAAACAAATACATCTCTCCTTTTATTATGGAATAAATTTTACAAAAAATTTATAAATTTTCTTATTATGGAAAAATCAATTCATAATTGATTTTATAAAATTAAAATAAACCATTCCATGGATCATTTTAATTTCCATAAAAAAGAATAAATTTTTATAAATTTCTTTATATAAATTTCTTTATACAAATTTATTTATCCATAATTTATAAAACAAATCGCGCTAGATTTATTTTTTTAATTAAACCAATTAAATTGGGTTCTCCCCAATGATGTGGCCGGCCAAACCAAAGGGGGTTGGCACCCTCTTTGGCCGGCCAAACCGAGCCGAACCGATCACGAATTAAACTCATTTAATTCGCCCAATAAGCCTTCAAAAGCCTTAGCCATTTTTAGCTTCCGTTGCGCCTCTGATTAACTCAGATTCGACTTATTTCTCTTGATCGGAAAATCCAATTTTCAACTCGTTTTAAATCCCTTGGATTACTCGTAGTGCGTGTGACTAAATAGGCTTTCGATTTATGTTGGCCGTCTATAATCAACTAATTATAGAACGATCATGAGTGGCACCTAGTAGTACATCATGACCCCCAATTAATCGAAAGATCAATGGTTGACCTCAGAAATAATTCTGAAACCCTTCAGCAGCTCTAATGAATCGTGCCCCATTCCCTTCACCATCTTATACCCACTTGGTTCAGGACATGGTCTGTGTGTGTCAGTCCCCACTAGGCTGACTACGTCACACCTAGCCCAAGTAGTGTCTTTCTCGTCCTTTGGATTTCTAATTACTCTCATGTATTTAAGTGACTCATACTCTAAACATGACATGCTCTGGCCAGAGGCTTTGAGTAATAATCCGACGATAGGCCTGGGTATACATCTCCTCGCAAGGAGTGGTGAATCCTTTGTAGGCTGTTCAAACATCTTCGGGCACTTCGGCTTATACCCAATCATCCTGGGTCCACACCTCCTTGGAGATGCTTGCTTAAGATGTTAAAGTATAAGTCTACATGACCAAGATGACTTGAACACCGCAAGTCAAAGGAACATCGCACTTAAGCTGCAGTAAGAACTTCACTGACATATCTATATAGATTACGATATGAAGTTTTACAGCTAGTCACTCCAATGAACTAGTTCCCTTAACTAGCATCCATGTTTATCTCCGGACATCCCATTGTCACCAGCCAGTGAGAATCAGCTGATTAGAGAATAACCCATGCTAGTCTCAACAGAATTGATAGTGTCCATTTTTATCAATTCATCGACTAGGGATATTTTCAATACTTCACAATTGCACATGTAGAGATAATCACTAGTTGTGATCTCATCACAAATTCTCTTATGCTGTGAATTGTATTGCGGACATTCAGTAGATGAGTTTAAGATCCCAATCAAATACACAAACATGTATACTCAAATAGTGAATTTTCATTTATTAAAATAAATGTTTACAATCATAAGGCGATTGCCTTAGGACACTTCTCTCATATCACTAACACCTACTATCCTGGGACATTATTATACTTAGTTATTTGGCACAAATATAAATTTTAATAATCAAATATGTCTTTATTAATGATGCAATATGATACAAAAATTCTCTGGTCAATCATCATATAATTGGATCAAGGGCTCCTACCAACAATCTCCCACTAGCACTAGTGTCAATCACTGTAATATCTAATACCCAGTGACCTAGTGTGACCATCATGCTTCTTCTGTGCCAAAGCCTTGGTCAAAGGATCCACGATGTTAGCATCATTGGGTACTCTGCATATCCTCATATCTCCTCTATCGATGATCTCTCGAATGAGATGGAAGCGCGTAGTATGTGTTTGGTCCGCTGATGAGAGCGACGTTCCTTAGCCTGTGCAATAGCCCCATTGTTGTCACAATAGAGGTCTATTAGGTTTGTTATACTAGGAACCACACCAAACTCTATAATGAACTTCTGGATCCAAACAGCCTTTTTTGCTGCTTCAGACATAGCAATATACGCAGCCTCTGTTGTACAATTTGCGACTGTGTCCCACTTCAAACTCTTCTAGATCACAGCGCCACCATTCAAGCAAAATACATACCCTGACTGCGATCTGAAATCATCCATGTTGGTTTGGAAGCTTACGACATTGTAACCCTTTACAGCTAGCTCCTCATTGCCTCCAAATATCAAGAAATATTCGTTTATCCTTCGTAAGTACTTAAGAATATTCTTGACAGCTATCCAGTGATTTTCACTTGGATTTGACCGGTATCTGCTCGTCATGCTCAATGAATTCGAGACATCTGGATGAGTATAAAGCATGACGTACATAATAGACCTATAGCTGATGTATAAGGGATCTGATCCATGCAGTCTCTCTCCACCTAAGAAGAGGGAGATTGAGTCTTCGAAAGACTCACACCATGTAACATCGGCAGAAATCTCTTCTTGGAATTCTGCATGGCAAAATGATTAAGCACCTTGTCAATATATGTACTCTGACTTAAGCCAAGCAATCATTTAGATCGATCTCTATAGATCTTGATGCCTAGGATATAGGCTGCTTCACCTAAGTCTTTCATTAAGAAACAATTCCCTAGCCACATCTTCACAGACTGTAGTGAAGGTATATCATTTCCAATGAGGAGTAAGTCATTCACATACAAGATCAAAAAGATAACTGTGCTCCCACTGAACCTCTTGTAAACACAGGGTTTATCTTCATTCTTGATGAAACCAAACGCTTTGATTTCCTCATCGAATCAAAGATTCCAGCTTCGAGAAGCTTGCTTTAGCCCATAAATAGACCTTTGCAACTTACATACCTTTCCAGCATGCTCTGGATCTACAAAACCCTTAGGTTGTGTCATGTACACATCCTCGAGTAGATTCCCATTTAGGAATGCGATTTTGACATCCACTTGCTAGATCTCGTAATCATAGTAAGTTGCAATAGCAAACATGATCCGAATATACTTAAGCATCGTAATTGGTGAAAAGGTTTCATTATTGTCAGTCTTTAGCTACCAATCGCCCATTATAGGTATGCAAAAGACCATCTATGTTAATCTTTCACTTAAAGACCCACTTACACCCAATGGGTTTAATTCCCACAGGTGGATCAACCAAAGTCCATACTTGGTTAGTGTACATGGATTCCATTTCAAACTTCATAGCCTCTATCCATTTCTCAGAATCTGGACTCATCACAGCTTCTTGATAGGATGTAGGTTCATTTAACTCAACAAGCATAACGTCATCATGGTCAGACAAGAGAAATGAGTATCTCTCAGGCAGATGACGTATCCTATCAGATCTGCGAAGAGGTTGGCCTACTTGAACAGGTTGTTGCTCCATAACTTCTTGTGCAACAAGCTCATGATCCACAACATTTTATGGTGCATGTTCAATCTCCATCAAGGCCTCAGTACTATCTGCATCTTGAACTTCTTCAAGATGGATTTTACTCCAACTATTTCTTCTAAAAATAAACTCTCTTTCGAGAAAAACATCATTTCCAGCGACAAACACTTTGCCTAGTGTGGGATTGTAGAAGTAATATCCCTTCGTTTCCTTGGGATATCCTACAAAATAGTACTTAACAGATTTGGGTCCAAGTTTATTTGAGACTTGACGTCCAACATAAGTCTCACAACCCTAAATCCTCATAAAAGACATCGTGGGGCTCTTCCCAGTCTATATCGTATATAGTGCCTTTATGACGGCCTTTAATGGAGCTCGGTTAAGTGTGAAAAGAGTCATCTCCAGAGTGAATCCCCAGAAGAAAGTAGGAAGATCTGTCTGACTTATCATCGATCGTACCATATCTAATAGAGTATGATTTCTACGCTCGGACACACCATTCCATTGTGGTGTTCCAGGTGGAGTGAGTTGGGATATGATTCCACACTCGGCTAAATGGTCACGAAACTCTTAACTAAGGTATTCACCACCTGATTTGATCGAAGCATCTTAATAATCTTACCAAGTTGGTTTTGTACTTCACTCTTAAATTCTTTAAACTTTTAAAGGATTCTGACTTGTGTTTCATGAGATACACAAAGTCGTATCTACTGACATCATTAGTGAAAGTGATGAAGTACTGATAGCCTCTTCTAGCTACGACATTGAAAGGGTCACATACATCAGTATGTATGAGTCCTAACAAGTCTATCACTCTTTTGCCATGTCCACTAAATGGAGTCTTTATCATCTTGCATAGAAGACAAGATTCACATGTCTCATATGATTCAAAATCAAATAAGTCCAATAATTCATCCATATGGAGCTGGGATATGCGACTCTTGTTTATATGACCTAAGCGATAATGCCAGAGATACATTTGGTTCAAATCATTTGGTTTGAACCGTTTGGTATTTATGTTATAAATTGGGTTCTCTAAGTCTAAAACATAAAGCCCATTCATAAGTGGTGCACTACAATAGAACATGTCATTTAATATTATAGAACAACATTTGTCCTTTATGATAAATGAAAAGGCTTTCTTGTCCAAACAAGATACAGAAATTAAGTTCTTAGTTAATGCAGGTACATAAAAGCATTCCTCTAGTTCTAAGATAAGCCCATTGGGAAAAGAGAACGAAAATGTTCCTACAACTATAGCAGCAACTCTTGCGCCATTGCCTACTCGTAGGTCCACTTTGCCCTTTGTCAATGATCTAGCTCATCGAAGGCCCTGTACATTAGTACAAATGTGAGATGCGCAACCGGTATCTAATACCTAAGAAGAAGAAATATATAGATTGACTTCTATAACAAAAATACCTGAGGCAGAAGTCTCACTTTTTTTCTTCTTTACTTCCTCTAGGTAGAGTTTGCAATTCCGCTTCCAATGTCTGGTCTCACCGTAGTGGAAGCAGGTCCCTTCCTTACACACCCCGTCTTTGGCTTTCAATGCAGTAGAGTTGGCTTTGCCTTTGGCTTGGGTTTTACCCATGCCCTTAGGCTTCCATTTGCCTTTGCCCTTCTGTACCATCAATACATTACTGGTTTTGGTTTTCTTGAGATTGGGTCAGCAGTTCTCAACATGCTGAGCATCTCAGGCAATGGCTTATCAATTTCATTCATGTTATAGTTCATGACAAATTTAGTGTATGATAAGTACCATTTTTGTGATTATTTTAGATGTTAAAATCCATGTTTGACCCATGTTTTTATTGCTTAATTATGATTTTACCCTAGGTTTTGAAACTTTATCTTATTTTGGACTTAATTGCAAATTTACACATTTTTTGGATTAATTGGTCACTAATTTTCTGATATATTTTTGTAGGCATGAAAGGATCCTAGACCTAGGGCATACTGGGTCAAACCTGAGTCGGATGTGAACCGGAACGAATTATCAAGCCTACGATTAATCCGGGCCATCCGATTCAAGAGCGGCTAGATCTGAGCCATCCGGGACGATCTGAAGCAATCCGAGCTAGGGTTAGGGTTGATCAAGCTCTATGATCAAGATCTGAAGGTTTCATCCCAATCAGAGCTAAATCAACCGTTGGATCAAGCAAGGAGGGCTCTAGAGCGTCCATTCACAGATAGAGTTGATCTGGACCATCCGTTGCATATCTGGAGGATCCGAGCTACCACAAGGCAGATCCTGATCTCAGATCATTATCATTAAAGTTTGGCTCCAATCAGAGCAAGATCAGCCGTTGGATTTCATCAAATCAATCTGGACCGTCCGTGCTTAAGTATTTAATCAAACACTGCACTGTTCTTCTCCTTGTCGCGTCTTCGCCGCAAATTTCGTTTCTTCGTTTTGTTCTTCAACTGTTCTTCAGATTTTCTTCAATCCGAGGCGCGGCCACCTCAATTTCTTCACTAGATCATGTTCTAGATCATTAGGAAGACTCATCCGCGAAGTTTCCAGCCGCAATTTGCCCAAGAAACAGGGCTGTTGAGAGGTTTCCGCAGTTCTACCATTTGGTGACTTCGGATCGGCTGTGCTCCACTTCCATCCATCTGGGCTATCTAGAGGGGTTCCCTAGATTGCTTGGAGCATCCCCAACTCACCATCGCACGCAGACGCAGTTAAATCCAAGAAATCGAATGGAAGTTTCAGATTTGAGCAAGTTGAGCTGAATTCAAGCGCAGATTGAGTTTTCTCACTGATTTGTTGAGCTTGCGGGTTCGAGGCTCACTCTTGATTGACAACCAAGAAGATCTTGAGCTAATGGAGGATTGGGGTTTAGATTTCCGTAGTTAATTTTCAGTTTTCTAGCTGTAATGTTAATTCTGCCGCAATTTCAAATTCTGCATTTCTGTTTCAGATTTGTTAACTTGGTTTAAAGCATTTTTCTAGCTGTAATCTAGCTTAATTCTTCAAGTTAAGTAGTGTATGAACTTGTTTAGATGACAATTAGATTCAAATTCAGTAATTGTAGCTTTAATTTCTTGCGTGCCATCTCCATTTGTGCGTATCAGCCCTGTTTTTCTTCATTTCTTCATTTCTGTTCTTCATGCTGCGTATCAGAATCTTGCCATGCGTATCAACTTCATGTCTGAACACTAGTTTGGGACAATTGATCTCGACTACATATTAGTTTGTTTTGCTTCAATTGGCTGAATGAAATCTCTGCATTCGTTTTCAATTGATCAACTGCATTTCATTTCTGTATTGAAGTTGTTCTGTACAGCAGTTGGTGTCTGAAATTTTTCTTGTTCTGCACCAATTTGCTCCTGGATTTTGCTCCCAAGTTGTTTACTTCACATCCAACTATTTCACAGCAGCTGTTAATTCGATTTGCAATCAGATCGTAGCTGCATTCCTGCCCTTTAAGCTGTTGAAGTTTTGCAGTCATTTCTGAAATTCTGCAGTTTGCGTATTAGTTATATTTCAGCATGTTTAAGTTCATCAGCTCTGAGATTTGAGTCAAGTATTATCAGCTCGTTTGAATCTTTCATGACGTTAGATGTATGCACTTGCTTTCAGTTGTTTGTGTGACTCTGAATTAATTTGTTGCTGAAATTCTGCATAAACATTCTGATTTCCTGCACTTGTTGCATATCAGTTCTTCTTCTGCATCTCTGCCCTAAAAACCTGAGTATCAGCCTTTCCTTACATGTGCCACTTTAGTACCTGCATCTGAACTTCATTTCTGAAATGATTTGTGTCCGAATTCTGCAATCGAATGTTCTGCGCATGTTTTTCATTCCTGCATATCATGACTGCTGCTGAATTACAGCCAAAGCAATCTGATTTCTTGCACTTCAATTCTGATTTTTGTGTGTTCTGAATGGATCAGTGTTTGCTTTGAGTCGGCTGTTGATTTCTTCACTTAGACTTGCATATTTCTTCCCTAATAGCCTGGTTTCCTAACTGAATTGATTAGCTTCAAATTCTGGGTTGGCAGTTTATAGGTTAAGCTATTAACAGCAGTTTTGGCACATCAAGTTGTATCATTGTTGTGTGTTGTATCAAGAGAATGCTTGGTTTTTGAGAGGCAATTCCTGAAGATCAATACAAGTTGTGATGTACTCTTGCAATTCGAATTCATAATTGTTTTCCAAATTCAGTCAAGTGTCATTGGTTTGTTTAAGTTGTTTAGTGGTTAAGTTCATCAATTGCCATTACTTGGTTTAAGGTTCATGAGTTGAGTTTCTTTAATTTTCTTTGGACTTTCATCTCTGAATTGCAACTCAAAACCCAAATCTTTATTTGAAACCCGAAAACACAAACGACACCTAAATACAAGCGCGAATTAAACACGACAACTAGCCCCGAGAAAAATACGACCTGTGGCCCCTATATTACATTTTCAGATTTTGATTGTAAAAAGGGTTTCCAGCTTTCATTTATAAATTCATATTTAAATTTGATGAGCCCATACATTTCGTGACAACTTTAACATAGTAATTCGGGCCCGTCAGTGTACCCTTCCAGCAACGCTTGTGAGATAAGGTCTGTGGCTAATTCATGACCCAGTGGAAATCCTAGTCTTTCAAGATTCTCGACATACTCAATCATCTTGAGTACGTGAGTTCCTACAGGAGTTCCTTCTTGCATCTTGCATACAAATAGTGTAACGCCCGCCTTTTTCCCACACCTTATGGTGTGGCGAGAGGCGGCGTTACGCTAACATACATAGGCATATGAACATCTTAATGCAACGGAATAATTTTTTTTCCTTTAAACTTACTACACATGCGTTTAACCATGCAACTACTACATGATTCATACATATATGCCTACATTATCATTCATAAACATGGTGACATTGTAACTTAGCATATTACTGGCATACATATAAACATTCCATAACTTATTCATAAGCACCATAAGCAGTAAGTAACTTATCCATAAGCATCATAGGTAGTAAGTTATTTCTTAGGCATAACTATCATAAGTATAGCATAGAACCAAAGGATGCATTTCAAACACAAGACATGCGATAAGTGTAAATAGAAGAATCCTTTGCCATGTCACTGCCACACACATGCCCTTGCCCCTCCTGCTGCTTCCATTAGTAACCTCTTGCTTGTTCTGCGGCATAAGAAAAATAAGACTATACGCACATAGGCTTACTAAGACCCTTTCCTACTCACAAAAATCCATACGTCACATAAACATAAACATAATGCTTAAACCATACTTATCATGACATAATTCTTGACACGAACATAAACATAAACATACTTATCATGACATCATTCTTAACATGAACATAAACATAAACATATTTATCATGGCATCATTCTTAACATGAACATAAACATAAACATATTTATCATGGCATCATTTTTAACATGAACATAAACATAAACATATTTATCATGGCATCATTCTTAACATTAACATAAACATAACCATATTTATCATGACATCATTCTTAACATGAACATAAACATAAACATACTTATCATGGCGTCATTCTTAATATGAACATAAACATAAACATAAATATACTTATCATGGCGTAATGCATAACATGTATGGATGCATGAGTCAAATGCATATATCATAAGGATGCTTAATTTGAAAACCATAATTATAAATACTTAAACATAATCATAACATCATGGGGGTCCCCAGCTTGTACCACATTCATACATCATATGCGCGCATCCATAAGTAAATACGAGGTAGCTAGTCTCGACCTACTAGGGTAGGAACAGCTACGGTAGTTCCAAAAATCGAGGCGTTCTTAAGGTGTCTATCCCTGATGGACAGCTATGGTAGTCCCAGAACCGTGGACAGCTTCGGTAGTCCAGAACCGAGGTGTTCTTAAGGTGCCCATCCCTTGGACCCTTACTTCAGTCCGGTACAAGCCCATTATTAAAAATAAAATACTTCACATGCTTCATCATTCATAGAACATACATAGCATAACATAATCTTGTTTCATGAAACATGACATAAGAATAGGAACAGCTACGGTAGTTCCAGAACCGTGGACAGCTACGGTAGTCCAGAACCGAGGCGTTCTTAAGGTGCCCATCCCTTAGCATGACATAAACATACTTAACATTTCATCATTCATACTTAACATGATTATGCCTTAAAGGCATGAACATCATCATCATTCATCATCTTCATTCATAAGATATGTCATACCTACATCATTATGACTTAGAGCCATGAACATCATTTTCATTCATCATCTTCATTCATAAAACATGGCATACATACATAATCAACATCTTAATTCATAAGGCATGCATGATCATGGTACATAGGGTAAACATACAAAGATCTTTTCATACATGATGATTACATAGCATACCTAATCATGGTATCTATCATAAAGCATGCATGGGTAGGATTCATATGGACATGATACATACTACCTAGGTTCATGGGATAAGGTTTAAAACATTCATGATTAAACATAGCACATAACCTAAACATACAAGTCATGATACATAACACATGTAGCTAGGGTTTTTAGGTGACATAAAAATTCTTACAACATGCTTAAACATGTGCATACATCATAGTAACCTATAAACAAGTATTCTTGAGACCTTAACCCAACCCAAACCCTAAAACTTGGAGTTGGCCGAAAGTTCCATAGGATGAGGCTCCATCATTTAAATCAATATGAAAGGTTCTATGAGTAAAAGAAAACCTATACATTACATACAAAGCCATAGGGAGCCATTAAGCCCCATAATTGGAGCTAACCCTAAGTCCTAGCCCTACATTGGGACCTTGGCCGAAACCCTAGAGGGTCACAAGCACATGGAAAAATTCCTATCATTTAGAATTAAGATCCATTAAATCATAGGAAAACATAATAAACATGCTTGAAGGGTTAGATATCATCCTATCCATGACATGTTGATATGGACCGAAACCCTAGAGGACTTTAGGGTGCCACAAACTTTCCCAAAATCATAATCTATACGTTACTTATCATAATAAAACATTGAGGTGCACAAAAGAGAGTTTACATCATCCCTAAGCCCAATATCAAGCCTTGGCCGAAACCCTAAAGGCCCTACCTCATGGTTTTCTCAACTTAGATCTTAACCAAAAGTTTAAATCTTGATAGACATTAGAGAAACAATTATATCATAGGTGAGGGGGTCTTACCTTTCCTTATCTTGGATATAATGCTTGAATAGAAATAAAAGAGAAACCTTCTTGACCCTAAACTTCTCCTTAGTCCTTGTAGCCTTGTAGAAAGCCTTGGATCTTCAATATGGATTCCTTTGTGAAGCTTTTCCAAGGAAAAGAAACCCTTGTGGGTTTCGGCTAGAAGAAGAAAGAGGAAGGAGAGGTATGGCTTTGGTGGGAGAAGAGAAGAAAAAGAGTAACTCCTATGTGTCTTCCCCTCTCATCCACTCTTTTATACTACATGAAGGGGGGTAAGTGAAGGGTCATGGTGCCTCTTCTCTTGATGAATCTTCACATCCCTAAGCCTTAACCAAAATCCACTTCATTCTGTACTATCACTCCTTTGCTAGGTGAATTGGTTAGTACATGCATGGTGTTACACTAGGTCCAAGGTTCAATCCTTGGTGCAAGCATTTTATTTTTTTTATTTTTTTTTCTTTTAATTTCGGCATTGCCCCCTAAGGCCTACCAATAGCCATGCTAATATTCCTAATTTAAACCCATTTCTATTTATATTAAATTTTACCTAAAATCCACTAATAACCATGGTACTAGAAAAACCCATGTAAGGCCCATTAGCACTTAGCTTCTTATTCTATATCGAGAATCATGGACAATTATGCTAAGGTTTATACTAGTGTCCC
The DNA here is from genome assembly GCA_024364735.1 of Boesenbergia rotunda. Classification (NCBI taxonomy): domain Eukaryota; kingdom Viridiplantae; phylum Streptophyta; class Magnoliopsida; order Zingiberales; family Zingiberaceae; genus Boesenbergia; species Boesenbergia rotunda. The sequence goes on from JAGFNQ010005327.1 coordinate 211,547, forward strand.
TATGTTCCTCGAGAATCTATCTAGGCATGGTCAACATTTTTAAAGAAAATATTGAGGAAATTTTCTGGGTCGTTACAATCCCCCATACCTCGTGAAAGTTCATCCTCGAACTTAGAATAGCTCCGGGTACTTGCATCTCATCTCGTCCTCGCGTTCCCAGGTAGCTTCCTCGAACCTTTGACTTTGCCATAGGACCTTGACTAAGGGTACCTCCTTGTTCCCTAGCTTTTTGATTTCTCGATCCAAGATCTGGATAGGTCGGCTTTCAAAACTTAGGTCCTCTTGAACTTGTACTGTCTGTGGCTCAATCACTTGATCCGTGTTTAGAATACACTTCTTGAGCATCGACATATGGAACACGTTATGGATAGCCGACATCTCTTGAGGCAGCTCTAGCTCATATGCCACCTTGTCGACTCCTTTCAGGATCAGGTACGGTCCCACATAATGCGGACTTAGTTTTCCTTTCTTCCCAAATCTCGTCACCCCTTTCATATGAGCCACTTTGAGGAACACCAAATCTCCAACATTAAATTCCAGTGGTCTACGCCGGACATCCGCATAACTCTTCTACCGGCTCTGAGCAGCTTCTATCCGTTGTCGAATGTTCTGTATAGCTCGGGTGGTGCCGTCGATGACATCCGTCGTGAGCCCCATTTCCTTCTTTTCACCACCTTCGTACCAACAGATCGGAGACCTACATCTCCTCCCATACAAAGCTTCATAAGGTGTCATCCCCATAGTAGCATGGTAGCTATTATTGTAAGCGAATTCCGCTAAACATAGATATCAGCACCAACTCCCTTTGAAATCCAGGGCACAAGCTCGCAGCATGTCCTCCAGTACTTGGTTCACCCGTTCAGTTTGCCCATCGGTCTGAGGGTGAAAGGCGGTGCTGAATCGTAGTCTAGTGCCGAGAGACTTCTGAACACACTCCCAAAAATGTGAGGTAAAGCGACCATCCCTATCTGAGATGATGGTCTTGGGAACTCCATGAAGTCTGATTATCTCCTTAACATATAATTGAGCCAGTTGCTCAATCAAATAAGTCATCTTGATTACTAGAAAGTGAGCAGACTTCGTCAGCCTGTCCACAATTATCCATATCGCATCATATCCGTTTGTAGTCCTGGGGAGTCTTGAAATAAATCATAGAGATATCTTCCCATTTCCATTCCGGAATCGAAAGTGGCTGCAGAACTCCTCTGGGTCGCTGGTGTTCTGCTTTCACTCGTTGGCAGGTCAGGCAAGTACTAACATGCTGAGCCACATCTCTCTTCATACCGGACCACCAGAATTTCTCCTTCAGGTCTTGATACATTTTGGTGGATCCTGGATGCATCGAATAAGGGGTTCCGTGAGCTTCTGCCAATATTTCTCTCCGCAACTCCGGATCATTAGGGATACATAGACGATCCCCAAGGTAGAGTACTCCCCCGTCGGCGATACGAAAACCATCGCCCTTTCCTTCTAGGATCTCCTACTTTATTCTCTGAAGACTCGGATTACCATTTTTTAACACAACTTTATTTATTAGATCTTATAAGTTCATATACCAAAAACTATCCGAACTCAATGAATTAGGTGGGCTGCCATCATGCCCATAATGAAAAATATCATGGCGGTGACTATCACTCCCTCGTTCATCTCCCCTTGGCCTGCCTCGGGATCTTCTACCATTTCCATCGGATCCTCTTCTTCTATCTCGGGAACCTCCTCGGGCATCTCGGGATCTTCCTCGAGTATCTCGGGGTCCTCCTCGAACATCTCCGGATCTTCCTCGAGCATCTCGGGATCCTCCTCAAGCATCTCGGGGTCCTCCTCGAACATCTCGGGATTCTCCTCGAACATCTCGGGATCCTCCTCGAACAACTCGGGATCCACCTCGAACATCTCGGGATCCTCCTTGAGCATCTCTGGATCTTCCTCGAGCATCTCGGGATCTTCATCGGACTCTCCCAGATCCTCCAGAAACTCATGGCGAAGAAGTTGCTTACATAACTCCGTATATGAGATCCGACATTCATGCTGCCCCCATATCTGATAAGCAACTTCTCTTGCCCGCTTGGGCAATGAACAAAGCAGTGCCCCAATTCTACAGTCATCCATGATTGGAAACCCTCCATGCTCGAGTTTTCAAAAGAGTCGGTCCAATTTTCCCATATTGCCTTGTACTCCCAGAACCGGACTATAATCCACTTCTTCTATTTGCTCCATCAGCTCACGACACCGCTCAGGGCAACGACTCGTGGCGCCGTTCTCATGCAACATCTGGAATTGAAAAAAAGACAGAGTCAGCTCAAAACTGACCAAAAACCAGTACAAAACTAGTTTTTTTTTCAATTCACAAATATATACAGAGAGAAGCATACACAAAATCGGTCTCCTACTTTAGTAGTTACGATTTTTTTTTATATTCCTTCCCGCATATCCAATTCTAAAGTATTTGAATTTCGTAAAATGAGGTAAAATATCGTTCATATTCCATATCCGTCAAAGTACTTTCTATCATGAAATATCCTTCATACCGCATATTCTAGAATCATAAAATATCATCTATACTTACATATTCTTGAATCATACAAGAACATCATAAAAGAACATAAGGTATACATAAAGGTACTTACTTGGAAGGTGCACTAAGAAGGCTTGATATGTGTCTAGTGAGATGACAACTTGCTCTGATACCAACCTGTAACGCCCACCATTTTCCCACACCTTATGGTGTGGCGAGAGGCGGCGTTACGCTAACATACATAGGCATATGAACATCTTAATGCAGCAGAATAATTTTTTTTCCTTTAAACTTACTACACATGCGTTTAACCATTCAACTACTACATGATTCATACATATATGCCTACATTATCATTCATGAACATGGTGACATTGTAACTTAGCATATTACTGACATACATATAAACATTCCATAACTTATTCATAAGCACCATAAGCAGCAAGTAACTTATCCATAAGCATCATAGGTAGTAAGTTATTTCTTAGGCATAACTATCATAAGTATAGCATAGAACCAAAGGAGGCATTTCAAACACAAGACATGCGATAAGTGTAAATAGAAGAATCCTTTGCCATGTCACTGCCACACACATGCCCTTGCCCCTCCTGCTGCTTCCCTAAGTAACCTCTTGCTTGTTCTGCGACATAAGAAAAATAAGACTATACGCACATATGCTTAGTAAGACCCTTTCCTACTCACAAAAATCCATACGTCACATAAACATAAACATAATGCTTAAACCATACTTATCATGACATAATTCTTGACACGAACATAAACATAAACATACTTATCATGACATCATTCTTAACATGAACATAAACATAAACATATTTATCATGGCATCTTACTTAACATGAACATTAACATAAACATATTTATCATGGCATCATTCTTAACATGAACATAAACATAAACATATTTATCATTGCATCATTCTTAACATGAACATAAACATAAACATATTTATCATGACATCATTTTTAACATGAACATAAACATAACCATATTTATCATGGCATCATTCTTAACATGAACATAAACATAAAAATACTTATCATGGCGTCATTCTTAATATGAACATAAACATAAACATAAATATACTTATCATTGCGTAATGCATAACATGTATGGATGCATGAGTCAAATGCATATATCATAAGGATGCTTAATTTGAAAACCATAATTATAAATACTTAAACATAATCATAACATCATGGGGGTCCCCAGCTTGTACCACATTCATACATCATATGCGCGCATCCATAAGTAAATATGAGGTAGCTAGTCTCGACCTACTAGGGTAGGAACAGCTACGGTAGTTCCAAAAATCGAGGCGTTCTTAAGGTGCCTATCCCTGTTGGACAGCTACGGTAGTCCCAGAACCATGGACAGCTTCGGTAGTCCAGAACCGAGGTGTTCTTAAGGTGCCCATCCCTTGGACCCTTACTTCAGTCCGGTACAAGCCCATTATTAAAAATAAAATACTTCACATGCTTCATCATTCATAGAACATACATAGCATAACATAATCTTGTTTCATGAAACATGACATAAGAATAGGAACAGCTACGGTAGTTCCAGAACCGTGGACAGCTACGGTAGTCCAGAACAGAGGCGTTCTTAAGGTTCCCATCCCTTAGCATGACATAAACATACTTAACATTTCATCATTCATACTTAACATCATTATGCCTTAAAGGCATGAACGTCATCATCATTCATCATCTTCATTCATAAGATATGTCATGCCTACATCATTATGACTTAGAGCCATGAACATCATTTTCATTCATCATCTTCATTCATAAAACATGACATACATACATAATCAACATCTTAATTCATAAGGCATGCATGATCATGGTACATAGGGTAAACATACAAAAATCTTTTCATACATGATGATTACATAGCATACCTAATCATGGTATCTATCATAAAGCATGCATGGGTAGGATTCATATGGACATGATACATACTACCTAGGTTCATGGGATAAGGTTTAAAACATTCATGATTAAACATAGCACATAACCTAAACATACAAGTCATGATACATAACACATGAAGCTAGGGTTTTTAGGTGACATAAAAATTCTTACAACATGCTTAAACATGTGCATACATCATAGTAACCTATAAACAAGTATTCTTGAGACCTTAACCCAACCCAAACCCTAAAACTTGGAGTTGGCCGAAAGTTCCATAGGATGAGGCTCCATCGTTTAAATCAATATGAAAGGTTCTATGAGTAAAAGAAAACTCATACATTACATACAAAGCCATAGGGAGCCATTAAGCCCCATAATTGGAGCTAACCCTAAGTCCTAGCCCTACATTGGGACCTTGGCCGAAACCCTAGAGGGTCACAAGCACATGGAAAAATTCCTATCATTCACAATCAAGATCCATTAAATCATAGGAAAACATAATAAACATGCTTGAAGGGTTAGATATCATCATATCCATGACATGTTGATATGGACCGAAACCCTAGAGGACTTTAGGGTGCCACAAACTTTCCCAAAATCATAATCTATACGTTACATATCATAATAAAACATTGAGGTGCACAAAAGAGAGTTTACATCATCCCTAAGCCCAATATCAAGCCTTGGCCGAAACCCTAAAGGCCCTACCTCATGGTTTTCTCAACTTAGATCTTAAACAAAAGTTTAAATCTTGATAGACATTAGAGAAACAATTATACCATAGGTGAGGGGGTCTTACCTTTCCTTATCTTGGATATAATCCTTGAATAGAAATAAAAGAGAAACCTTCTTGACCCTAAACTTCTCCTTAGCCCTTGTAGCCTTGTAGAAAGCCTTGGATCTTCAATATGGAGTCCTTTGTGATACTTTTCCAAGGAAAAGAAACCCTTGTGGGTTTCGGCTAGAAGAAGAAAGAGGAAGGAGAGGTATGGCTTTGGTGGGAGAAGAGAAGAAAAAGAGTAACTCCTATGTCTCTTCCCCTCTCATCCACTCTTTTATACTACATGAAGGGGGGTAAGTGAAGGGTCATGGTGCCTCTTCTCTTGATGAATCTTCACATCCCTAAGCCTTAACCAAAATCCACTTCATTCTGTACTATCACTCCCTTGCTAGGTGAATTGGTTAGTACATGCATGGTGTTACACTAGGTCCATGGTTCAATCCTTGGTGCATGCACTTTATTTTTTTTATTTTTTTTTCTTTTATTTCGGCAATGCCCCCTAAGGCCTACCAATAGCCATGCTAATATTCCTAATTTAAACCCATTTCTATTTATATTAAATTTTACCTAAAATCCACTAATAACCATGGTACTAGAAAAACCCATGTAAGGCCCATTAGCACTTAGCTTCTTATTCTATATCGAGAATCATGGACAATCATGCTAAGGTTTATACTAGTGTCCCTATGTTCCTCGAGAATCTATCTAGGCATGGTCAACATTTTTAAAGAAAATATTGAGGAAATTTTCCGGGTCGTTACAATCCCCCATACCTCGTGAAAGTTCATCCTCGAACTTAGAATAGCTCCGGGTACTTGCATCTCATCTCGTCCTCGCGTTCCCAGGTAGCTTCCTCGAACCTTTGACTTTGCCATAGGACCTTGACTAAGGGTACCTCCTTGTTCCTTAGCTTTTTGATTTCTCGATCCAAGATCTGGATAGGTCAGCTTTCAAAACTTAGGTCCTCTTGAACTTGTATTGTCTGTGGCTCAATCACCTGATCCGTGTTTAGAATACACTTCTTGAGCATCGACATATGGAACACGTTATGGATAGCCGACATCTCTTGAGGCAGCTCTAGCTCATATGCCACCTTGTCGACTCCTTTCAGGATCAGGTACGGTCCCACATAATGCGGACTTAGTTTTCCTTTCTTCCCAAATCTCGTCACCCCTTTCATATGAGTCACTTTAAGGAACACCAAATCTCCAACATTAAATTCCAGTGGTCTACGCCGGACATCCGCATAACTCTTCTACCGGCTCTGAGCAGCTTCTATCCGTTGTCGAATGTTCTGTATAGCTCGGGTGGTGACGTCGATGACATCCGTCGTGAGCCCCATTTCCTTCTTTTCACCACCTTCGTACCAACAGATCGGAGACCTACATCTCCTCCCATACAAAGCTTCATAAGGTGCCATCCCGATTGTAGCTTGGTAGCTATTATTGTAAGCGAATTCCGCTAAACATAGATATCGGCACCAACTCCCTTTGAAATCCAGGGCACAAGCTCGCAGCATGTCCTCCAGTACTTGGTTCACCCGTTCAGTTTGCTCATCGTTCTGAGGGTGAAAGGCGGTGCTGAATCGTAGTCTAGTGCCGAGAGACTTCTGATCACACTCCCAAAAATGTGAGGTAAAGCGACCATCCCTATCTGAGATGATGGTCTTGGGAACTCCATGAAGTCTGATTATCTCCTTAACATATAATTGAGCCAGTTGCTCAATCAAATAAGTCATCTTGATTACTAGGAAGTGAGCAGACTTCGTCAGCCTGTCCATAATTATCCATATCGCATCATATCCGTTTGTAGTCCTGGGGAGTCTTGAAATAAAATCCATAGAGATATCTTCCCATTTCCATTCCGGAATCGAAAGTGGCTGCAGAACTCCTCTGGGTCGCTGGTGTTCTGCTTTCACTCGTTGGTAGGTCAGGCAAGTACTAACATGCTAAGCCACATCTCTCTTCATACCGGACCACCAGAATTTCTCCTTCAGGTCTTGATACATTTTGGAGGATCCTGGATGCATCGAATAAGGGGTTCCGTGAGCTTCTGCCAATATTTCTCTCCGCAGCTCCGGATCATTAGGGATATATAGACGATCCCCAAGGTAGAGTACTCCCCCTTCGGCGATACGAAAACCATCACCCTTTCCTTCTAGGATCTCCTACTTTATTCTCTGAAGACTCGGATTACCATTTTTTAACACAACTTTATTTATTAGATCTTATAAGTTCATATACCAAAAACTATCCGAACTCAATGAACTAGGTGGGCTGCCATCATGCCCATAATGAAAAATATCATGGCGGTGACTATCACTCCCTCGTTCATCTCCCCTTGGCCTGCCTCGGGATCTTCTACCATTTCCATCGGATCCTCTTCTTCTATCTCGGGAACCTCCTCGGGCATCTCGGGATCTTCCTCGAGTATCTCGGGGTCCTCCTCGAACATCTCCGGATCTTCCTCGAGCATCTCGGGATCCTCCTCAAGCATCTCGGGGTCCTCCTCGAACATCTCGGGATTCTCCTCGAACATCTCGGGATCCTCCTCGAACATCTCGGGATCCTCCTCGAACATCTCTGGATCTTCCTCAAGCATCTCGGGATCTTCATCGGACTCTCCCAGATCCTCCAGAAACTCATGGCGAAGAAGCTGCTTACATAACTCCGTATATGAGATCCGACATTCATGCTGCCCCCATATCTGATAAGCAACCTCTCTCGCCCGCTTGGGCAATGAAGGAAGCAGTGCTCCAATTCAACAGTCATCCATGATTGGAAACCCTTCTTGCTCGAGTTTTCAAAAGAGACGGTCCAATTTTCCCATATTGCCTTGTACTCCCAGAACCGGACTATAATCCACTTCTTCTATTTGCTCCATCAGCTCACGACACCGCTCAGGGCAACGACTCGTGGCGCCGTTCTCATGCAACATCTGGAATTGAAAAAAACGATAGAGTCAGCTCAAAACTGACCAAAAACCAGTACAAAACTAGATTTTTTTTCAATTCACAAATATATACAGAGAGAAGCATACACAAAATCGGTCTCCTACTTCAGTAGTTACGATTTTTTTTTATATTCCTACCCGCATATCCAATTCTAAAGTATTTGAATTTCCTAAAATGAGGTAAAATATCGTTCATATTCCATATCCGTCAAAGTACATTCTATCATGAAATATCCTTCATACTTGCATATTCTAGAATCATAAAATATCATCTATACTTACATATTCTTGAATCATACAAGAACATCATAAAAGAACATAAGGTATACATAGAGGTACTTACTGGGAAGGTGCAGGAAGAAGGCTTGATATGTGTGTGTGAGATGGCAACTTGCTCTGATACCAACCTGTAACGCCCACCTTTTTCCCACACCTTATGGTGTGGCGAGAGGCGGCGTTACTCTAACATACATAGGCATATGAACATCTTAATGCAGCGGAATAATTTTTTTTCCCTTTAAACTTACTACACATGCGTTTAACCATGCAACTACTACATGATTCATACATATATGCCTACATTATCATTCATGAACATGGTGACATTGTAACTTAGCATATTACTGGCATACATATAAACATTCCATAACTTATTCATAAGCACCATAAGTAGCAGTAACTTATCCATAAGCATCATAGGTAGTAAGTTATTTCTTAGGCATAACTATCATAAGTATAGCATAGAACCAAAGGAGGCATTTCAAACACAAGACATGCGATAAGTGTAAATAGAAGAATCCTTTGCCATGTCACTGCCACACACATGCCCTTGCCCCTCCTGCTGCTTCCCTTAGTAACCTCTTGCTTGTTCTGCGACATAAGAAAAATAAGACTATACGCACATAGGCTTAGTAAGACCCTTTCCTACTCACAAAAATCCATACGTCACATAAACATAAACATAATGCTTAAACCATACTTATCATGGCATAATTCTTGACATGAACATAAACATAAACATACTTATCATGACATCATTCTTAACATGAACATAAACATAAACATATTTATCATGGCATCATTGTTAACATGAAAATAAACATAAACATATTTATCATGACATCATTGTTAACATGAACATAAACATAACCATATTTATCATGGCATCATTCTTAACATGAACATAAACATAAACATACTTATCATGGCGTCATTCTTAACATGAACATAAACATAAACATAAACATAAACATACTTATCATGGCATAATGCATAACATGTATGGATGCATAAGTCAAATGCATATATCATAAGGATGCTTAATTTGAAAACCATAATTATAAATACTTAAACATAATCATAACATCATGGGGGTCCCCGGCTTGTACCACATTCATACATCATATGCGCGCATCCCTAAATAAATACGAGGTAGCTAGCCTCGACCTACTAGGGTAGGAACAGCTACGGTAGTTCCAAAAACCGAGGCGTTCTTAAGGTGCCCATCCCTGTTGGACAGCTACGATAGTCCCAGAACCGTGGACAGCTTCGGTAGTCCAGAACCGAGGCGTTCTTAAGGTGCCCATCACTTGGACCCTTACTTCAGTCCGGTACAAGCCCATTATTAAAAATAAAATACTTCACATGCTTTATCATTCATAGAACATACATAGCATAACATAATCTTGTTTCATGAAACATGACATAAGAATAGGAACAGCTACGGTAGTTCCAGAACCGTGGACAGCTACGGTAGTCCAGAACCGAGGCGTTCTTAAGTTGCCCATCCCTTAGCATGACATAAACATACTTAACATTTCATCATTCATACTTAACATCATTATGCCTTAAAGGCATGAACATCATCATCATTCATCATCTTCATTCATAAGATATGTCATGCCTACATCATTATGACTTAGAGCCATGAACATCATTTTCATTCATCATCTTCATTCATAAAACATGGCATACATACATAATCAACATCTTAATTCATAAGGCATGCATGATCATGGTACATAGGGTAAACATACAAAGATCTTTTCATACATGATGATTACATAGCATACCTAATCATGGTATCTATCATAAAGCATGCATGGGTAGGATTCATATGGACATGATACATACTACCTAGGTTCATGGGATAAGGTTTAAAATATTCATGATTAAACATAGCACATAACCTAAACATACAAGTCATGATACATAACACATGAAGCTAGGGTTTTTTGGTGATATAAAAATTCTTACAACATGCTTAAACATGTACATACATAATAGTAACCTATACACAAGTATTCTTGAGACCTTAACCCAACCCAAACCCTAAAACTTGGAGTTGGCCGAAAGTTCCATAGGATGAGGCTCCATCATTTAAATCAATATGAAAGGTTCCATGAGTAAAAGAAAACCCATACATTACATACAAAGCCATAGGGAGCCATGAAGCCCCATAATTGAGCTAATCCTAAGTCCTAGCCCTACATTGGGACCTTGGCTGAAACCCTAGAGGGTCACAAGAACATGGAAAAATTTCTATCATTCACAATTAAGATCCATTAAATCATTGGAAAACATAATAAACATGCTTGAAGGGTTAGATATCATCCTATTCATGACATGTGATATGGACCGAAACCCTAGAGGACTTTAGGGTGCATCAAACTTTCCCTAAATCATAATCTATACCTTACTTATCATAATAAAACATTGAGGTGCACAAAAGAGAGTTTACATCATCCCTAAGCCCAATATCAAGCCTTGGCCGAAACCCTAAAGGCCCTACCTCATGGTTTTCTCAACTTAGATCTTAAATAAAAGTTTAAATCTTGATACACATCAGAGAAAAAATTATACCACAGGTGAGGGGGTCTTACCTTTCCTTATCTTGGATATAATCCTTGAATAGAAATAAAAGAGTGTAGCGCCCGCCTTTTTCCCACACCTCGTGGTTTGGCGAGAGAGGTGGCGTTACGCTAAACATACATGTACTTGAACAATATCTTAATGCAGCGGAATCATCATTTTTTTTTCTAAACATGCTCTTAACCATACAACTAATACATGAAATATCTATACGTGCCTAAACTTGTGATTCATAAACTCATATGCATAGCATCATAACTTAACCGTTCCATAACTTATTCATCATTTCATAGGTAGCATGTACTTATCCATAAATATAGCATCATGAGTCTTAAGTCACCCATTAGTCATAACCATAAAACATAGCATAAAATTTAAGAACATTCCCACACCCAAGACATGCATTATGTATGAATATAAAATCTTTTGCCAAGTCACTGCCACACACACACATGCTTCTGCCTCCCCTGCGGCTTCCCTTAATAGCTTCTTGGTTGATCTGCGGTACAAGGAAAATAAAACTATAAGCACATAGGCTTAGTAAAACCCCTTTCCTACTCACTAAACCATACGTTGTTTCAACATAAACATATCAAACATCTGACATAACATAACTTCGAGCATAAACATAAGCATAGTCATACTTGGCATAAATGAACATACATGAACATGACCTAATATATCAAGCAACGTATACATGACATAAAGCATACCTACATGAACGTGAAACATCCTTATACATGGCATAATTCTTAGCATACATGAACATAATGCATACTCATACATGACATAATTCCTAGCATACATGAACATAATGCATACTGATACATGACATAATTCTTAGCATACATGAACATAATGCAGGCATACTTATACATGACATAATTCTTAGCATACATGAACATAAGGCATACTTATACATGACATAATTCCTAGCATACATGAACATAAGGCATACTTATACATGACATAAAATATGAGCATAAACACAACATAAAATATACTTACCTTGGCGCGATGCATAATATGGATGTATGAATGAGTCTAATACATTTACTACATAAGATGCTTAGTTTTGAAATCATACTTTTAAATGCTTAACATAAACATAACTTCATTGGGGTCCCCGGCTTGTACCACATACATACATCATAAGCGTGCATCCCTAAGTAAATATGAGGTAGCTAGCCTCAACCTACTAGGGTAAGGACAGCATAGTCGGTAGTCCTAGAACCGGGGCGTTCTTAAGGTGCCCATCCCTGTTGCACAGCTTCGGTAGTGCCAGAACCGTGGACAGCATAGTCGGTAGTCCAGAACCGGGGCGTTCTTAAGGTGCCCATCCCTTGGACCCTTACTTCGGTTCGGTACAAGCCTTATACATAAAAATAAACATGCATGCTTTATCATTCATACTTGTCATTCATACTTATTTCATATCATCGTTATGCCTTCATCATTCATACTTATCATTCATACTTATCATACATACTTAAGGCATAACCATCAACTTCATTCATACTTATCATTCTTTATTCACATAATAGGACATACATGCATAATCATGGTTCTAGTCATAACCTTATCCGGGTTCATCAAGCTTGCACAATCATGATACATAATAAACATACACCTCATACATGATACATTTTATCTAGCGTACATAATCCTAGTATTCATCATAAGACATGGATGATAAGCTACATATAAACCTAACACCTACTACTAGGGTTCATAGCATTCATCATAAAACATGTATATATATATCATCATGATTCATAAATCCATTATAAGCATTTATCAATATTCATGCATCATCATATTTATCATAACCTACTTCTACATCAATTACATGTATTCATGGCATATGATCTAAATATTCATGATTAAAACATAACCTAACATCAACCATACAAAAGTCATGTTATATAACACATAAACTAGGATTTTAGTCACATGGAGGCCCTTACATCATGCTTAAAAATGCACTAGCATCATGGTAACTTATAACATACATTCTTGAGACCCAAACCCAAACCAAACCCTAAGTTTGGGGTCTTGGCCGAACTTGAAGGAGGTCTAAATTCATAGAAAATTTTCCTAGGTTAAGATTAACATCCTATACATTGCATATCATACCATGGAAGACCAATTTAGCCCTTGATTGGATTTAACATTAAGCCTTATCCCTAGTTGAGGACTTGGTCGAAACCTATAAGAGTAATAAACTCATAGAAAATTTATACAAATCACTACTTTCATCCATACTATATCATAACAAGACATACTAAGCATGCTTGGAGAATTGAAGATTAAACCTATGTCTAATCTTGAAAGTGGCCGAAACCCTAAGGTGTTCTTAGGGTGCCCTAAAACTTCAAACATCATGCTTTTATACTTCACCTATCATATGTAACCATTTGCAAATATAAATCAAGTCTTTAACATGATTTCTAGCCCAAGATGTGTCTTGGCCGAAACCTTCATGCCCTTTCCATGGGTTTTCCCTTTTTTTTTTCTTTCCCAACATATCATGCCAATAAGACTTAGATCATGACATATAACTTTGAAAGCTATCATACCACAGGTGAGAGGGATTTACCTTCCTTGATCTTGCTTACAACTTTGGATAAAAGATAACAAGATAACCTCCTTGTCTCTAAATTCTCCTTAGTCCTTGTATCCTTGTAGGGGGGGGCCTTAGATCATCCAAATAGAGTCCTTGGTGGAACTTTTCTCAAGGGGGAGAGCACCTTGAATTTTCGGCCAAAGCAAGGAGGAAGAAGGAATGAAGAAGAGAGGGAAGTTGTAACTTCCTTTCCCTATTTATATCATTTTGAAAAGGGGTAAATGAAGAGTCATGGTGCCTCTTCCCTTGATGACTCTTCATTTCCTACACCTTAACTAATATCCACTTCATTCCCTCATAGCACTCCCTTGCTAGGTGAATTAGTTAGTGCATGCATGGTTGTAGACTAGGTCCAAGTTCAATCCTTGGTGCATGCACTAATTTTCTATTTTCTTTTTAATTTATTTCCTATTATTTTCGAAAATTCCTTAAAAATTCCCCCATAATTATGTTAATATTTTTCATTACAATCCATCTATTTTTATATTAAATTCTACTTAAAACCACCCATGATAATGGCACTAGAAGCCCCTATAAGGCCCCTTAGTACTTAGTTTCTCTCAATTAAAATGAGAGAACCTTGGGTTTCTAGGCTAAGGTTCGTACTGATATTTCTAGATCCTTCGGAAAATTATCTAAACATGCTTAATATTTTAAAGAAAATATTAAGAGAATTTTCCGGGTCGTTACAAAGAGAAACCTTCTTGACCCTAAACTTCTCCTTAGCCCTTGTAGCCTTGTAGAAAGCCTTGGATCTTCAATATGAAGTCCTTTGTGAAGCTTTTCCAAGGAAAAGAAACCCTTGTGGGTTTCGGCTAGAAGAAGAAAGAGGAAGGAGAGGTATGGCTTTGGTGGGAGAAGAGAAGAAAAAGAGTAACTCCTATGTCTCTTCCCCTCTTATCCACTCTTTTATACTACATGAAGGGGGGCAAGTGAAGGGTCATGGTGCCTCTTCTCTTGATGACTCTTCACATCCCTAAGCCTTAATCAAAATCCACTTCATTCTCTATTAGCACATCCTTGCTAGTTGAATTGGTTAGTACATGCATGGTGTTACACTAGGTCCAAGGTTCAATCCTTGGTGCATGCACTTTATTTTTTTATTTTTATTTTATTTTTTTTTCTTTTAATTTCGGCAATGCCCCCTAAGGCCTACCAATAGCCATGCTAATATTCTTAATTTAAACCCATTTCTATTTATATTAAATTTTACCAAAAATCCACTAATAACCATGGTACTAGAAAAACTCATGTAAGGCCCATTAGCACTTAGCTTCTTATTCTATATCGAGAATCATGGATAATCATGCTAAGGTTTATACTAGTGCCCCTATGTTCCTCGAGAATCTATCTAGGCATGGTCAACATTTTTAAAGAAAATATTGAGGAAATTTTTCTGGTCGTTACAAATAGGGCCTTAGACACCTCAAACCGCTCGTGCCTAGCTTGCCCTTGATATAGTTGTTTTAAGTGCTCAACAATATCATGTGAATCCATGTTCTCATGTTGCTTTTGAAGGTCAGAGTTCATGGTGGCAAGAATGAGGAATGATACATCAAGTGCATCATCCTGATGCTTCTTGTAAGCATCTTTTTCGACGCAAGTAGCGGTAGTGATGGGTGCTTCTGGAAGAGGTTGCTCTAGGACGTATAGTTTTCATTATTGCTTGAGGACTATCCTCAAGTTTCTATACCAATCCAGGAAATTAGCTTTGTTGAGCTTGTCCTTCTCAAGGACAGATCGTAGTGAGAGACTGTTTGACGTATTAGACAACATGGTGATCTACAACAGTAAAATATGCAGAAATAAGTATCATATCTAAATCATTTAATTAGGTCTTTAATTAAATGACACTCCCACTTAATTATAGAGCTTTGGTAGGGGCTAGTCATGGATGTAGGTAAACTCAATTTGTCCACACTACTATCTCCAAACCAAATAATGACTACATTCATGTGGGATAAGATCCATATTATACCTCATCTTGACTTAGCTTTGGCTAATCGCCCAGGACATAGTATAATTAGGTAGGTAATATTTTACCAATTACATCTTATGCAACTCTTGAAAATAAAGGGTCATGATCCACATTACACATCATCTTGAGTTAGCTTTGGCTAATTGCCCAAGACTTTATATAATTGTTCTCTTACCCAATTTTTCCAATTTTTGAGATATGCCTCTAAGTTTCTTAATCCAATTGAGGTGACATAGTTATGTCTCACCCAAAGTTCGATAGCGGGACATCACAATTGTCCTCTCTCACTCTACCAAGATAAAATATGTTGCTTTGCTTTGGTAAACCCAACAATAAATGATTGAGGTAGTTTATGAGTATCAAACTTTGGTAGACATATCGAGTTGACTTAATTAAGATAAATGTTTATCTAATCATGCAGCACATACACACATTGCATATACCTACATATAAGCGGTAAAATGTGACATGGTTATGGCCTGTATACTACGATCTTCTCAAGCCAAATGAGAAAATCGATGGTCAACCTAGGGATAGCATCTTCTCCAAGTGCATCCTTCGGTCATCATGTGTCATCGGTCTCCTTCTTGTAACTTCATCCTTCTATGGACATTTCACTCCTCGTTTGGTACATTACAAATTAGGAAAACTCAAGTTACATTTGAGTCTAAATCTATTTTACAACTAAAAAATTATAAATAAGGCATGACATGCAAGTTGTATTATGAATTACATACATCCAATCACATTGGGTTTAAGGCCATAATCATGCACCATGTCATCAATCACATACAATAGATTTAGGACATCAATTTTTATTATGATTGTAAAAATGTTCATAAGTCGAAACTGTTGGGACCGGGTGCATGTTGACATGGATACGGGTTCGTAATTTAAAAAATAATTACGTGCAGCGGAAGAATTAGCATAAATAATTTCTCAAATTATTTTAACCACGTATCTAGCATGCAACCTTATGATGTGTGGACATGATCATAAATTAAAATTTTGCAGAAAGTAAACTAATTTACTCAATACCTCGCGTAACTCGAAGTAAGGGACGAGATCCAACCGTAGCGTCGCTTGGAAGCTCCGCCTCTATTCGCGTCCACGCCGAGTTCTCTTCGGGATGACTTTGCAAAGCCACGAGTTTCGTGCCGACAAGAACTACTAGATTCTCCAAACGCACAACAAGAATATCAAGAGAGAGAGAGATGGAAACTAACCACCAAGTAACGGAATCAAGATTCTGGGGAAAGGAAGGAAGGAGTCGCGACTCGCTTCTTCTTCTTCTTCTGCGCCTTCTTGGTGGAGTTGGCTCACAGCAACCGTAGGTGGAACTTCTAGGGCCGGCGCCCACTTGGAGAGGGAGTGGGAGAGAAGGAGAGGAAGAGAGGCTAGGCAAGAATCCTTAATCACTTGAATTAATTTCCAAGCCTTGCCTATGCACCTTTATATAGTAGCCTCTTTATCGCCAAGTCTCCTCTTAACGGAATAAATTTTCATAAGAAATTTATCTTAATAATTTTCTTATGAATTATTCCGTTATGCCAAGTTTTATTATAACTAACTTTATAATAAAACAAACACATCTCCCCTTTTATTATGTAATAAATTTTTCACAAAAATTTATCATATAAATTTTTCACAAAAATTTATCATATAAATTTTTCTTATCATGGAAAAATCAATTCATAATTGATTTTAAAAATAAAATAAACCAATCCATGGTTCATTTTAATTTCCATTAAAAGAATAAATTTATATAAATTTCTTTATATAAATTTCTTTATATAAATTTATTTATCCATAATTTTATAAAATAAATTGCGCTTGATTTATTTTATAATTTAAACTAAATAAATTGGTTTCCCTCCTTTATTGTGGCCGGCCAAACCAAAGAGGGTGGGCACCCTCTTTGGCCGGCCACACCAAACCAAAACTGTTACGAATTAAACTCATTTAATTCGTCCAATAAGCCTTCAAAAGACTTAGCCATTTTAAGCTTCCGATGCGCCTCTGATAAATTCAGATTCGACTTATTTCTCTTGATTGGAAAATCTAATTTTCAACTCGTTTTAAATCCCTCGGATTACTCGTAGTGCGTGTGACTAAATAGGCTTTCGATTTATAATGGCTGTCTATAATCAACCAATTATAGAACGATCGTGAGTGGCACATAGTAGTACATCATGACTCCCAATTAATCGAAAGATCAACGGTTGACCTCAGAAATAATTCTGAAACCCTTCAGCAGCTCTAATGAATCGTGCCTCATTCCCTTCACCATCTTATACCCACTTGGTTCAGGACACGGTCTATGTGTGTCAGTCCCCACTAGGCTGACTACGTCACACCTAGCCCAAGTAATGTCTTTCTCGTCCAACGGATTCTAATTACTCTCATGTTGCCTAGAGATTCATACTCGGAACATGTTATGCTCTGGCCAGAGGCTTTGAGTAACAATCCGACGATAGGCCTTGGGTATACATCTCCTCGCAAGGAGTGGTGAATCCTTTGTAGGTTGTTCAAACTTCTTCGGGCACTTCGGCTTATACCCAACCATCCTGGGTCCACACCTCCTTAGAGATGCTTGCATAAGATGTCAAAGTATAAGTCTCCGTGACCAAGATGACTTGAACACCGCAAGTCAAAGGAACATCGCACTTAAGCTGCAGTAAGAACTTTCATTGACATATCTATATGTAGATTACTATATGAAATTTTACAGCTAGTCACTCCAATGAACTAGTTCCCTTAACTAGCATCCATGTTTATCTCCGGACATCCCAATGTCACCAGCCAGTGAGAATCATCTGATTAGAGAATAACCCATGCTAGTCTCAACAGAATTGATAGTGTTCGTATTTATCAATTCATCGACTAGGGATATTTTCAATACTTCACAATTGCACATGTAGAGATAATCACTAGTTGTGATTCCATCACAAATTCTCTCATGCTGTGAATTGTATTGCGGACATACAGTAAATGAGTTTAAGATCTCAATCAAATACACAAACATGTATACTCAAATAGTAAATTTTTATTTATTGAAATAAATGTTTACAATCATAAGGCGATTGCCTTAGGACACTTCTCTCATATCACTAACAAACTCCCACTTGGCATAATGCCAATCGCTACAGTATCCAATACCACAGGCTCTAACATGACCCTCAAACTTGCTCTGAGGCAAGACCTTAGTTAAAGGATCCGCTAAATTCCTTTCAGTGGGAATTTTCTCAATTTATATATCATTCCTACTTATAATCTCTCTAATCAGATGATAGCGACGAAGCACGTGTTTGGATCGCTGATGAGACCTTGGTTCCTTTGCTTGTGCAATAGCTCCATTGTTGTCGCAGTAAACCGGCACTGCTTCATCAATGGTTGGAACCACACCAAGTTCGGAGACGAACTTCTTGATCCAGACTGCTTCCTTTGCTACTTCCGAGGGAACCACGTCTCGAAGTAAGGGACGAGATCCAACTGTAGCGTCCCTTGGAAGCTCCGCCTCTATTCGCGTCCACGCCGAGTTCTCTTCGGGATGACTTCGCAAAGCCACGAGTTTCGTGCCAACAAGAACTACTAGATTCTCCAAAGGCACGACAAGAATATCAAGAGAGAGAGAGATGGAAACTAACCACCAAGTAACGGAATCAAGATTCCGGGGAAAGGAAGGAAGGAGTCACGACTCGCTTCTTCTTCTTCTTCGGCGTCTTCTTGGTGGAGTTGGCTCACGGCAACCCTAGGAGGAACTTCTAGGGTCGGCGCCCACTTGGAGAGGGAGAGGGAGAGAAGGAGAGGAAGAGAGGCTAGGCAAGAATCCTTGATCACTTGAATTAATTTCCAAGCCTTGCCTATGCACCTTTATATAGTAGCCTCTTTATCGCCAAGTCTCCTCTTAACAGAATAAATTTTCATAAGAAATTTATCTTAATAATTTTCTTATGAATTATTCCGTTATGCCAAGTTTTATTATAACTAACTTTATAATAAAACAAACACATCTCCCCTTTTATTATGGAATAAATTTTTCACAAAAATTTATCATATAAATTTTTCTTATCATGGAAAAATCAATTCATAATTGATTTTATAAAATAAAATAAACCAATCCATGGTTCATTTTAAATTCCATAAAAAGAATAAATTTATATAAATTTCTTTATATAAATTTCTTTATATAAATTTCTTTATATAAATTTATTTATCCATAATTTTATAAAACAAATTGCACTTGATTTATTTTATAATTTAAACCAAATAAATTGGTTTCCCTCCTTTATTGTGGCCAGCCAAACCAATGAGGGTGGGAACCCTCTTTGGCCGGCCACACCAAGCCAAAACCGTTACGAATTAAACTCATTTAATTCGTCCAATAAGCCTTCAAAAGACTTAGCCATTTTAAACTTCCGATGCGCCTCTGATAAATTCAGATTCGACTTATTTCTCTTGATTGGAAAATCCAATTTTCAACTCGTTCTAAATCCCTCGGATTACTCGTAGTGCGTGTGACTAAATAGGCTTTCGATTTATGTTGGCTGTCTATAATCAACCAATTATAGAACGATCATGAGTGGCACCTAGTAGTACATCATGACCCCCAATTAATCGAAAGATCAACGGTTGACCTCAGAAATAATTCTGAAACCCTTCAGCAGCTCTAATGAATCGTGCCTCATTCCCTTCACCATCTTATACCCACTTGGTTCAGGACACGGTCTATGTGTGTCAGTCCCCACTAGGCTGACTACGTCACACCTAGCCCAAGTAATGTCTTTCTCGTCCAACGGATTCTAATTACTCTCATGTTTCCTAGAGATTCATACTCGGAATATGTTATGCTCTGGCCAGAGGCTTTGAGTAACAATCCGACGATAGGCCTTGGGTATACATCTCCTCGCAAGGAGTGGTGAATCCTTTGTAGGCTGTTCAAACTTCTTCGGGCACTTCGGCTTATACCCAACCATCCTGGCCGTCCACACCTCCTTAGAGATGCTTGCATAAGATGTCAAAGTATAAGTCTCCGTGACCAAGATGACTTGAACACCGCAAGTCAAAGGAACATTGCACTTAAGCTGCAGTAAGAACTTTCATTGACATATCTATATGTAGATTACCATATGAAGTTTTACAGCTAGTCACTCCAATGAACTAGTTCCCTTAACTAGCATCCATGTTTATCTTCGAACATCCCAATGTCACCAGCCATTGAGAATCAGCTGATTAGAGAATAACCCATGCTAGTCTCAACAGAATTGATAGTGTCCGTATTTATCAATTCATCGACTTGGGATATTTTCAATACTTCACAATTGCACATGTAGAGATAATCACTAGTTGTGATTCCATCACAAATTCTCTCATGCTGTGAATTGTATTGCGGACATTCAGTAAATAAGTTTAAGATCGCAATCAAATACACAAACATGTATACTCAAATAGTGAATTTTCATTTATTAAAATAAATGTTTACAATCATAAGGCGATTGCCTTAGGACACTTCTCTCATATTACTAACAGTAACCATAAGTTATAAAATTTATTGAGTACAATCGAACCATAGCACACATTCATATTTCAGATGATGATGCTATGGACTTTTAGTTTGATCAACACAAACTTTTCTATCTCGACAAATACTCATACATTGTACAATCCATAATAAAATTATGTCCTACTTCTATATCACATATAAAAGTTTTTCTAAACTTTCTACGATCTTTCGCAAGTGGCTTTGATACCACTGTACGGATTTATAGGCAAAAATATTCAAAAATCGGAGCGGAAATAATAGATCCCATGAGCGATCCATGTGAAAGAAAACTCATACAAAGTTAATTTACAAATTTCTATCGTATAGGTATACCATTAGCACATGCCCTTCGCTTATCCCCCTTGTCCGAGGTATGCCGGATCTCTTGCACATTCAAGTGTCCATGCCTCTATGTGTATCCACACGAACACGATCTCTCAAGCTTTAGAGAAGAATCACCTTTATGGTGCTAGCCACAAGAGGAGATTCACAAAGCAAGAAGGAGAGGGAGAAGAGGGTTTTCGGCCAAGACAAGGAGGGGAAGGAAAAAATCACAAGTTCTAAATCCAAATGACAAGAAAAACTCTTTTATACTCATCCCATGAATATAAAGAGATTTTGTCCCTTTAGCTTCCATCCATTAATGTCAATAAAAACTCAATTAGAGCACATTTTCTCATGTGGCTTTTCAACTTCTCTTCATCCAATGAAGAGGAACTTTTCATCTTCCTCTATTATTAATTTATTAAACATTTTAATTAATTAATATCTCATTCAAATGTGGCTGAGCCTAATCTAAATGAGTCTAACTCAAATTAGATCTCAATCCTATAATCCAATTGGATTCACTTGAGTCTAACTCAATTAATCCAATTCGGATCAAATCTTAGTCAAACTAAGATCAATTAATCTCCGAAGCACAGTGTTCTTAGTGTGTGACCCAATAGGTTCTCGTAACGTTGGCAATGTGTCTAATCCACTTTAGTCACATAAGCAATGAGCGGCATCTAGCAAAGCATCATTACAACCCAAGTGAGGAGTGTTGAAAATCAAATTTTCAAAGGGCTTAGTAGTAAATTTTAAAGGGCCTAGTTATAATTTTCCAAACCTGGTGGGCTTATTTGCAAAATTGTCAAAATTAGTTATAAAACTGCTAAAAACTCAGTCGTGCCCTAAAATCTCACCCGAACTCTTCCCTTTCTCTCGACGACGCACACAAGCGCCGACTCCTTCGACCAGAGGCGGTTCCTCGCAAACGAGCACCCTAGCCGAACGTCGCCGTGGCCTCTCCTCAACGCCGACGACGAGCTCTCTGCCGAGACTTCCCCATCTTCTATTTTCATTTTTCTTCACGCGATCTCAGCCGGCGGCATCACTATTTCGCGACTCTCTTTTGGCGCGATTTCTTCTTCGTCTTCTTCACGCGACTGAGTAGGAATTCTCCTTGTGCAAGTGAGTTGTTGGTGGTCGCTCTCTCCTCTTTTTGATCCCTGCTGGACAGACTTCACAGTAGGTAAGGTTTGGTTAGGGATTTGTATAGGTTTATCTGTTAATGATTTAATCTTGCTATGCATCGATGGTTCTTGTTAGAATTGCTGTGATTCAAGTCTGTTCAGGTGGTGTCCTTTGTTGCCATTAAATTCTAAAGGAATTTTCAGAAAACAGATGTTGAACCAAACTGTTAGAGAAAAGAGATGTTGCCGTGGGCAACATAAAAAGGAATAAGGGAACTTACTTTGATTAAGGGCAACAGCATATATAAAAAAAACGTAGAAGGGTTTATATATATATATATATATATAAGTGGTTATGGTTTCGATTAAACTAATATCTTTTATTAATCATTACTGTTATGTTTAATTAAATGAAATGAAATACTTAGGATAATCCTAAGTAATTAAGGTATGTCGTTTAGCTAAGTATCGTGTATTATAATAGCTAAACTTATGTCTTTTATTACAGGACCTTGAGTTGGACTCGTTCGGTTGATCGTGGAAGGTTCTTGTTCACGAACTTCTATAATAAAGGCGGGTACTTCTCCTTTGTACTCGAGTAATTTCGTTTACCTTAAAGCATGACTATATTATGTCTGATAGGTTGCTTGACCTTGTTCTTTGTCGTTTGTTATTTAAACATCGCCGTTGAGACTTACTCTTCGTTGATCTTCGAGTATTCCAAATTCATTTCTGTATGGTCCTCTGTTGGTTTTCTGTTCTGTAAAGTACAGCTTGTACGCGAGTACTTAGAAGTCCATTAAACACAGATAGGTTTATTTGGCATTAGAAATATCCTACCTAGTAGTGTAGCGCATAACTGTTGGTTTTCGATTTCCGGTTGGTTGTATCGATGCATGTTTTACTCGTTGGATTTTATTGCTTCGTTGTTTCTTCGGTTGGTTGTGCATTGTATATCATGCACCATACTTGGACGTTGCATACTAACGACTGTTGGCTTACATTTTGTTAAGCTGTCGTTAGTCATATTGTTGCTCGATTCACTCAACCACTTGTTGTCGTGGTAGTTATTAGAGTGCGAGCACCGGTCCTGTTATGCCAAACAGTGACACCCTCACCGTTGTTTTTAGAGGGATAAGCTGTTGGTGGCTCACCCTCACTGTTGTTTTTAGAGGGATATTGCAGCTGTATAGCTCCCCCTATGTATAGGGGTTGGAGTGTAGACTCCCCAGCATCCTGTCCACTCAACCACGCCTTATGTGGTATTATTGTTGTTGTTGGAGTGGTACAGTTGTCACAGCCCTACCCACTCGGTCACACAGATGGGATGTGTTGACGGCTTGACTAGCGTCAGGGGTGACACATGTCATTGCATCATGTGCATACGTATTTCTTTTATGCATTTGCTTGTGTTTGATGCACTTATATGAGCTATGATTGTTGCACATGTTTGACATGCATGTATATCTTGATATTATTGTTGTTGAGTTGTTATATACCTGCTTAGTCGTAATTCAGACTTTATACCATGTCGATTTACATATGTTATGCATGATTAGGCTTCTATATTTCCTTATGGACTGTACCCTATTGGAATCTCTACTTGGTTATCTTGTATTATGCCATGTTTATTGTCTACTCATATACCTGCAGAGTCCGCCCGGACTCACCATCCCTGCTTTCTTCTTTGTTGTTTCAAATAGCAGGTAGTCATATTTTCATGGAGCCAGAGAGGATCCAGTCGCCAGTCCCCAGAGTTGAGTTGCGTTTCCATATTTGGTATAGTTGTTTTGTTTTCAGTTGTAACGCCCGCCCTTATATCTACTCTCGGGGCGGGGTTACATACTAGTCATTCATTCATATAATAAAATTTTAACATACAATGAAAGCAAGAGTGCAAAGACTAAGTGCTAAGCATGCTTGTCAGTGCATGTAAATCAAATATCATGCTTGAATCATTAGAACATCATTGGAAATATTTTAATCAATAGTTATTCTATAATATGATAGGTTCACATATTATTTCAAGCTCACAACATAACCAACCAAAATCAAGTATAAGAGAATTCTAAGTGTAATCATTATCATGCAATATCAAATCTAATCACTAGCATTCATTGTTGAAGAAAATATAATCATAAACATAGCAATGTAGATATAAAGATCTTTCTTTCCCGAGCCACCACCCCACACATCTTCAGCCTTCTGCCTCTTCCTTTAGTTTAAGTGTTCCTTACCCTTATCTGCAGCATAAGACAATACATAAACTAGTAAGCACAAATGCTTAGTAAGGATCCTGTCCTACTCACAAAATCCATACGCAAGCATACAACATGTACACATAATAAATCATAAGCATGAGTTCATCAAAGCATACTAAACATCCAAGTTTCTAAGCATGCAGTATAAAGTACCTTAAGCATACTCTTCACATATAATAAATGTTTTCAATGAATGTTTTCAAAACAATTCCATAAAGGTATTACTTAAAAATACATCCATATCATATTGGGCCCGGTTGTGTACCACATATCGCGCGTTACCTATTGCGCGCTCCCTAATGAATTGGGGTAGCGAGCCACCAACCAATTAGAGCAGGACCCTTCCGTCCTACCGGAGCCATGACCTTACGTTAACATGCACCCCGGATTTGTTTAACGACCCCCTTCCGAGTCGGGTACACAACTCTCAAAGTAAAATACTTATCATGCTTTTACATATATGCTAAGGAGTACTCCAAATCCACTCTTAAGGGACACACCACTCTTCAAGGGTGCTCATGATCCCATAGGGACACACCACACAACCTAAGGGGTGCTCTTGATCCCATACTTAGTAGAGTATCCTTTCAAGCATTTTAACATGCATATCACATGCAATTTCATAAGGGTGCCCCATGGGCTATAAGGCATGCTCATACATACATCATATTTCAACCACTTAAACATACTTATATATGACAAAATTGGTCACATCAATCATATTCATATCATAACATGCATTATGGTTTAATTTAACCCTTCCTAACCCTAAACCTAGGGTTTGGCCGAAAATCAAAGGTAGGGTAGCTTAGATTTTTGACATCAAACATCCCATACAAGCATCACATATATATACATCATGTATCATACTAAGCATAGCATACATCATGGAGTAATCAACCTTCACAACCCTAATGCTCATGCCTTGGCCGAATATCACCTGCTAGGGACATTGAGATTTCCAATCAAGCATTCCATTTAAACATCACATGCATATACTTATCATCTTACTAAACATAATCATGTCTCGTAGGGTAATTTAACCTTCACAATCCCTAATGTTCATGCCTTGGCCGAATATCACATGCTAGGGAACCTTAAGATTTCCAATCAAGCATTTCATTTAGACATCACATGCATATGCATATCATCTTACTAAACATAATCATGTCTCGTAGGGTAGTTTAACCTTCACATATATATCATGCAACATATTAAGCCTAGAATACATCCTAGGATAATCATGTACCCTAAACCCTAATTTTTCTAGGGTTGGCCGAAAGTCAAGGGTAGGGGAACTAGGGTTCTTGAACTTAGGTTTCACACAAACATTTACACAAACACTTTGTCTACACTACTAAACATGGATACATCATAGGAAATCATACAACCCTAAACCCTCTTTGCTTCATGATTTGGCCGAAACCTTATAGGGGGTTCAACCCTAATTTTTGTCATCACAACATGTAGGGAAAACAACATATAAGTATACCCTAAATTCCAAGGGGTCTTCCTATGCAACAAGAAGCCTCCTCTTTTAGGTTGGCCGAAACCTATACAAGGGCAAAACCCTAAAATTTTGTTCATAACCTCATGAAGGAAACAACATATACACATACCCTAAGTTCCAAGGGTCTACTCATGTAACAAGAAGTAACCAAGGCCTCCTCTAAGGGGGTGGCCGAAACACACTAAAGGGAATCAATCCCCATTTTTCGAAAACTACAAGGAGAAGAACTCATACAATAACCATTACACTGCAGGCGAGGGGATACTTACATCCTTTCGCTTGAATTTCCCTTAGGGTACCCTTGGTTGAAGTTAGAGTGAGAGTTCCCTTACTAGCACTTCACTAGAACCTTTGGCCCTTGTAGAGGGCAAGATCCTTGGATGGGATCTTCTTCCTTCTAAATTCCCTAGGGTTAGAACCCTAGGGTGAAATTTCGAAACTTGAAAAGGGGAGAAGGGAGGCTTAGGTTTCGGTTTTGGAGTGGGGAGAGTGAGGAAGAAGAAGAGGGGAAGTTATTTCAACCTCTTCATCTCTTATTTATACTTTTCTCATGAAGAGACATGTCTCTTCGCTTCCCTAGCTTTAACAAGAATGTTTCTTATTCTCTCAACATGAAACATTACTTGGTTCGTTGGTTATGACATTATTAGTGCAACTAGGAGGTTCAAGGTTCAATCCTTGCTTCCTCCTTTCTACATCATCTTTTTATTACATTTTGCACTAATCCATATCAAAGCCCATTAAACCAAGCCCATCATAACATTTCATAATAATAATGTTTCATGAATTCATAATATTTCATATGGGAAAATTTTGGGGTGTTACAATCCTCCATACCTTATAAAAAGTTCGTCCCGAACTTTAAAATAATTCCGGATACTTTAATCGTATTGTCTCCTCTCGTTCCCACGTGGCTTCATCGAATTGTTCATTCCGCCACAGAACCTTTACTAAGGGTACTTCCTTATTCCTTAGCTTTTTGACTTCCCGGTCTATGATCTGAATAGGTCGGCGTTCGGAACTTAGGTTCTCTTGATCTTGTACTGGTTGGGGCTCTATCATCTGATTCACATCAGAGGTACATTTCCTGAGCATTGATGCATGGAAGACATTGTGGATAGCCGACATTTCTGGCGATAACTCCAGTTCGTAGGCCACTTTGCCTACCCGTCTCAGAATCTGATACGGTCCCACATATCTCGGACTCAGCTTACCTTTCTTCCCGAATCTCATTACCCCTTTCATAGGGGCCACTTTCAGGAATACTGAATCCCCAACCTCAAACTCTAATGGTCTGCGTCGCTTGTCAGCGTAGCTTTTCTGCCGACTCTGAGCAGTCTCTATCCTCTGGCGGATATTCTTTATAGCCTGAGTGGTTTCATCTATAATATCAGTCCGAAGTCCCATCTCCTTCTTTTCACCACTCTCAAGCCAGCATATAGGAGATCGGCATTTCCTTCCGTATAGTGCTTCATACGGTGTCATCCCGATAGTAGCCTGATAACTGTTGTTATAAGCAAACTCTGCCAGGCTCAGGTATCGACACCAGCTTCCCTTGAAGTCCAAGGCACAAGCTCGTAACATGTCCTCTAATATCTGGTTTACTCTTTCAGTCTGCCCGTCAGTCTGGGGGTGAATGGCAGTACTGAATTTCAGCTTCGTGCCAAGAGCCTTCTGCACGTGTCCCCAAAAATCTGAAGTAAATCGACCATCCCGATCAGAGATGATGGTCTTGGGAACCCCGTGTAGTCGGACAATTTCCTTGACGTACAGTTGAGCCAGCTGCTCCACTGAATAGGTCATCCTGATAGCCAGAAAATGGGCAGACTTGGTGAGTCTGTCCACAATAACCCATATACCATCATATCCATTCGTCGTTCTAGGCAGCCCAGAGATGAAATCCATAGAGATGTCTTCCCATTTCCACTCGGGGATAGACAGAGGTTGCAAAACTCCTCCAGGCCTCTGGTGTTCCGCTTTGACCCTCTGGCAGGTCAAACACATACTGATATAGTGGGCTACATCTCGCTTCATACCGGACCACCAAAACTTGCTCTTCAGATCTTGATACATCTTGGTAGACCCAGAATGCATCGCATAAGGTGTTCCGTGAGCTTCCTCGAGGATTCTTGTCCGCAAGTCGGAGTCGTCGGGAACACATAATCGATCCCGAAAATATAAGACTCCGCTGTCCGAAATCCGAAATCCATCGTCCTTGCCTCCGAGAACCTCTTGCTTGATTCTCTGAAAACTCAGATCATGATTCTGCTTTTCCAGAATATCGTCGAATAATGTCGGCGCAATCATCAGGGTGGATAACTGTCCTGATATGATTTCAATCCCGTAATTCATAATTTCTTCCCCTAAGGGTTGTGACAAAGCGGATAAAGACATCAAAGCAGCACATGATTTTCTACTGAGAGCATCGGCTACCTTGTTGGCTTTTCCCGGATGGTACAGGATCTCACAATCATAATCCTTGACCAATTCAAGCCATCTGCGCTGTCTCATATTCAGATCTTTCTGGGTGAAGAAATACCGCAGACTCTGGTGGTCTGTATAAACTTTACACTGAGTTCCATATAGATAGTGCCTCCATATTTTTAGTGCAAAGACCATCGCTGCTAACTCTAAGTCATGGGTAGGGTAGTTTCTTTCATGTTCCTTCAGTTGCCTAGAGGCATAGGCAATTACCTTCCCATTTTGCATAAGCACAGCTCCGAGTCCCAGTTTGGACGCGTCGCTGTACATATCGAAACCCATATCGCTCTCTGGAAGAGTCAATATTGGAGCGCTAGTCAGCCTCCTTTTCAGTTCAGTAAAGCTCTTCTCACATTCCTCGGTCCACACATATTTCTTGTCTTTCTTTGTAAGAGCTGTCATAGGGGCTGCAATCCGAGAGAAGTTCTCTACGAATTTTCTGTAATAGCCTGCTAGCCCGAGGAAACTTCTGATTTTACTGGCATTCTTGGGTCTAGTCCAGTTACTCACGTCTTCGATTTTAATTGGGTCTACCATTACTCCTTCTTTGGAGATAACATGTCCCAAAAATGATACTTGATCGAGACAGAACTCGCATTTGGAAAATTTAGCATACAGTTGTTCCTTCCGAAGAATCTGTAGTACTATACTCAGGTGCTCAGCATGTTCTTCGGGAGTTCTCGAATATATAAGGATATCGTCGATAAAGACGATCACAAATCTGTCGAGGAATGCCGAGAATACCCGGTTCATTAAGTCCATAAACATAGCTGGCGCATTGGTAACTCCAAATGGCATAACTACGAACTCATAATGTCCATATCTGGTTCGGAAAGCCGTCTTCGGTATATCCTCCTTTTTCACCCTGACTTGGTGATAACCAGATCTCAGGTCAATCTTAGAGAAAACCGTGGCTCCCTTCAGTTGATCGAACAGGTCATCTATCCTGGGTAGAGGGTACCTGTTCTTGATAGTCACGTTGTTCAGCGCCCGATAGTCGATACACATTCGCATCGACCCATCCTTCTTTTTCACGAATAGTACGGGAGCTCCCCAGGGGGAATGACTAGGGCGGATGAGTCCCTTGTCAAGAAGCTCTTGTAACTGTCCCTGTAATTCCTTTAATTCCGTCGGCGCCATACGGTACGGCGCCTTAGAAATGGGGTTAGTACCAGGAACCAACTCAATTGCAAATTCTATATCTCTTTCAGGTGCTAACCCTGGTAAGTCATCGGGAAATACCTCTGGGTAATTGCATACGACTTTGACATCTTCTAGCTTCGGGCCCTCTGTAGGACTGGTATCAACCACATGAGCTAGAAATCCAGAGCATCCCTTTTCTAACATCTTCCTTGCTTTCAGAGCTGACAAGAATTTGCTTGTCCTCTTCTTCGGCTCTCCGATAAATTCGAATAGAATTTCTGCCTCAGGTCGGAAGATAACCCTTCGTTTACGGCACTCAATAGAGGCGCCATATTTGTTCAAGAAATCCATGCCCAATATCACATCATAATCTGACATATCAAGCACTATCAGATCGCAGTAGAGTTCCCTATCTGCGATTCTGATTGGTGCGGCACGTAGCATTTGGGTAGAGGGCATCACCTCACCCGAGGGCAGTGTTGTCAGAAATTTGCAGTCTAAATCTTGCAGTGACATATCCTTTCTTTCTCTGTACTGACCAACTCCGGACATAATCGTGCCAGTCGGTTAAATTGCTTAACAGCATCGTTGACTGAGAGATTTCCCTGCCGGAATTCAGTGAACTCATCAAAGTGCCTGTTTGTGACTCGCATATTAAAGAATTCCTCCAGAAATTCGGACTCGAAGTCCTTCCACTTCATCTGGTCCACTGACCTTCTAGCTTTTACCCGTTCCCACCACATCCTGGCGTCGCCAGTGAGGCAGAACGAGACGCATTTAATTTTCTCATGCTCAGGCCAGTCTAATAATTCCACTGTGCTCTCAACTGTCTTGAGCCAGGCCTGGGCGTCCCAGGGCTCGCAGGTGCCAGAGAACTTTTCCGGCTTCAGTCTCTGCCACTGAATCAGATAGGCCTCCTGTCGGACTCCTCGGGCTGGAGTGTCCGGGGGTGCCTGTGCAGTTGGAGGCTTAGTAGGTATCGCATTCTGACTTCCCTGCGGGGTTGCAGTGTTCCCCTGTTGGGTCATCAGAGTGCTTATTATTTGCTGTTGTTCAGTGACCTGACGCTGCGGATCTGTAATCACTTGCATCATATTAGGTGGGGGTGCTGTCTCATTACCCCGATTGCTACGTCCTCTAGTCATATCTATCATACAGGTGATAAATGACCACATAAGAGTTAACACTACTTTCATTGGTTATGCTAGTTATGCAAGCATTAATCATCTCCATATAATCATTACTGTACATGAAATAAAGTAAAGCGAGGTTAGGATCTCTTACTTGGAAGCGGAACGATGAAGCTTGATGTGTGTGTGGTGGAGGGGAAAACTTGCTCTGATACCAACCTGTAACGCCCACCCTTACATCTACTCTCGGGGCGGGGTTACGTACTAGTCATTCATTTATATAATAAAATTTTAACATACAATGAAAGCAAGAGTGCAAGGACTAAGTGCTAAGCATGCTTGTCAGTGCATGTAAATCAAATATCATGCTTGAATCATTAGAACATCATTGGAAATATTTTAATCAATAGTTATTCTATAATATGATAGGTTCACATATTATTTCAAGCTCACAACATAACCAACCAAAATCAAGTATAAGAGAATTCTAAGTGTAATCATTATCATGCAATATCAAATCTAATCACTAGCATTCATTGTTGAAGAAAACATCATCATAAACATAGCAATGTAGATATAAAGATCTTTCTTTCCCGATCCACCACCCCACACATCTTCAGCCTCCTACCTCTTCCTTTAGTTTAAGTGTTCCTTACCCTTATCTGCAGCATAAGACAACACATAAACTAGTAAGCACAAATGCTTAGTAAGGATCCTGTCCTACTCGCAAAATCCACACGCAAGCATACAACATGTACACATAATAAATCATAAGCATGAGTTCATCAAAGCATACTAAACATCCAAGTTTCTAAGCATGCAGTATAAAGTACCTTAAGCATACTCTTCACATATAATAAATGTTTTCAATGAATGTTTTCAAAACAATTCCATAAAGGTATTACTTAAAAATACATCCATATCATATTGGGCCCGGTTGTGTACCACATATCGCGCGTTACCTATTGCGCGTTTCCTAATGAATTGGGGTAGCGAGCCACCAACCAATTAGAGCAGGACCCTTCCGTCCTACCGGAGCCATGACCTTACGTTAACATGCACCCCGGATTTGTTTAACGACCCCCTTCCGAGTCGGGTACACAACTCTCAAAGTAAAATACTTATCATGCTTTTACATATATGCTAAGGAATACTCCAAATCCACTCTTAAGGGACACACCACTCTTCAAGGGTGCTCATGATCCCATAGGGACACACCACACAACATAAGGGGTGCTCTTGATCCCATACTTAGTAGAGTATCCTTTCAAGCATTTTAACATACATATCACATGCAATTTCATAAGGGTGCCCCATGGGCTATAAGGCATGCTCATACATACATCATATTTCAACCACTTAAACATACTTATATATGACAAAATTGGTCACATCAATCATATTCATATCATAACATGCTTCATGGTTTAATTTAACCCTTCCTAACCCTAAACCTAGGGTTTGGCCGAAAATCAAAGGTAGGGTAGCTTAGATTTTTGACATCAAACATCCCATACAAGCATCACATATATATACATCATGTATCATACTAAACATAGCATACATCATGGAGTAATCAACCTTCACAACCCTAATGCTCATGCCTTGGCCGAATATCACCTGCTAGGGACATTGAGATTTCCAATCAAGCATTCCATTTAAACATCACATGCATATACTTATCATCTTACTACACATAATCATGTCTCGTAGGGTAATTTAACCTTCACAATCCCTAATGTTCATGCCTTGGCCGAATATCACATGCTAGGGAACCTTAAGATTTCCAATCAAGCATTTCATTTAGACATCACATGCATATGCATATCATCTTACTAAACATAATCATGTCTCGTAGAGTAGTTTAACCTTCACATACATATCATGCAACATATTAAGCCTAGAATACATCCTAGGATAATCATGTACCCTAAATACTAATTTTTCTAGGGTTGGCTGAAAGTCAAGGGTAGGGGAACTAGGGTTCTTGAACTTAGGTTTCACATAAACATTTACACAAACACTTTGTCTACACTACTAAACATGGATACATCATAGGAAATCATACAACCCTAAACCCTCTTTGCTTCATGATTTGGCCGAAACCTTATAGGGGGTTCAACCCTAATTTTTGTCATCACAACATGTAGGGAAAACAACATATAAGTATACCCTAAATTCCAAGGGGTCTTCCTATGCAACAAGAAGTAACTAAGGCCTCCTCTTTTAGGTTGGCCGAAACCTATACAAGGGCAAAACCCTAAAATTTTGTTCATAACCTCATGAAGGAAACAACATATACACATATCCGAAACTCACTAAAGGGAAACAATCCCCATTTTTCGAAAACTACAAGGAGAAGAACTCATACAATAACCATTACACTGCAGGCGAGGGGATACTTACATCCTTTCGCTTGAATTTCCCTTAGGGTACCCTTGGTTGAAGTTAGAGTGAGAGTTCCCTTACTAGCACTTCACTAGAACCTTTGGCCCTTGTAGAGGGCAAGATCCTTGGATGGGATCTTCTTCCTTCTAAATTCCCTAGGGTTAGAACCCTAGGGTGAAATTTCGAAACTTGAAAAGGGGAGAAGGGAGGCTTAGGTTTCAGTTTTGGAGTGGGGAGAGTGAGGAAGAAGAAGAGAGGAAGTTATTCCAACCTCTTCATCTCTTATTTATACTTTTCTCATGAAGAGACATGTCTCTTCGCTTCCCTAGCTTTAACAAGAATGTTTCTTATTCTCTTAACATGAAACATTGCTTGGTTCATTGGTTATGACATGATTAGTGCAACTAGGAGGTTCAAGGTTCAATCCTTGCTTCCTCCTTTCTACATCTTCTTTTTATTACATTTTGCACTAATCCATATCAAAGCCCATTAAACGAAGCCCATCATAACATTTCATAATAATAATGTTTCATGAATTCATAATATTTCATATGGGAAAATTTTGGGGTGTTACATCAGTACTTGGTATAGTCGCCTCGTATTTGTTATCATTTTGTTTTGTCGTTGTCAGAGACCTTTGAGTTCTCTTTTGGATTGTTGTTTCATTTTATGTTTGAGGTGGCTGAGCCACCAGTTATCTTTTATGTTAATATAAACTGCGTGGTGATGTTTATTTTCTGTTATGATGGCTGAGCCATCTTTTATGATGAGAGTACATGTATTATTGCTCCATATTGTCCGCCGTACAGGGGAGATGCTGCCCGATTTTCGAGGAAGCATGTGCCTCTGGGGGCGTGACAATTTTTGGTATCAGAGCCAAGTTTGCGAGTTCCTTTGGGATCTGTGGACTTTTATGATGTTGTTTTTGGTGCGTCGGTTTGTCGAGGTTTTGCGATGTTTTGGTGTCTGTGGGTTTACGGAGTTGTTTTACGAGGTCAATCTGTATGTTACAGATTTGGTTATTTTTGCGGAGTCATTTTCTTGAGGGTTACAAAGTTGTTTTGTTTTACGAGGTCTAGCTGTATTTTTCGGATTTATTTTTCGGAGTCATTTTCTGGTTATGGTTGTGTTTTGGGACTTGGCGGCGACGGAACTTCTCTAGGCTGCAAGAGGTATGTCTTTAGTGATCATACTATATTTGGTATTCACTATCTAATTTAGGTTTGGATGATATTTTCCAAATTAGTTGGATTCTGAATCCGCTCCTACACTTGTTTAATTGTAATTCAGTGTTTGTATTTTAGCCTGACAGCATATAGTTAATTAGTCTTATTCACATTGGTGGTCAAGATCAATCATGAAAGATAATAGTTGATTCTTTGGGGATTCGACCTAGATGAGGAGATTATTGATTCACTTGTAGGGTCGACTGACGAGTCGAAAAGCGGGGTTTGAATCTGTCAATAAATTGTCGGAGATAAAGGATTACAATTTTAACTCCTACCATATTATTAGTTTAACTAGCACCGACTACTACCAACTTGGTGATGGATAAAGCTTTGTACTCTTGTTGTCTGGGTTAGTAGAGGACTTATATACTCTGTTTTATAGAGTTTCGACCCTTAGGTTGTTAGTACTTGTTGGATAATTTGGAAGGGTGCATTGTAGATCCCAAATCATAAAATTAGTTAAAATTCATGCTCATGGTGTTATTTTCTCCGGGCGATGAGTAAGTAAGATATATCTTTGATGGTTATCCTATTTATTATATACATTATCTTGTTTAAGGTTATATAAACATATGTTCGCTGTATTAGTAAATTGACATCTATTTTTATTACACACCCTGCAAATCTCAGTCCTAGTCTAGTGTACTAAATATATTTACTTGCTTAGCCTTGTAGCATTAAAAGTTAGAGACATTCTAGGCATATGCATATTTAATCAAATTGTCGATTTAACCTTGTGTATCTCTTAGTAGGTATCTTGAGTAGATTAACAGATTGAGGTTCTCATGATGGCTAGAAAAGATAGTTGATCCATTATATTTTTATGATTGGGATTAAGAGGTTTGGTTTCATTTTATTGTGTGGTGTAAGATCATGTTCATGGAGCATCATGTGGCTAGTTTTGAGGTTGTGTTGTGAGTTTGTATTGAAA
The DNA here is from genome assembly GCA_024364735.1 of Boesenbergia rotunda. Taxonomy (NCBI): domain Eukaryota; kingdom Viridiplantae; phylum Streptophyta; class Magnoliopsida; order Zingiberales; family Zingiberaceae; genus Boesenbergia; species Boesenbergia rotunda. The sequence goes on from JAGFNQ010005327.1 coordinate 247,276, forward strand.
TTAGTTGATTTGATTTCAAGAAGATTGATCGAGTTAGGAGTTGATTCATGGTGAAACAAATTTGGATTAAGACAGATTGCTATTGTGGAATAATTATGTACTATGTTGAGTTAAAAAAAAATACAATTCTGGTGAATGGTCATAAAGGTAGAGATAGTTGTGATTGAAAGGTTCTGTTGTCAGGCTGTTATGGTTATCATTGCATTAAGATGCACTATTAAATTTGTTTTCTTGTACGGATCAGATGCAGATTACAGCTTCATAGTTGTGTTGTTTGGAGCTTTTTGGCATTAGTTGCATTCCCTTCCTTGCTAATCCTAATCAGATGAAAATGAATGAAAACGCATGTTAAACTTCAAATTTGATGCTGCAATTTGAATGTTTACCACATTGATGCTTCAGAAAGTGATCATTTGTTTAAGTGATAATAATAGTTGTGTGCATTTAAGAATACAAGATGTGTATTTAATGCGAGGATTGTGATGTTGTAGTGTGAAGTATAAGCGTTGGGCTGAGTAGATAAGAGAATGTCAATGCAGGTGAGATTTAGTAGCAGTCAGAGCATGAAAGACAAGTTTGATCTTCTTGAGTGTGTCTCATTGGTGTGAGTGTGTTGCTTTTATTAGAAAAGCGCTAGTTGAAAGCAAATGTATGATCTATGATGTATGGTTGAATACATCTGTGGACTTATGACATGTTTAATGTGTATGTAAGGTGTCGCATAAGTATGATGTTAGCTATACGTTAAGTTGTGTTCTGAAGATAGCGTGTGTAATGCTACTAGTTTTGGATAAAGTGACAGTTGTTGCGTTCGGTTTGTGTTCGTTTGTTCCGAATCCTCTACGTGCTTTCCTTTTGGTATTAATTTTAATCTTATTTACTTGTTATCTATCTAGACTTTTGAGAGCACTTCTTAGATTAAAAAGAAATAATATCTAGGTAGGAGATAAGTAGATGATTGGTTACCTTTGTATAGAGCAATAGGTAATTCTCGATGAAATAAGGATGAGGTTGTCGATTTGTAAATGGTTTTTGTCCTGTGAACAAATGGTCGCTGTGTGTGACGAGTGCACACCTACAGAGGTTGGTAATGAAGGTTGTAGTGTGCCTATGACAATGGGTGGAGCATGTGGTGGTTGTGGCATAGGCATTGGTCCAAGAATGATTGAAGAAGTGTGGATATTCGTGAAAAAAAAGTAACATCGCCAAAGATAAGGCTATAATGTGGTGGTAAAATCATAAAAAAGATAGTCATTTTGAGTTCGGGAATACTTGAAGAAAAATCATATCGAATCAAGAAAGGACTTATCCTGAGACAGTACTAAATGATGCACAAAACTTGCAGGACAACTGGAAAAGACACTAGCAAATACATCAGCAGTTAAGAGAGTTTGTCTATCATGAAAACATGAGGCGATCTAAGTACACCATAAAAACATGTCCATTAAGTGTATGGAAATGTCTATATGAGACACTATCATTAATGACAATTATGTTCAGTAATCCTGTTTTGCCAATACAAATGGCTGTGTTCTCAAGTTTTCTGATGAAGAATACGCTAATGAGACTGATAAAAAAAGGCAATGAAGGTGTGTTGCATGTATAATAAAGTAATGAGGTTTTTATGAGAGTCCAAAATTTTAATCACGATATGAAGTGTGTTATTATTTCATGATAGCAAACCTTGAGAACAAGCAAGATGCTGCATCAACTTTAAGTTGATAGAGTCATTCAGATATAATAGAGATTGGTGAGTAGAAAGCATCTAAAATTAGGCATTGGTAGAGATTGGACTAGTCCAAACATCATTGTATAAGAGAAAAGGGAGAAGAACTCTGTTTATGTGCTTTAGAGGTAAAACATGATGATGCTTGCCTTACAAGTCTCACAATTACATACATGTACATATGCTCAAAAGGTCATTGACTCCAATAACCAAGCAGAGACCCAAAAGATTGAAAGAGGCAACACTAGATTGTTAGTGAAATAATGGATAAGAATGGGGAACTAGAATGAGCATGAGGAACTAGCATGGCTCACAACTGATTTTCCTTCATATTTAATTGCAGAAATAGTGTCACTGGTGGGAGCACACTCAAGTGACTCAATGACAAGAGCAATGGCAACATTGCTCTGAGAGATGATTGGTTGAACCAAAATGAGTACACAGATAGAGAAGGCCCGACTTCAATCCCAACCACTATGAGTGTTGTTTGCAATATAAAGCATCTAGAATAGAGTCAGTCTCCTGTGATCATGAACAATGCATCATCTGTAAAATGCTCAAGGAATAATACCTCCTCATTTTCAAGTTTTAGTCAACCAAAGGCAGCAACTAATCTTGGCTCTGAGAACAGTCTGATACACAAGGGTTCCCAATGGAAATTTCGGTCAACCTAGCCCTTTCCAGAAAGCCAGCCAAAGTTCTTTTGGTCTTGGAAAATTTGGAAATTAGGTGTTGCGGCAGCAAATAATATTTTTTCCCTTAAATAGAATGGTTGAAGTTCATCTATATCATTTTCATTGTTTCATTGTTTCCATCTCATCAAACCACTTCAATGCATTTTCTTTAACTTGAAGTTCATCTATGCCATTTTTATTGTCTAATTGTTACCATCTCATCATACCACATCAATATATTGTTTTACTTTCATCTGCACTATACTGGGTTACCTAGTTTGATTTGTTGTCTATTAACAGAATTCTCTATTGAAATTGGAGTCGTTTAACTGATTGGTAATTATATGCCTTTATGGTGTTAATAAAAGAGTAGTTACATGCACAAAATGGTTCATTTTTTGAGGTCCACATTTAGTGATGAGTCAGTACAGTTTGAAGTCTTGTACACTTCCATTTTATAGTCAGTCCTAGGTATTTTGATGGTTCTGGCAACAATACAATGTTCTAAATTAGATCCACTTTCAAGCCTATGAAGAGGTTGTCTTAAAAAAAAAAGGTTGAGAACTATGGGAATGCATTTGCAAATTAGTTGGGTGTTCTTTTGTGGTATTAAAACATGCTTTAAAATAAACCTATGGATTTTATTTTCCTTTAGGTGGTTTTGACAAACAGAAACATTAATAATTTACCAAAAGAGTTATACTGATCGGAGACACAGACCCTTGGAGTTTCCGTGAGCGATCATGTATTCTTACGAGTGTCACCCACGAAAGGTGTGAAGAGGTTTGGGTTGCGAGGTAAGCTAGCTCCTCGCTACATTGGATCTTTCCAGATTTTGGAGCGGATTGGAGCTGTCGCTTATCGTCTAGTGTTACCACCGTAAATGGCTGAAGTTCACGATGTGTTTCATGTTTCCATGCTGAGGAAATATGTACCTGATCCTACACATGTGTTATCGGAGGTGCCGGTCACACTTCAGCCAGACGCGACTTACGAGGAGGTGCCTATGCGGATTCTGGACCGCAAAGAACATCGATTGAGGAACAAGACAGTTCATTTAGTCAAAGTTGGTTGGCAGCACCATTTTGATGAGGTTATGGTTTCGATTAAACTAATATCATTTATTAAGCATTACTGTTATGTTTAATTAAATGAAATGAAATACTTAGGATAATCCAAAGTAATTAAGGTAGGTCGTTTAGCTAAGTATCGTGTATTATAATAGCTAAACTTATGTCTTTTATTACAGGACCTTGAGTTGGACTCGTTCGGTTGATCGTGGAAGGTTCTCGTTCATGAACTTCTATAATAAAGGTGGGTACTTCTCCTTGTACTCGAGTAGTTTCGTTTACCTTAAAGCATGGCTATATTATGTCTGATAGGTTGCTTGACCTTGTTCTTTGCCGTTTGTTATTTAAACATCACCGTTGAGACTTACTCTTCGTTGATCTTCGAGTATTCCAAATTCGTTTCTGTACGGTCCTCTGTTGGTTTTCTGTTCTGTAAAGTACCGCTTGTACGCGAGTACTTAGAAGTCCATTAAACACAGATAGATTTATTTGGCATTAGAAATATCCTACCTAGTAGTGTAGGCGCATAACTGTTAGTTTTCGATTTCCGGTTGGTTGTATCGATGCATGTTTTACTCGTTGGATTTTATTGCATCGTTTTTTCTTCAGTTGTTTGTGCATTGTATATCATGCACCATACTTGCACGTTGCATACTAACGACTGTTGGCTTACATTTTGTTAAGTCATCGTTAGTCATATTGTTGCTCGATTCTCTCAACCACTTGTTGTCGTGGTAGTTATTAGAGTGCGAGCACCTGTCCTGTTATGCCAAACAGTGTCACCCTCACCGTTATTTTTAGAGGGATGAGCTGTTGGTGGCTCACCATCACCGTTGTTTTTAGAGGGATATTGCAGTCGTATAGCTCCCCTTATATATATGGGTTGGAGTGTAGACTCCCGAGCATCCTGTCCACTCAACCACGCCTTATGTGGTATTATTGTTGTTGTTGGAGTGGTACAGTTGTCAAAGCCCTACCCACTCGGTCACACAGATGGGATGTGTTGACGGCTTGACTGGCGTCAGGGGTGACACATGTCATTACATCATGTGCATACGTATTTTTTTTATGCATTTGCTTGTGTTTGATGCACTTATATGAGCTATGATTGTTGCACATGTTTGACATGCATGTATATCTTGATATTATTGTTGTTGAGTTGTTCTATACCTGCTTAGTCATTATTCAGACTTTATACCATGTCGATTTACATATGTTATGCATGATTAGATTTCTATATTTCCTTATGGACTGTACCCTATTGGAATCTCTACTTGGTTATCTTGTATTATGTCATGCTTATTGTCTACTCATATACCCGCAGAGTCCGCCCGGACTCACCATCCCTGCTTTCTTCTTTGTTGTTTCAGATAGCAGGTAGTCGTATTTTCTTGGAGCCAGGAGAGGATCGAGTCGCCAGTCCCCAGAGTTGAGTTGTGTTTCCATATTTGGTATAGTTGTTTTGTTTTCAGTACTTGGTATAGTCGCCTCGTATTTGTTATCATTTTGTTTTGTCGTTGTCAGAGACCTTTGAGTTCTCTTTTAGATTGTTGTTTCATTTTATGTTTAAGGTGGCTGAGCCATCAGTTATCTTTTATGTTAATATAAACTGTGTGGTGATGTTTATTTTCTGTTATGATGGCTGAGCCATCTTTTATGATGAGAGTACATGTATTATTGCTCCATATTGTCCGCCGTACAGGGGAGATGCTGCCCAATTTTTGAGGAAGCATGTGCCTCTAGGGGCGTGACAACGAGAAAGTCTAGATTCGACTTAACCTCTGTGACTTTGACAATGTATGACCTTGTCTTTCTATCCTTGATATCTAGATTAACCAATTAGGCATAGACCATGTCATCCTCGATTAATCTTTGTGTTTCTTGATCCCCAAGTAGACTCACTCAAACAAATGAGCTCAATATCTCATATTGACTCCTTTAGGCATGACCATAGGTTTTAGCAGTCCAACTTGATCAAGGGGCTCACAAATTTCACTCCCGTCATATGGGAGGGATAGATCCCATCTACATCACTCACATCCCTCCTCATAATTCATTATATAACTAGTGATCGCCTTTATAGTCCACCTTGTTACTGGTGGCGTTTGACGATACCAAATTTCATAACTTCTTATGTAGGGAATCGTAGTGACTTCAGGTCTAAGAACTATTCATACTAATAGTTACATAAGAAAATTTAAGACACTCATATGACAATCTATGAAACATTCTCTTGGCGGGCTAATTCAGTACATATTCTCTAATGTATACCCATGTGTCATCTTGATATCATATATCCAGGACTTGTGAGCTCAAGTTATCAATTAACCTACATGCTAGTCTCCATGCATTAATATTGTCCTTGAATATTAATACTTGACTAGGAATAGTTTAGTATAGTGTTCTCTATATCATCTCAATATCGATTCAACCAATCGATATAATGTCGATAAGAACCTACTATCAAGGACATTATTATACTTAGTTATTTGGCACAAATATATAGTATAATAACCAAACATGTCTTTATTAATATAGAATATGATACAAAAAGTCCCTAGTAAATCATCACATAATTGGCTCTAGGGCTCCTACTAACACATCCTTCCTTTCGGCTTCTCGTCCCTCGAACGTCGCGCATGTCTTTCTCACTCCACTGACGTACTCTTCCGCAGCTTCTGCATCCCTCGGATGCACCAAACCCATCGGCTCACTTCCCCATGCAATCCTTCTCATCCATTGCACCTTACGCTCGACTTCCTCTGCTCCTATGTTCTTGCACACATAGGCTGAGGGATCAAAATCATAACAAGACCTAACCTAACATGCTTGATCACATCAAAACCAACCGGGGGACCAACAAACTTCTCCTTTTTGATATGTATCAACACAATTTCAATTAGGGTTAAGATTAAAAGAAATAGCACTAACTAATACAATTAAGACTGACAAAAATATTTGCAAATAAAAATTACAACCTCCTCCTGAACTTAAGCTACTCTCCCCCTTTTATCACTGCAAAAATTGGGACACAATAAGAAATTAGGGAAAGGGAAAGAAAATATTCATTGAAATTTTTTTGAAGATTTAATCTAAATTCGAAATTACATAAAAATTGGAAAAAAAAAATATTAAAGTGAATAGATGATGTATAGATCTAAAAAAATCAGATTTGAAAAAAAAATTCTATCAAAATTAACAATTAAAAATCAAATTTCATTATAAAATTCATAGAATATCGAAAACATCTTAGAAAAATCCAAAAAAAATTTCGTAAGTGTGAAATAGAGTTTTGAGCTTGTACAAAAAGTTTTAACTTTAAAAAAGTTATCTAAGTCCAAAAATAAATCAAATACTATCAGAGTAAAATTTTTGAAAATAAATATTTAACATTCAAAAATACTTCAAAAAATTCAAGTAAAATTTTACTGAAGTCAACTGATCATATCTAAATTCAAAATTTTACTGAGAAAATAAAATAATTATATATTTTAAATTTTAAAATTTGAATTTCGAACGTAAAATTGTGAAAATTCGAAAAATAATTAAACAAATATTAAAAATTTACAGTAAGTAAAGAAAATGTTCATGTATTTAGGAAAAATATGAATATGATTTTATCGATTTAAAATTTGACTTCCATTATTTTTCAAAAAAGTCAATATAAAGAGTGAAAGAAAAAACAACAAAAAATTGTTAGCATTAAAACATTTAGCGAGTAAAAATTCATCTAGTAAAGTCTTAGGAACCCAAAACAAGTTTCTATCTATGGGGTTAATTAAAAATTTTGCAGGAATATAGTTCTTGGACACTTTTCTAAGATGACCCCTGTGATTTTTAATATACCAGTTTAGATTTTCAGGATAACTATTTTTCATTCGGCGTAAACATGCAATATCAAATTCTAATTTTCTAACTAAATTTCTCAAAGTAACAACATCATTTTTCAGTTTATCAGAATCATCAGAAGAACATGCATTAGTCAATTTTATTTTTAATTTTTGATTTTTTTTCTAATTTAAGATTAGCTTTATGCATTGCTTTTATACCAGAGTGTAATTGATCATAAGGGAGAAAACATACCTCACTTACCGGGTCACTTTCAAAAAGAGGGACTCTCCCATCGTCGTTGCTTTCTTCTGGTGTAGCTCCCCCTCCTTCAGTGCTCTCCTCTTGATGACATGCCATCAGCGCAAGTCCAGCATATTCTTCGGCTTCCGATTCATCAGATGAGGTCTCATCCCAAGTGGCTTTCAACACATTCTTCTTCTTTGGCTGGATCTTGAGTTTGGGGCACTGATCTTTTAGATGACCCTCCTCTTTACAGTTATAGCATTGGACTATACGCTTCTTCGGAGATCATTTTTTACCCTGAAACTTAGAAAAATTATTAGCCCTTTTAAAAAAGCTTTTAAGGCTTTTTACCATCTCCGTCGTATTTTCATCGTCCGTTGACAACTCATCCTTGATCTGGTTTCTCCTTGCGTTCAGAGTGGCGTTGAACATTTCTTGATCTTCCCTACACACTGAGATTCGTGAAGTTCTAAAACTGAAAATAGTTGTTCTAGAGTACTTACCTCAAGATCTTTTGAAATAAAATATACGTCGATTACTGTGGTCCAATTTGGGGTTCTCGGGACAGCATTCAGCGCGTACCATTGAGTGTCGCGATATGATACCTTTTCACTGAGGTTCTCAAGGTTTGTGATTAGCTCTTTTACCTTGGCATGTAGTTGGGCAACTAATTGACCATCTTCCATTCGGAGGTTGGTAAGCGAGCTTCGTAGGATGTCTCGTCTTGCCAGTTTTCCCTCTGAGGTGCCATCGTGCAATTGTAGGAACATTTCACAAAGTTCCTTTGCCAAGTTGTACTTCCCGATTCGATTGACATCTTGTTCGGAGAGGACAGTCAACAGATGGAGTTCCGCCTTTACATTTGCTATCACATATACTTATTCCTTTTTGTTCCAAGAGTCAGGTTCCATATTTTCCTTCATTATCTTTTGGAGTTGAAAAATCATTTTTCATTGTTAGTAATAATTCATAATCAGTAGTAAAAAATACCTTCATTTTCTTTTCCATGTTGAGTTCCCCTTCAAACATCGGCGGGTAGATCACTAGTCCAACCATTTTTCAGATTTTGCTGCAATTGGCGGTTAGTCCTTTTGCGGCATCCTAGCTCTGATACCACTTGTCGGATCGAGGTTGATAGACAAGAGAGGAGTGAATTACCGCTGTAAAATAAAACTGATCTTTTGTGCGACTCACAAAAAATTCAGTAAAAGGCTAAGACACAGAAATTTACTTGGTCGCAACCTAGGTGGTTGCTAATCTAAGACGGTTGAAGCTCACTATCAAAATCTCCTTCTGGCACTGAAGCCTTTTACTAACTTTGAAGAACAGGAAGCTAGAAAACAAGAAAGAATTTGTTTCAGTTGATTGATGATTTGGAACTGAGCTCTGGGTGTCTATTTATAGCCCCGATCAGTTCTATCCGTTTGTTGATGTAGCACTACAGGGGAGCCCGAGTGCTTTTGGGCACATGACATGTGGCTTGAGCGTTATCCGGTATGCAACGGTCACAAACGGCTAGCTGGTTGGATAGAATAGACTCTCAAGTGCCTATATGCACAGGGGCGCCCAAGTGCTCGGGCATTCCTATGCATACGGGTGCTCGAGAGCCCGGGCACCCTTATGCATAGGGGCGCCCGAGTCAGGCATGGTCAATAGCTCACTGACCAATCTCTAGTATGTCTTCGGTGATTTCTAGACAACCAGAGTTAGGTCACCTGAACCTAACTCCTACCTTTCGCCCCTCGAGCGTCCTTCCTTCCGGCTTCTCATCCCTTGAACATCGCACACGTCCTTCTTGCTCCACTGGTGTACTCTTCCATAGCTTTTGTGTCCCTCGGATGCACCGAGCCCGTTGGCTCACTTCCCCGTGCAGTCCTTCTCGTCCACTGTGTCTTACGCTCGACCTCCTCTGCTCCTAAGTTCTTGCACACTTACACAGAGGGATCAAAACCACAACATGACCTAACCTAACTTGATTGATCACATCAAAATCAATCAGAACGCCAATAAACAGATCTATCACACAAAAAGTAGAAGAGAAAAGGTACCGAAACTAGGTCTTAGATTAGTAATGCGGGAGGAAGTAAATAGAAGAAATTGACTCGAGTGGTGTTGCACCAACTTCGAATAAATCCATAATGAATGAAAAAAGATTGAAGCAAAGGTATATGAACCAAACTTCGATTGTGCTCGATAAAACAAAGAAAAAACAATTAAACCGAATTTGAATCCAGCCTTTCAAAATATTTTTTCAAAAATACTTCTTCAAATACTATCATATTCTTTCAAAATATTGTTTCAAAATTGCTTTAATTGCTCTTATGATTTGGATTAACTCTAAAGACACATAGGAAGTTTTCCTTATGATTTGCAAGGATTCCTAAGATTATGTTAGGTTTAGAGAGAGTCATAATCAAAAGAAATTAATGTACTTCCTTTTCTGATTACCTTAAATGTATTATTACTATTATGTAATTCTTTTTGTTTGAATCAAACCCTAAGACACAGAGGAAGATTAATTTATGGTCAACAAGCTTCCTAGGACTATGTTAGACTTAGGGGGAGTTCAAATTAAAAGAACCATTAGAAGTTTCAAAAATACTATATTTTCAAAAACTTCAAAATACTTCTTAATTCTTTTTGTAATTCTTTTCATTTGAATCAAACCCTAAGACTCAGAGGAAGATCAACTTGTAATCAACAAGCTTCCTAGGACTGTGTCAGATTTAATGGGAGGTTCAAATTAAAAGAAACATCGGAAGTTTCCAAAATATTATACTTTCAAAAAATACTATCCTTTCAAAAACACTTTATTTTTGAAAATATAATATTTTCATTTTCCAAAACATATCTTGAAAATCTTTTGTCTTTTGAATATTTTTGAAAATAATTTATCTTAAGTTTGGAAAAATCAAGGAACTTATTATTTTTCAAAAATTAAAATACATTGAAAATACTTTATTTTGATTGAAAATCTCTAAGACACATAGGAAATTTTCTTATAGTCAACAAGATTCCTAGGACTGTGTCAGATTTAGGGAATTTCAAATCAATAAAGTACTTATCTTTTCAAAATTTTATTCAAGTACTTAGTGTCTCTTAAAATATTTTCTGATAAAGGTACTTGTTCTTGTTAATAAAAAAAGAGGATTTTTGAAAATTATATTATCTTATCGAAACTTAAATATTTTCAAAAATTATATTGTTGGTGCAAATTTCTAACTTAAAATTTTTGTTATTATTCTTTATTTCTTTTTGATCTATGTCAAAGGGGGAGAGAGTACCTTGAGCTAGATATTTTTTTCGATTTCTCCTAAGTTTTAAACTGATTTCTTCAAAGTTTTAAACCTAGAACCCTTAGACCTAATCTAACTTTAGATTATTGTCAAACATCAAAAGGGGGAGATTATTGGTGTAAATTGAATCAGTCATGAATAGTCAACCCCTAGTATTTCGATGTTTGACAATATACTAAGGTCTAGTCAAAGTGATTAAGGGTTAACTGAAACAGGACCTGATGTTTGGTAGGGTAAACTCAGGTTTGATCAGTTTGATAAAGGGCTAGCCAAATAGGACCTGATGTTTGGCAGTAACAATATACTAAGGTATAGTCAAAGTGATCAAGGGCTAAACCAAACAAGACCTGATGTTTGGTAGGGTAAACCCAGCTTTGATCAGTTTGATAAAGGGTTAAGCCAAGCACGATCTGATGTTTGGCAGAGTGAATAGAACCCAGGGATGTTCAGTTTGACCAAGGGAAAAGCAAGACTTGATGTTTGGCAGAGAGACTAAACTCATATATGGTCAAATAGACCAAAGGACTGAGCCAAATAGGACTTAATGTTTGGCAGAGAGAAGTCTAGTCAGGATTAAGATGACTAACAAAGAAGTAGTCATTATGAAGGAAGAAATCCTAGTCAGTGATGTTGGGTCCTAGTGAGTGAAGCTAGGTGGAAGAAATCCTGGTGAGTAATGTTGGGTCATAGTGAGTAAAGTTAGGTGGAAGAAATTCTGATGAGTGAAGCTGGGTCCTAGTGAGTGACGTTAGGTGGAATAAATCCTGGTGAGTGAAGCTGGGTCTTAGTGAGTAAAGCTAGGTGGACGAAGTCCTAGTGAGCGAAGCTGGGCATGAAATCTTGACCTGCAGGGTTGAGCACGAAATCCTAGTTGGGGATCGGGCAACGATGTCTTTGCCAAGCGAGGACTACAGGTAGAAGTAGAGACAGGTGAGGATCAGACATCTCGAGATCTGGGAGTCTCGGAGGCTGAGCACGTAATCTTGGTCTCGGGACCGAGCAAAAGACTTAGCCATGCGGGGATCACGGATAGAAGTAGAGACGGGTCGAGGTTGGACGTCTAGAGATCCGAGTTCTTGGAGGCTGAGCAAAAGTCCAACCGGAGGTCCCCGTTGACTTGTTGGGACCGGGTGCATGTTGACATGGATACGGATTCGTAATTTTAAAATTTAATTACGTGCAGCGGAAGGTTTAGCATAAATAATTTCTCAAATTATTTTAACCACGTATCTAGCATGCAACCTTATGTTGTGGAGACATGATCATACATTTAAAATTTTGCAGAAAGTAAACTAATTTACTTAATACCTCGCGTAACTCGTAGAAAGGGACGAGATCCAACCGTAGCGTCCCTTGGAAGCTCCGCTTCTATTCGCGTCCACGCAGGGTTTTCTTCGGGATGACTTCGCAAAGCCACGAGTTTCGTGCCGACAAGAACTACTAGATTCTCCAAAGGCACGACAAGAATACCAAGAGAAAGATGAAAAACTAACCACCAAACGAAGAACGGAATCAAGATTTCGGGAGGAAGGAAGGAGTCGCGCCCGCTTCTTCTCCTTCTTCGGCTTCTTCTTGGTGGTGGAAGCTCACGGCAAAGGGGGAGGGTGTTGGAAATTCTAGGCCGCAAAAACCGCTTTTTGCGTTGCGGAAACCCCAGAATCTCGGCCACGGATCCGTGCGAACTTATAAAACAAATACGAGTACGAGTTTAATATCTAGATCTACACTAGATCTACGTGATAAGGTCATTACCCTTGACGCGTAGCCCTTCGCTTTCCCGCTTATCCAAGAGGCCGCCGGATCTCGTAGAGTATCAAAGTAGACACTCCTCTATATGTATCCACGCGAACAAAAGAAGATGGATCGAAACCTTGGTGTGCTAGCACCCCTATGGGTTTCGGCCAAGAGAGGGAGAGGAAGAAGAAAAATCCGGGAAGAGAAGAAGAGCCACCAAAAAGAAACAAAACCCACCTTTTGTTCACCTTGGGTGGCCGGCCACTTAATGGCCATTAATGGCCATTAGGTGGCCGGCCATAATGGCCATTAAGTGCCATTAGGTGGCCTTCCAAATCCCCTATCAATTTGAATTCGAAATTCAAATGGGGGGGGAAAACCAAGTCAAGTCTAACTTGAATTGGAACCAAGTCAAGTCAAACTTGATTTGGATTTAGGTCAAGTCAAACTTGCCTTTTATGGACTTTCCATATTTAGCCAAGTCGAAATTGACTCCATTTCTTCTCCCATGTTGAGTCTAACTCGAAGTGGAACCAAGTCAAGTCAAACTTGATTTGGATTTAGGTCAAGTCAAACTTGCCTTTTATGGACTTTCCATATTTAGCCAAGTCAAACTTGATTTCAATTTTTCTCCATCTATTTGTTCTTTGCGTGTGACCCTATAGGTTCTTGTAACGTTGGCAATGCTTCTAACGTCTTAGAAACATAAGCAATGAGCGGTATCTAGCAACACATCATTGCTACCCAAGTTACAAGAATGTTGAGATCCAACATCACCTTGTGACTAATAATTGTGACTCTCACAATATATGATAATGTCCCTCTATCCTTGATATCTAGATCGACTCAATTGAGGCATAGACCGTGTCATCCTCGAGTCAATCTATATCTTGAACTCCAAGTAGACTCACACTAATCAAATGAGTTCAATATCTCATATTGACTCACTTGGGCATGGCCATGCGCTTTGTGGTCTAACTCTATCAAGAATACGATATCGCTCCCGTCATATAGGAGGGATAGATCCCATCTACATCACTCACATCCCTCTCCATAATTTGTTACATACCCAGTAATCGCCTTTATAGTCCACCCATTTACGGGTGACGTTTGACGAAGCCAAAGTACGTAACTCCTTATGTAGGAATCCATGGTGACTTCAGGTCCAAGGACTAATAGTCATACTAATAGTCACATGAGAAAGTATATGACACTCATATAACGATCCATGATACTTTCTCATGGCGGGTCATTCAGTATACATTCTCCAATGCATACCCATGTGTCAACTTGATATCTCTATATCCATGACTTTTGAGATCAAGTCATCATGTTGACCTACATGCTAGTCTCTACGTATTAACATTGTCCCTGAATGTTAATACTTGACTAGGAATAATTTAGAGTAGTGTTCTCCATATCATCTCACTATCGATTCAACCAATCGATTGATATAGATAAGAACTTTCTACTCAAGGACATTATTATACTTAGCTAATTGGCACAAATACACGTAAGTATAATAACCATAAAACATGCCTTTATTTATACATAGGAATATGATACAAATTAGTCCATACAATCATTACATGATCGGCTCTAGGGCTCTCACCAACAATCTCCCACTAGCACTAGTGCCAATCACTGTAGTATCTAATACCCAATGATCTAGTGTGACCATCATGCTTTGTCTGTGCCAAAGCCTTGGTCAGGGGATCTGCGACATTCGCCTCTGTGGGTACTCTGCATATCTTCACATCTCCTCTATCGATGATCTCTCGAATGAGATGGAAGCGCCGTAGTATATGTTTGGTCCGCTGGTGTGAGCGAGGTTCTTTAGCCTGCGCAATAACTCCATTATTGTCACAATAGAGCTCTATGGGATCTGCAATGCTAGGAACCACCCCAAGCTCTGCAACGAACTTGCGGATCCAAACTGCCTCCTTTGCTGCCTCTGATGCAGCAATATACTCAGCCTCTGTTGTAGAATCAGCAACTGTGTCCTGCTTCGAACTCTTCCAGCTCACAGCGCCGCCATTTAGACAAAACACGAACCCTGATTGCGATCTATAATCATCCTGGTCGGTCTGGAAGCTAGCATCACTGTAACCCTTTACAGTTAGCTCCTCATTGCCCCCATATATCAAGAAATATTCTTTAGTCTTTCTCAAGTACTTAAGAATATTCTTGACCGCTATCCAGTGACGCTCACCTGGATCTGACTGGTATCTGCTCGTCATACTTAAAGCATACGAGACATCAGGACGAGTACATAGCATGGCGTACATGATAGATCCTATGGCCGAGGCATAAGGGATCTTATCCATGCGGTCTCTCTCCTCTCTAGAAGAGGGACTTTGAGTCTTCGAAAGACTCATACCATGTGACATAGGCAGAAATCCTTTCTTGGAATTCTGCATGGCAAACCGAAGTAAGACCTTGTCAATGTATGTACTCTGACTTAGGCCAAGCAATCTCTTAGATCTATCTCTATAGATCTTGATGCCTAAAATACAGGCTGCTTCACCTAAGTCCTTCATTGAGAAACAATTCCCCAGCCAAGTCTTCACAGACTGAAGCATAGGAATATCATTCCCAATGAGTAGTATGTCATCCACATACAATATGAGGAAAACTACTATGTTTCCTTCAACCCTCTTGTAGACACAGGGTTCATCTTCATTCTTGATGAAACCAAACTGTTTGATTGCATCATCGAATCGAAGATTCCAGCTCCGAGAAGCTTGCTTTAGTCCATAAATGGACCTTTGCAGCTTGCATACTTTGCCAGTATGCTTTGGATCTACAAAACCCTCAGGTTGTGTCATGTACACATCCTCGAGTAGGTTCCCATTCAGGAACGCGGTTTTGACATCCATCTGCCAGATCTCATAATCGTGGTACGCTGCAATAGCAAGCATGATCCGAATGGACTTGAACATCGCTACTGGAGAAAAGGTTTCATCATAGTCAATACCATGAATTTGTTTGAAACCCTTTGCTACCAGTCTACCCTTATAGGTATGCGTAAGTCCTCCCATGTCAGTCTTTCTCTTAAAGACCCACTTACACCCAATGGGTTTTACCCCTTCAGGTGGATCGACCAAGGTCCAAACTTGGTTGGTGTACATGGAATCCATCTCGGATCTCATGGCCTCAAGCCATTTCTCAGAGTCTGGGCTCATCACAGCTTCCTGATAGGTTGTAGGCTCATTCTCAATGAGCACAACGTCATTGTCATCAGACAAGAGAAATGAATATCTCTCAGGCTGATGACGTACCCTACCAGACCTGCGAAGAGGTAGGTCTACTTGAACAGGATGTTGTTCCATAACTCCTTGTGTAACAACCTCATGATCCACAACACTTTGTGGTTCCTGTTCAACCTCCATCAAGGCCTCAGTGCTTTGGTCCATATCTTGAAGTTCTTCAAGATCAAACGTACTCCCACTAGTTTTTCTAGAAACAAAGTCCCTTTCTAGAAAAACCCCAGTCTTCGCCACAAACACTTTGTGCTGACTGGGAATGTAGAAGTAATATCCCTTCGTTTCCTTGGGATATCCTACAAAATAGCACTTATCAGATTTGGGTCCCAGTTTGTCTGAGACTTGACGTCGAACGTAAGCCTCACAACCCCAAATCCTCATAAAAGACATCTGGGGACTCTTCCCAGTCCATATCTGATATGGTGTCTTTACTACAGCCTTTGATGGAACACGGTTAAGAGTGAAGGCTGCCGTGTCCAGAGCATATCCCCAAAAGGATATAGGAAGATCTGTGTGACTCATCATGGATCGCACCATATCTAATAGGGTACGATTCCTCCTTTCGGACACACCATTCCATTGTGGTGTTCCAGGAGGAGTGAGTTGGGACAGAATCCCACACTCAGCTAGATAGTCACGGAACTCATGGCTGAGGTATTCTCCACCTCGATCTGATCGAAGTATTTTAATACTCTTGCCAAGCTGGTTTTGTACTTCATTCTTGAATTCTTTGAACTTTTCAAAGGATTCTGACTTATGTGTCATTAAGTACACATAACCATATCTACTGAAATCATCAGTAAATGTAATGAAGTACCTATAACCACCTCTGGCAGCAACATTGAAAGGGCCACATACATCGCTATGTATAAGACCTAACAAATCGGTTGCTCTTTCGCTGTGTCCACTGAATGGAGTCTTGGTCATCTTGCCAAGAAGGCAAGACTCGCATGTCCCAAATGATTCAAAATCAAATGAGTCCAGCAAACCATCTCTATGGAGCTGGGATAGGCGACTCTCATTTATATGGCCTAAGCGACAGTGCCAGATATAGGTTTGGTTCAAGTCATTAGACTTGAGCCTTTTGGTATTTATGTTATAGATAGGGTTTTCTAAGTCTAGAAGATAGAGTCCGTTCATTAGAGGTGCACTACAATAGAACATTTCATTCAAATAAACTGAACAACATTTGTTCTTTATTATAAACGAAAATCCTTTCTTGTCTAAACAAGAAACAGAAACTATGTTCTTAGTCAGAGCAGGCACATAATAACAATCATCTAACTCTAGTACAAGCCCAGAGGGCAGAGATAGCATATAAACTCCTGTAGCAACAGCAGCAACTCTTGCTCCATTGCCAACTCGTAAGTCCACCTCGCCCTTTGTCAATGTCCTGCTATTTCTCAGCGCCTGCACATTAGTACAAATGTGAGAAGCACATCCGGTATCTAATACCCATGATGTAGAAATAGACAAATTGACTTCTATAACATGAATACCTGAAGTAGAAGTCTGACTTCTCTTCTTCTGGAGATCTTCCAAATATTTCTTGCAGTTCCGCTTCCAGTGTCCGGTCTCACCACAGTGGAATCAGTTAGCATCCTTGGCAACCCCTCCTTTGGGTTTCAGTGCTTTGCCCTTGCCCTTGCCCTTGGCTTGAGACTTTCCCTTGCCTTTGGGCTTGCCCTTACCTTTGTCCTTCTGCACCATCAAAATGGGCTTGGCCTTCTTAAGATTGAGCTCAGCAGTTCTTAACATGCTGAGCATCTTAGGCAGGGGCTTGTCAATTTCATTCATGTTCCAGTTCATGACAAATTGACTATAACTTTCGGGTAGGGACTGCAAGATCAAGTCTGTGGCCAGCTCTTGGCCCAGTGGGAATCCCAATCTCTGTAAATTCTCTATGTACCCAATCATCTTGAGTACATAGGGACCTACGGGAGTCCCTTCTTGCATCTTGCACTGAAACAGTGCCTTAGAGATCTCAAATCTCTCGTGCCTTGCTTGTCCTTGATACAATTGACGCAGATGCTCAACCATATCGAAAGCATCCATTAACTCATGTTGCTTCTGAAGCTCAGAGTTCATGGTTGCGAGCATAAGGCATGACACATCTAATGCGTCATCTTGATGCTTCTTGTGAGCATCACGGTCAGCTCGCGTGGCACTGGCAGGAGGTGCCTCGGGAATAGGCTGCTCCAGAACGTATAGTTTACGTTCTTGCTTGAGAACTATTCTCAAGTTCCTGTACCAGTCCAGGAAGTTTGCTCCATTGAGCTTGTCCTTCTCAAGGACGGATCGCAGAGAGAGAGTGTTCGCGTTTGTCGACATGGCAATCTACAACAATAAAAATGCAGAAAAATAAATAAATAACATATTCCAACTATCATTTAATTAGGCCTTTAATTAAATGATTCTCCCACTGAATTATAAAAATTTGTAGAATCAAGTCATAGATGTGGTCAAACCACACTATAAGATTCTATCTAAATTAACTATAACATAGTGGGACAAGATCCACATCATACTAAGCCTTGAGTTAGCTTTGGCTAAATCGCCCAAGACTTAGTACGATCGGTAGGTAATAATTTACCGATTACATCTCTATGCAACTCTTGTTTATAGGATTAAAATTTACATTTACATAAAAACTTGAGTTAGCTTTGGCTAAATCGCCCAAGTTTTAATATAAATGCGATTTTTATCCTACCTTTCCAACGATTGGAATATGCCTATAGTTAGACTCGATCCGACCGAGTTAACTAGTTTCACTCAATCTGATTGAGTTTGTTCTCACCCAAGCCGTGATAGGCGGGACCAAGATTGTCCCTCCGTACCCTACCAAGATTAAATGTGTTGCTCTGCTTTGGCAGATTCAACAACAACAAATGATCGAGGTAGTGATAGGTATCAAAACTTGGTAGGCATTTTCGAGAATGAGTTGATTTGAATTAGATCGAATCTAATCGCAAGAGAGAGGGTGTATCATATACACAAGGCTCTAATTATTTTACTCTAGCATGCATCACATACAAGCAAATAATAAAATAATTTAATTTGTGATTGGATCATGGCCCTACTACGATCTTCTCAAGCCAATGAGAAGATCGGACGGTCAACCTAGGGTTTCGCTTCTCCAAGCTTCTCCTTTGACCGCCACGTGTCGTCGGCTCCCTCCATAACTCCGTCTTCGGATGGACCGCCCACCGTCTTCATTTTGTACATTACAAAAATAATAAAATACAGAAATAAAATAAAAGAAGCCGACTCGCAGGTCGCATCCACTATACAACACGCACAATCACAAAAACGGTACGCAGACCGTAATATGAATTACAACACATTCCAATCACATTGGGTTTTTATTGGGCCATGATCATCACAAATGCATACATAATTCCTAATTATGTATTTTAAATAAATTTCTATAATTTTTCTACAATTTTACAATATTATGAGTTACACTTCCGTAACGGTCCCGCTACGCGATTTTCGGGCACGATTTCGGGACAATGCCCCTCGCGGGGTTAGGGGCCGCGCCCCTACTCGCGAAATGAATTTCACGAGTGTCCCAAAATCATCTTACAGCAACTTAAGCCGCTGTCCCGAAAGATTATAGCGAGATCTTTCCGTTTCGGAAAGTTTTTCTCGATCGGTGAAGCCTACAAGTGTCCGAACACTTGTTGCTTCAACTTCATGAGAAAAATACCCATAAATACTATAAATTTCGAAAAATCACAGAATATTATTTTTCTGTAAATTTTGTATCTAATACAAAAAAAAACAAATTTAACCTCGTACAAGGTTCGCACGTGGCTCTGATACCACTGTTGGAAATTCTAGGCCGCAAAAACCGCTTTTTGCGTTGCGGAAACCCCAGAATCTCGGCCACGGATCCGTGCGAACTTATAAAACAAATACGAGTACGAGTTTAATATCTAGATCTACACTAGATCTACGTGATAAGGTCATTACCCTTGACGCGTAGCCCTTCGCTTTCCCGCTTATCCAAGAGGCCGCCGGATCTCGTAGAGTATCAAAGTAGACACTCCTCTATATGTATCCACGCGAACAAAAGAAGATGGATCGAAACCTTGGTGTGCTAGCACCCCTATGGGTTTCGGCCAAGAGAGGGAGAGGAAGAAGAAAAATCCGGGAGAGAAGAAGAGCCACCAAAAAGAAACAAAACCCACCTTTTGTTCACCTTGGGTGGCCGGCCACTTAATGGCCATTAATGGCCATTAGGTGGCCGGCCATAATGGCCATTAAGTGCCATTAGGTGGCCTTCCAAATCCCCTATCAATTTGAATTCGAAATTCAAATGGGGGGGGAAAACCAAGTCAAGTCTAACTTGAATTGGAACCAAGTCAATCAAACTTGATTTGGATTTAGGTCAAGTCAAACTTGCCTTTTATGGACTTTCCATATTTAGCCAAGTCAAACTTGACTTCATTTCTTCTCCCATGTTGAGTCTAACTCGAAGTGGAACCAAGTCAAGTCAAACTTGATTTGGATTTAGGTCAAGTCAAACTTGCCTTTTATGGACTTTCCATATTTAGCCAAGTCAAACTTGACTTCAATTTTTCTCCATCTATTTGTTCTTTGCGTGTGACCCTATAGGTTCTTGTAACGTTGGCAATGCTTCTAACCTCTTAGAAACATAAGCAATGAGCGGTATCTAGCAACACATCATTGCTACCCAAGTTACAAGAATGTTGAGATCCAACATCACCTTGTGACTAATAATTGTGACTCTCACAATATATGATAATGTCCCTCTATCCATTGATATCTAGATCGACTCAATTGAGGCATAGACCGTGTCATCCTCGAGTCAATCTATATCTTGAACTCCAAGTAGACTCACACTAATCAAATGAGTTCAATATCTCATATTGACTCACTTGGGCATGGCCATGCACTTTGTGGTCTAACTCTATCAAGAATACGATATCGCTCCCGTCATATAGGAGGGATAGATCCCATCTACATCACTCACATCCCTCTCCATAATTTGTTACATACCCAGTAATCGCCTTTATAGTCCACCCATTTACGGGTGACGTTTGACGAAGCCAAAGTACGTAACTCCTTATGTAGGAATCCATGGTGACTTCAGGTCCAAGGACTAATAGTCATACTAATAGCCACATGAGAAAGTATATGACACTCATATAACGATCCATGATACTTTCTCATGGCGGGTCATTCAGTATACATTCTCCAATGCATACCCATGTGTCAACTTGATATCTCTATATCCATGACTTTTGAGATCAAGTCATCATGTTGACCTACATGCTAGTCTCTACGTATTAACATTGTCCCTGAATGTTAATACTCGACTAGGAATAATTTAGAGTAGTGTTCTCCATATCATCTCACTATCGATTCAACCAATCGATTGATATAGATAAGAACTTTCTACTCAAGGACATTATTATACTTAGCTAATTGGCACAAATACACGTAAGTATAATAACCATAAAACATGCCTTTATTTATACATAGGAATATGATACAAATTAGTCCATACAATCATTACATGATCGGCTCTAGGGCTCTCACCAACAGAGGGCTCTAGGGCCTGCGGCACTAGAAGAGGGAGAGGGAGAGAAGGAGAGGGAGAGAGGCTAGGCAAGAATCCTTGATCTCTTGGATTGATTTCCAAGCCTTGCCTTGGTACCTTTATATAGTAGCCTCTTAATCGCCAAGTCTCCTTTTAACGGAATAAATTTTTCATAAGAAATTTATCTTATAAATTTTTCTATGAATTATTCCGTTATGCCAAGTTTTTATTATAACTTTATTTATAATAAAAACAACCATGTCTCCTCTTTTATTATGGAAAGAAATTTCTTTATATAAATTTCTTTATCATGGTAAATCAATCCATTATTGATTTTATAAAATAAAATAAACCAATCCAAAGTTTATTTTAATTTCCAAGAAAATAAATCACTTTATATAAATTTCATTATCCATAATTTCATAAAACAAACCACGCGTAGTTTATTTTATAATTTGAACCAAACAATTTGGTTCTCGCTTTTTTATTGTGGCCGGCCAAACAAAGAGGGCGGGGACCCTCTTTGGCCGGCCAAACCAAGCCATGACCTCACGAATTAAACTCATTTAATTCGTCCAATAAGTCTTCAAAAGACTTAGCCATTTTATGCTTTCGATGCATCTCTGAAAAATTCAGATTCAACTTATCTCTCTTGATCGAAAAATCTAATTTTCAACTCGTTTTAAATCTCGCGGATCACTCGTAGTGCGTGTGACTAAATAGGCTTTCGTTTATGTTGGCCGTTTATAATTAAGCAATTATGGAATGATCATGAGTGGCACCTAGTAGTACATCATGATCCCCAATTAATCGAAAGATCAACGGTTGACCTCAGAAATAATTCTAAAACCCTTCAGCAGCTGTAATGAGTCGTGCCCCATTCCCTTCACCATCTTATACCCACTTGGTTCAGGACACGGTCTATGTGTGTCAGTCCCCACTAGGCTGACTACGTCACACCTAGCCCAAGCAATGTCTTTCTCGTCCAACGGATTCTAATTACTCTCATGTTTCTAGAGATTCATACTCGAACATGTATGCACTAGCCAGAGGCTTCGAGTAACAATCCGACGATAGGCCTTGGGTATACATCTCCTCGCAAGGAGTGGTGAATCCTTTGTAGGCTGTTCAAACATCTTCGGGCACTTCGGCTTATACCCAACCATCCTGGGTCCACACCTCCTTGGAGATGCTTGCTTAAGATGTCAAAGTATAAGTCTTCATGACCAAGATGACTTGAACACCGCAAGTCAAAGGAACATCGCACTTAAGCTGCAGTAAGAACTTCATTGACATATCTATATGTAGATTACCATATGAAGTCTTACAGCTAGTCACTCCAATGAACTAGTTCCCTTAACTAGCATTCATGTTTATCTCCGGACATCCCAATGTCACCAGCCAGTGAGAATCAGCTGAATAGAGAATAACCCATGCTAGTCTCAACAGAATTGATAGTGTCTGTATTTATCAATTCATCGACTAGGGACAATTTCAATACATCACAATTGCACATGTAGAGATAATCACTAGTTGTGAATTCATCACAAATTCTCTCATGCTGTGAATTATATTGCGGATATTCAGTAAATGAATTTAAGATATCAATCAAATACACGAACATGTATACTCAAATAGTGAATTATTCATTTATTAAAGTAAATGATTACAATCATAAGGCGATTGCCTTAGGACACTTCTCTCATATTACTAACAAACTCCCACTTGGCCTAATGCCAATCGCTACGGTATCCAATTCCACAGGCTCTAACATGACCCTCAAACTTGCTTTGAGGCAAGGCCTTAGTTAAAGGATCCGTTAAATTTCTTTCAGTGGGAATTTTCTCAATTTGTATATCATTCCTACTTATAATCTCTTTGATCAGATGATAGCGGCGAAGCACGTGTTTGTATCGCTGATGAGACCTTGGTTCCTTTGCTTGTGCAATAGCTCCATTGTTGTCGCAGTAAACCGGTATTGCTTCATCAATGGTTGGAACCACACCAAGTTCCGAGACAAACTTCTTGATCCAGACTGCTTCTTTGCTGCTTCCGAAGCCGCAATATATTCCGCTTCCGTGGTAGAATCCGCTACAGTGTCTTGCTTGGAACTCTTCCAACTTATTGCGCCTCCATTCAAAGTAAATACGTATCCAGACTGAGATTTGGAGTCATCCTTATCTGTCTGGAAACTGGCATCTGTATACCCACGTATTACCATATCTCCTTCTCCATATATTAGGAACACATCCTTAGTTCTTCTTAAGTACTTAAGGATTATCTTGATAGCCGCCCAATGAGTCATTCCTGGATCAGACTGGTATCTGCTCGTGACGCTCAGAGCATACGATACATCGGGCCTAGTACATAACATAGCATACATGATAGATCCTATCGCGGATGCATAAGGAATCTTATTCATGCAAATCCTCTCGTCTTCTGTGCGCGGACACATAGACTTGAAAGGTTGATCCCATGCCTGATGGGAAGGTAACCTTTCTTGGATTCCGACATGCTAAACCTTTTTAGCACTCGGTCTATATATGTAGACTGCGAAAGACCAAGCAACCGTTTTGATCTATCTCTATAGATTCTAATCCCAAGGATATAGGTTGCTTCTCCCAGGTCTTTCATGGAGAAAGTTTTGGACAACCAAATTTTAACCGACTGTAAGACTGATATATCATTTCCTATAAGTAATATGTCATCGACATATAATACTAGGAATACGACTGCACTCCCACTAACCTTCTTGTACACACAAGGTTCGTCAGGATTTTGTGAGAAATCAAACTCTTTGATTGTCTCATCAAAACGGATGTTCCAGCTCCTGGATGCTTGCTTCAGTCCATATATGGATCGTCGAAGCTTGCATATTTTGGTTTTATCAACCGATGTGAAACCTTCAGGTTGTATCATGTATACATCCTCAAGCAGGTTTCCATTAAGGAAAGCTGTTTTCACATCCATTTGTCATATCTCATAATCATAATGAGCTGCTATGGCCAGGAGCATCCGAATGGATTTAAGCATAGCTACTGGCGAATAGGTTTCGTCATAATCAATTCCTTGTTTCTGACGATATCCTTTTGCCACTAATCTAGCCTTAAAGGTAACAACATTACCTTCCATGTCGGTTTTCTTCTTGAAAACCCACTTGCACCCTATGGGCTTAATCCCTTCAGGTGGGTTAACCAAGTCCCATACTTGATTTTCGTACATGGAATCCATTTCCGACTTCATGGCTTCAAGCCATTTATCCCTTTCTGAACTTTTCAGAACATCTTCATAACTGATAGGTTCGTCATCGCTTATGAGTAACACGTCGTTCGATTCACTTATGAGAAATCCGTATCTCTCTGGAATATTGCGTGTCCTATCAGACCTACGAAGAGGTGGTGTTGTTTTAGGTTCAACTGATAGCTCATCATTATGAGTTATTGGTTGTGGGTCTAGACTAGGTGTCTCTGTAATGTCTATTGGAGTTTCTTGAACTTCATCAAGTTCAATGCCACTCCCACTGTTTTCTTGTAAAAGAAATTCTTTTTCCAGAAATACAGCATGCCTTGAAACAAACACCTTTTGTTCCAAGGGATGATAGAATTGGTAACCCTTCGTTTCCTTAGGGTATCCAATAAATAGACATTTATCAGACTTAGCATCCAATTTGTCTGATACAGTCCGCTTCACATAAGCAGGACAACCCCATATCTTAAGGTGAGTTAAGTGAGGTTTCTTACTATTCCACGTCTCATATGGAGTAGTAGAGACTACCTTGGTCGGGACTCTGTTTAGCAAGTAAACAGCTGTCTTAAGCGCATAGCCCCAAAAGGATTTTGGAAGAGTTGCATGATTCATCATAGATCTAACCATGTCCATCAAGGTTCGGTTACGCCTCTCAGATACACCATTATGCTGTGGTGTATATGGCGGAGTCCATTGAGACAATATCCCATTGTCCCTAAGATAATCTTGAAACTCTTGACTTAAGTATTCACCACCCCGATCGGATCGAAGTATCTTAATACTTTTGCCAAGCTGTTTCTCTACTTCATTTCTGAACTCTTTGAATTTCTCAAAAGCTTCAGATTTGTGTTTCATCAAGAACACATACCCGAATCGTGAGTGATCATCGATAAAGGTAATGAAGTAGCTATAGCCTCCTTGTGCAAGAGTTGACATTGGTCCACATACATCAGTATGTATTAGACCAAGCAATTCTCCCACTGGATTACCTTTTCCGGAAAAGGGTAATTTGGTCATCTTGCCTTTTAAGCATGATTCGCATGTATCAAATGAACCGGGTTCAAATGATTCCAGAATTCCACATCGGTGTAATTTGGTCATGCGTTTCTTACTTACATGGCCAAGACGACAATGCCACGTATAGGAGTCTATTCGATTATCTATTCGAGCACGTTTGTTGCTAACTTCGATATTGAAAACGTCACCGGATAAATCTAACGTGTAGATACCATTGCACAAAGTTCCGGTCCCATAAAGAACACCATTTAAAGTTATGTAACAACAATTGTTACTAAAAGTTAAATGATAACCCTTTTCATTCAAACATGAAATAGATACAATGTTTTTTTTAACGAAGGAACAAAATAACAATTATCTAATTCTAAGACACGTCCAGTAGGGAGCTTTAGCAAATATGTTCCGATGGCAACAGCAGCAATCTTTGCTCCATTTCCAACTCGCAAATTCGCTTCTCCCTTGACGAGTCTTCTTCTATTCCTTAGCCCCTGTATGTCATTACATATATGTGAGCTACACCCAGTATCAAGTACCCAGGTGTTGAGGAAATAGAGTGACATTCAATAACGAAGATACCTGAAGAGGATGGGGCATCGGATGCCTTCTTCTTCAAGGACTCAAGATAAACCTTGCAATTTCTTCGCCAGTGACCCTCCTTGCCACAGTGATGGCAAGTGCCTTTTGTTAGTAATATGAGAGAAGTGTCCTAGGGAAATCGCCTTATGATTGTAATCATTTACTTTAATAAATGAATATTCACTATTTGAGTATACATGTTCGTGTATTTGATTGAGATCTTAAACTCATTTACTGTGTAACGCCCGCCCTTATATCTACTCTCGGGACGGGGTTACGTACAACTCAATCATATAGTAATATATATTTTTTTTTTCCTATTTCTATCTTCTAGCATGACATTAAAACAACAAGGCAAGGACTTAAGGGAACTAGGTACTAAGCATGCTTGCAAAAATTATCAAATGTCATTCTATAACCCGATAACATCACTAGTAATGTAACTCATAACATAATCAAGTATAAGAGACCTCCAAGGTAAACACTATCATGTCATGTCAATCCTAATCACTAATACTTATTGTCAAGGAGCATAACATAAGCATAAATATGTAGATATAGAAATCTTTCTTCCCGAGCCACCACCCCACACATCTTCAGCCTCCTGCCTCTTCCTTCCATTTAAGTGTTATCTGCAGCATAAGACAACACATAAACTAGTAAGCAAAACGCTTAGTAAGGATCCTGTCCTACTCGTAAAAT
This sequence comes from Boesenbergia rotunda, assembly GCA_024364735.1. Taxonomy (NCBI): domain Eukaryota; kingdom Viridiplantae; phylum Streptophyta; class Magnoliopsida; order Zingiberales; family Zingiberaceae; genus Boesenbergia; species Boesenbergia rotunda. The sequence continues at coordinate 274,226 of JAGFNQ010005327.1, forward strand.
CCGTATGAAAGAACATAACATGTACACATAATGAGTTCATCAAAGCATGTTAAACATCCAAGTTTCTAACATGCAGTATCAAGTACCTCAAGCATACTCTTCACATATTACAAATATTTTCAAAGAATGTTTTCAAAACATTTCCATAATG